>JACGDI010005601.1:1357935-1559213 GCA_014898725.1 Jacaranda copaia
AAAAAGGGAGAAAAAGAAAACAAGGAAAAAACTCACACCCACAAACTGGAATGTGTTTAGGACTTCGAGGGTAAATAAGTGCTTTAATCCAACAAACTAGGGATGCAGAGTATTGCCAACATAGATCCTTTTGGTCCCCTCAAGGTTTGAATAGAATAAGAACACTCCCACCTGTCCTTTCAGTTTGTTGTTATGAGAGGTAGATTAGCACTTTTCGTTGATGTGTCCAATTCTACTTAATGATCACCACCGCAACTAGAGGTTTAAGTAATGCTTAAACACAGCTATCTTCATATTCAAGTTAATTATATAACAAGAATTACACTTGCCAAATGATACGTGTGTAAGCTGCTCAAGGCAAGCGCTATGCACATTACTCACACCAATCATGTGATTCATTGAGTCTAACCAAATCGAATCTTAAAAAAGATATTCTCACAAATTAAATCCAACTCACAGCCAACAAAGGAAATTCTAACTCGGATTGCAAGCAACACAGAAAGGGATAGGCTAGGGCAAAAGATGTCTAGACAGAGTCACGTCAGGTAATAGATTTTGAGGCATGCTTGATGAACAATTTACAAGCACTCATTTATTAAGTGAAGAAGCCAGACTTAGAAACATCAGACAATGTTTTTTGGGCACCAAACTTGTACATTATTGGTGTAAAAAAAAGTTTCAAGTTCAAAAAGAACGGGCACAAAAGTCAATGACAACATCTCAAAACAACTTAAATCCAGTAAGAAGACATTTAAAAATTTTCAGATGTCATGAAAGGACATTCATCTAAGCTTTACTAGACAGAGTCCTACAGCAAGGATAAGATAAGTTTACGCCCAGGTTCCAAGGCCCTATTTCTGTCCAGGAAAAGAGATTATCTATAGGCCTTGGGTTCACAATGCACTATCCATCCTTCTTTAGCAGGCATAATGGCCCAAAAGCAGCAATATTGTTTCATCAATATTAAGTATCATGTACATCAGCCCAAGGACTCACAACAACACGAACCCCTGCCATCATGCACTGCAATATCGAAACACAGAAATCAACTAAAGGCACCAATCCCGTAAAGAGGTCAACAAGGAATAGTTCCAGAAGATCTTTGATTAAGATCTACACATGGACATAATAATGCCATCATATGAGGGACCAAGCAAAGCAAGCCAACCCCACAGAATTCCTCCACAATTATATCCTTGCAACTGTCAAAAATTTTAGGACCATCCTTCTTTTATAACAGTTACCAATAGAATTGTGGAGTCTTTATTCATTTTTTTCATAAGCTGGTTGACATATCCACACCAACAAAGTCCTGCACCTTCAAAAAATTGTGCATTTATCACTGCTGATGCAACAAATTCCTATTTAAACCAATCAGCAGTGTAAACAAAATCGCAAGTAAAAAATGTAATCTCACATAAATCTTTAACTACAAGTAGCATTTCAATTTGATAAAGCAAAATATAATTTCCTCTGAGTCTGAATTGATTAATTAACCAAAGGAAAAGAAGAGTTGGTTCTCGCAGCATTCAGTTCTCAGTAAATCAAATATACAAAGGATAATCCTTGTTATTTGATGAGTTAATATCATCAAACATCATATTTGTTTTCTCCACAACCAATCAACAAAATCTCACTTATGGTCCTAATATCAAAACGATTTACAGTTGAATAAGAACTAATTCAATTCATAAAACATAACCAGCCAATTAAATTAAAGTTGAATTTTCTAGTTATACCATCGAACAAGATAATGGGCTAGGCAAACTGCATCAAAGGGAAAAAGAAAAAAGAAAAAACTAATTTTATTCATATATATATATAAACCCAATCAAATTAAAGTCGGATTTCTAGTGAAACCATCAAACCCAATACTGGCTGAGCAAACTGCATCCAAAAATAAAACACACAAGCATCAGAGGATGTACAGCAATACAATGCACAAGCACCAGTCCATAAAATGAAAGCAGAACAATGGACTGACCTCATCCAAAAAATAAATACACAAATGCCTGAGAGCATACAACATACACACTGCACAGGCACTAATTCATAAAATGAAAGCCTAACAACATAACAAACATGAATTACAAGGGAAAGCACAATAGTGATTTTTCATACATGAGCAGAGACAGGACAACCCTTCAAAGCAAATTCAGAAATGAAAACAGAAAATTCTTCATATCTGCTTCCAGATATGTCATCTAATGAGACAAAAGTTAGAAACTTAAAAAGAGCAATCATCATGACCATAAGCATTAAGCAATTTGAGATCCAAAAAGGCTTCATTAAATTACATAGTACTGCCAGTTGAATCTAAACCAAAGGAGGGAAAGGCATTCAAAGGTTGACTGCATATTCATAGAGCATAAAATCTCCGGCAAACATTTGAGGTTAAGAAGCAATGATGGTATGGTATGAGCATGCTAAACCTCAAAACTATTGGTCTGTGTGGCAGCAGTCATCTTCATGGCAATTGAGGGAGAGGGTCATGGGCTTATGTGGTGGCAGTAACCGCCCTCATGGCAGGAGGCCTATGTGCGGATATGCAACCATAGTCAAACTGTGATGCTCAGATGATGTGGTCATTTAAAAATTTTTAGTTGCGAAATTGCTATTACTATAGCTCTTAGCACAAGGGAGGGTGTTTGATCCTATAATTAGAACAAGAACCACGATAACAGATTTAACTCCAACCGACAGAATTTGCTAGAGAAGGGATTATTCTACTGTATGGCAAAAATTGCTCTCATGGAGAAGGCCTGATATGCGGCCCATAGGACCAACCAAAACATGGCATTTAGAATGCTATGAAGGTTTAATAATTCGAGTTGCACCTTTGTTATTAGTTATATTTTTAGCATAACGGTACAAATACATTCAGCAATATATACAGCAAGCATTCATCAAAAGTTATTTGCTCATCATGTTCCTTCAAAGCATCAATTCATACACACAAACCCTTGAAAGTATATGTATCTTATGCATGGGAAGATAGTTTCTTAAGAAAGTACTCGAGGTACAAGAGTGGTAACGCCTTCCTTATTTGATTGATTGACCAAATTTGAATGAAAAATTTTAAATCCATAGAAAGAAATCTATCGAGCATGTTTGGATATTTATCATGTTACGATGGATTTTAAATCCTTGAGTACCCATGATGAGCTCTTTTCTAAATCATTAAAGTGGATTTCAAATTCACCTAATACAAAGTCATTTGAAATACTTCGGTCAACCTAATAGCAAATGTTTTAGCATCATGATTATGTGTATGTATTTTGAAGGGACATAAATCCTCTTTGTAAATTTTGAACGTCAGAAACCAAGGGCCCATTTGGTTTTATTTTCATTGATCATTTTCAATTTTCATCATTTTCAAAATTTGAAAAGGTAGTTTGTGAAAAAGAGTTTGTATTTGGATAGATTATTTGAAAGTAATGATTATATTGGGTTTAGTAGATTGTAGGTATAGATAATAGAGAAGAAGATATATAGGTTATTGGAGAATGTGTTTTGAGAATGAAAATGAAAATATGTTGGGTGAAAATGTGTAAAAAGTGATGTGTTTCAATTTTCAAATAGTAGAAAATGTGAAAATGTGGTTGAAAATGAAAACAAACAGGCCCCAAGTTATCCACATAAGAAAGTTACCACTTGATTAGATGTTGCATGCATGTGGATGAACATCCAAGCTCCCTATATACACTGGCATTAAATAGTTTAAGCACTTTGCACTATTGGGATAGATACACACAACTCCCTAGCTATCCCACATCAATGGGCTTCTACTTGTCCACTTATATTGCTACTTCTGTCCAAAATAAATGCTCCCTTCTTAAATGTCGATGGATCAACTTAACTATTTTTCAATGTGTTAAACAATTTAGTAAATAATTCAAAATAATACTAAACACCATATATTAAAATTCTGAAGCTACAAATCATCAATATTAAAAGAAGAATCAAGACAACAAGACAGTCAAAAGAAATGGAATTGTTTAATGTAGCACACAGTCAATGAAGCATTCATTTTGGGACATAGTAAGTATAATAATTTGAACAAAATTCTCAACCCCCCTCCTCACTTATGCTTTTTCTCTCACTTTATCAAGGTAATTATAACTAATTCAACATAGCAGCAAGACATGTTGTCTTTTAACGAAGCATCAACAAGGTTGTGCCTGGGTTCAGTCCGATAGATAGGTTACCTATTTCCCAAGAAAATGAGAAGTGAAATTTGGATTAACCAAGTGAAAATGCATGATATTATATTCAAATTGTGAACATATATGGAAGGCTAAAATGTCATGAGATTGGTCAACATTGAGCAAAATTAGTCATTCAAATAGATAATGTCCTCTCAATGTTGGTAAAAAAATGGCTATTAGTGTGACTACTAAACTAATTTTAACTTTAGAAAATATTGAATTTATGGGCAATATGATGAAATGTAAAAGAAGATCACATGACTACCATTTTGATAGCATCAGACCAACTGTCTTTGTGAGGGGGAAGGAAAATGAAAATTCCATAGAGAAGTAACCGAAAAATTGTTATAAAGGAGCAATATGATGGTAATCAAATTTTAGTGCAATGTGGTGGCATATGGGGTTGTACTTTATATGAACTTATTCACAACCCACAATGTCCTCATTTCTAATCCAAAAGTTGAGGATAGCTGGGTGTTATTGTGTGACTTACAGTTTATTAGAGGTTTGCTAAGCAATAATATAATATTAACTTTGGATCCACAAAAATATGCTAACCCATGGAATCCCTAACCAATGCAATAAAGTTCCTAATCCTATACAGTGCCACAAAGATACTAGTAACACAAAAAGTAGCCTCTCAAGATTGAATAGCATGACAAGGATGATGAGAAACAAGAATGGATCAGACAGCATCAGGCAATTAATTATTTTAGTTGATATAGGGTTTTATATATATTAGGTTTTCATATTAATTTTTTTTTTTGACAATTATTAAATTGATTCTGTTTCCATGTTGAATTATACAAGCGTATACATTTGGGTCTATTAGCAATTATTAAATTTAACCTTTGATGAACTAAATGTGAAAATAAAATTTATAGAGTAAACTTTCAGTTTTTCTGAATTTTCTTTCAATTAATGTCCCTTTTGTTACTTTTCACACCCTTAGAGTTCTACATTAACTGGATTTAATCTCAAGGCTTGAACTCCAAAAGGCTTGGGTCACAAGTAAAAAACCAAACATTGAAAACTTAATGATCAGTTAAAAATTTCCACGTAGCTATAAAGCATCTATGGTGAGGATTGTGACATTCTGTCTACTTACGGAGACAAATTAACATAATTAAAATGAGCACTGTGAAACAACAAAAAAAGGAAACTTGTGCTTTGCCATATACAAAGAGCATAAACATCCTATTAATGACAATATCCATCACTATCATCCAATGAATCTAATATCAAGTGAAAGCACTTCCATCAGATTGCAGTCATACTTATTTTAGACCTTCAGGAATGAATAAAGAACAAAGACAAAACAAATACAGTAGATAAACTCTGAAACTTAAACAAGTTCACTGGGGAAGGCATAGGGCCAGGGATTGGGGAATGTGGGGGGTAAAACTATTGCCCTATCTTCAAGAAAGATCAAAGAAGGAACAAAAGAACAAACAAGCAATCAAATAACTAAAAATGACATGGACATGTATTGGCTTGTTATATGCAACTCTTTTAAACTTATAGTAGATTGCTACAACTTTTAAACAAAACAATAGGCGAATAACTGAAAGATAAAATTTTGTCAAACTAAAACTTCATATTTCCTGCGGATGATCTCTCTTTCATCAATGCTGATGATTTGGCACTCACGTGCCTGACTATATCAGGGTAGAGAATGAGAATATATTTTGCTTATGATCTTATACAACTCAAATTCTGGAAACTTCTTTGCTCGTGCAGAGGAGCTTTTAACCTCTAGTAGCCCTCTGTTCAAGAAACACAGGAATACAAGTCCAAACACACAGCATACCAATATATATGACAAATTGATGTGACTAGATGTTTTGAAAATTGCACAAAGATGCATATTTTGTTTTGCCACGTGAATGCATAAATTATTGCAGAAAACCCGTAAATCCTCTTCATCAGTTGACCTCATAACTTCAATCCTAGTATCCCATAAATTCACATTCTCACCAAGAATGACGGAAAAATTACAACAAATTGGAAAAACTTACATTTGAGCAGATGTCATCTAAACCAGGAGCTCAAGTTCTCATAATTAAAAATTCGATACACCAGCACCCCCTCGAGAACACCCAAACACGCCCCAGCGACAACATCAAGCACGAAATGCCGGCCAAGGAGCACCCTAGAAATCGACGTAATCGCAGCCCATAGTCCCACCACTAAAACAAAATATTCCACGATCCCACTCTCAGGATCAAAATTCAAAAGGCTCAAGAGAAAAGCTTCTCTAATTTGATTAGAATGGAAAAAACAAAATGTGGCAATAAACGAAACTCTAGAGGAGTGGCCACTGGGGAAAGACCAGTGGTCAACGGCAAACGAAAGGAACATATTCTTGTTGTAAACGGGGCGCGGCCGCTGGATCAGGTGCTTGATTAGGCCAATTAGGATAAGGTCTACAAGGGATCCTATTAGGAGGTCTAGTAGGAGAAGACAGGTAGGTGTGGTAGTGGTGGAGGTGAGGGTTGCTACGGGGGTGGTGGCAAGAAGAATGGAGAGGGTGATGGGGAAGAAAAGACGGCCATCGCCGGAGAGTTCGAGGGATTTTAGCAGAGCAAAAGGGAGGATGGGTTGGAAGAAGGTGTAAAGCTGGAGGGATAGGGCGGTATCGAGGTCGACCAGGCGGAGGAGGAGGGTGGGGTTGAAGCGCGGTGGTGGTGATTTGGATTCCATCATTACCGGATTCGTAAGGAACGTTCATTCAATTCTAATGGATACGTGAGCCAAATGCTTGTGAGCCTAACTTACCCAAAGCGAGGCTGCAAACGAGCTCAACTGGTAAAAGTTTCAAACTCAAATTAGGAATACAACCGAACCAAGTAAGCTCAGCTGTTTTGATGAACTGACTCAAAAATAATGTTCGAGTTTGAATCAAGTTTGTATAAGATTTGAATTGAACTTAAACTAAATAACTTTTATTTATATGTTTGTGAGTCGACTTGTGAATCTATATTTTTTTTAAAAAAATTAATATTTATATATAAAATATATGATAATGTTTAGTTATAAATCATATGTTTTGGGAGAATGAACTTTGAGTGTGGAGTTAGAAAATGTGAAGTTGTATTGGAAAATATAATAAATGTTTGTTTGTTTTGATTTTGGGAAATAGTTAGAAAATTATTTTAGAGAATGTCAATATATTCGTTTATGTTTTGTGGGGAGAAAATTTCTATTGTAGCAGTTAAATCAATGCCTTTTTATTAAATTTTTGGAAAGAAAAAAAAGTGAGTGATTTTTTTATTATTAGAATAATAATAAATTATGTATGATATATATAATATGAATGTATGTATTGAAAAATGGGGATGTTTTTGAATAATGAAAGATAAAATATGGTAATTTGGAAAATTTAATTTGGCATTTTGGAGGGAAAATTTTTGTATGTTTGGTTACATTTTGGCGAAACAATTTTCTTTTACCAAAATGTAATCAAGCATAGTATATAATAATATATTAATTTTTTATATAATGTAAAATAATTTTACGTTTTGAGCTAGAGCTCGAGCCCGAGCCTAAATTCAAGCCATAACTTTATCATAATATTGAGTTTAATGAATTAAGCGGAGCTGAGTTGCGCCAAGCCCGAATATGGGCTTGAGTCGAACTCGAGCCTCAATTTTTTGAACTCGTCAAGCTCAGCTCAGTTTATTTGATCCAAACTTGTGCCTGAGCTTGAAAAAATAGTCAAAACTCTACTCAATTCAGATCATTTGCATTCCTAACTCAAACTTAGTTTGTATGCAAAATATGTGAGCTAGAGTTTGAACTGGAGCTCATTAAATTTTTAATTTTAGGTTCAAACTCAAATTCGTTGATGAATGCCAAACTCAAGCTTGAGCTTATCAGATGTAGTCAATACTCAAATATAATGCATATTTTTGTATCTTAAAATATAAAAGTGAATTTGTAAGCATATGATGAATTTTAAGTCGGACAATTAAATTTTGAAAAAAATGTACATTAATCAATTTAAATTGTATATACTATATGTATAAAGTGACAAATAGTAATATAACTTTGGAATTAAAATATAAAATATTAATAATATTTATATTATTTCTATATATTTATATTGAGTTAATATTATTGAAGATTGAAATGGGATGGCTTAACAAGCCCAACCCAATGGTATCGACCCAAGCATTACATGTTAAGTATTTGGCCAAGCCTATTTCATCTTCAGGGCCCAATCATATCATTGACCTAGTCGACCTCTCATTGTGCAATGCTGGTCTCGCCAGATCAGGGCGTGATGGATGGAGATCGAACTCAGTTAGTTAATGGTCCTAACTAGAGCTAAGCACAGAGGACTGCCTGTCCTCTAGCACAATCGGAGCTTACTCTAAGGTCGATTTTCTTATCGACTAGGAAGGTTGACTCACTGCAGAATCCCTTCATTGTCGCATTTAATGTCTTGACAGGTGATATACCTCCGCATTAATGGTGCATGCCACCTTAGTATCTCCTTTAAGGCCACCTCTGACAAGAGGTACACCACTAGTGTACTATTCAGTCCTTGAAAGTTGAAGATGAAACCACTTGAAATAATACAAAAATGGGAGATGATCTAAAGATCCTTATGCAAGAACAAGAGCTCTTTAGGCATGTTAAGAGCATCTTGGACATATCACTGGCCTGAAAAGGGCTATAAATACGCAATTGTTAGCTTCTTCTAAGGCATGATATTCTTTACTAAAAGGCTTCACTTTGTTGTTCAATTTTTTGATCGATCAGATGCTAATTTTAGCGTTGAAATGTCACTTCGGCTAGCCTGATGTTTATTAGTGATTGCCTGACTTAACCCAACAATATTGGAAGCTCACTTACTCAACCTAGTAGGTTGATTATCAAAAACCTAATCCAAACTAGTAAATACAGCTTCTACCCTCATCAAACATAATAAAAATAATCAATGACTTGTTTGTCGTTATAATAATTACTTTTTATATAATCATATGTTCTATAACCATGCAATTTACTAAAAAAATATCAATGTTTTAATAAATTTTAAGTAAGTTATTATTTTTCCTTTTGAGATTTGAATATTAAAATACCAAAATGGACTTTTTAAGATAATGATAAATTATTATTTCATACTTACAATATTAAATTTGAAAAATATGTGTTAGCCATATATAACATATTATACAATCTTCGAATAAATAAGTGCAATATCATAGGATTAACAAGAATGGACATGACATAGCAAATTGCTAGTATAAAGCTCATGTAGGGGTATAGTTATGTTATAAATCTATACATATTTTTGTAAAAATATTTGAATAAAAGAGTTTTTATTTTTTATGAAACCTAACATGTTATTATCTTTCACAACTTATAAATTAGTAGTTTATAAATTATTAATTATTATTTATTAAATAATATATAAACTAATAAATAAATTATAGCTTGAAAATTCTTTCAATATGTGGGATATAATTATTAAGTATTATTTTTATATATAATTTAATACTTATATGTTATATATATAAACACTTAGGTTCATGAGTCGATTTACAAGCCTTCAAGCTACTATATTAATGCACAAGGTCGGCTTGAACCCAAAACTTGAGATTGATAGACTTGACTCAAGCTCAAATAGTGTCAAGCTCGAGTTGAGCTGAGCTTTTCTATGTTGAGGTGAGTTGTCTCAGCTTAACTTGCACCTTTGCCCAAAACTATTGTAGGATTCTCTAAAATGATAAAAGAGCCTGCTATATATATGTGTGTAATTAATGTGATAATCTAACACTTGATTTTGTTTTGCAATATTCGAAAAGAATATATTATTGACAGTAGATAAAAAAAAATGTGTAAAAGATTAAGGGTGAGTTATTTAAGAGTTATTTAAAAGTATAGAAAACTGGTTATTAATCAATCTCTACTCACTCATACATAGTCTTCGCTCCTTAGTTTAAGTTGGAATTTGGAGTTTAGTCCTCCATTCAATTGATTAGATGAAAATACTCTTATATTTGTTATTTTCTCTCCTACCCTGCTTTTCTTTGTTTTAGCTTAAATATACTCTCATTCCTCATAATACCCATCACTCTTTCTCTTCATGTCTTTATCCTGTGACTACATTAAGATAACTTAGTTTTTGGCCATTGACAACCTATTTTAGTAGGAAGAAGCTTAAATATGTAGCATCATTTTTTTTTTTTGTGTGTTTTATTGTAAGCCCTATTTTTTGTATTTTGGAAAGGTACATCATCTTCTCCAGCAAACAATAAGAAGGAGAGGTAAATTTTCTTTAATTTTATCTAATAAAAATGTCCTCAAGTATCCAAGATGTTCAAAATTAGCTTTTAGGAAGTTGTTTCTAAAATGGATAGCTTTATATCTTCTCAATTTATAAGACTATGAATTTGATGGAGTTATATTTTCAGATTGGGAAAAAATATTTGGAAATTAGTTTTGAATCAACGCATCATTATATTTCGCTTCCCATAAAAAATGTATATTAGTGATGATTGTGTTTACAATATGGTTTGAGTGCATTTGTGATTGTTAATGGTCATCGTTGACATGATGGTCATCTGAAAAAATAACCTGAATGGACATGGATGGCAAGTTAGCTATACGTGTTGGTAAGTTTTTGATATTTTTCATATTCATATTGCATTAATTTTTCGGTATACTTTTGATGTGTTATAATTAATATCTCTTTATTATACATTCTATTTCTTTTATAAAATATTTTATTTATGTATTAGCTTGCTTAATAGTTCAATGATTAATACCGCATTTGTGCATTTAGTATTTATACATTGATACTGCAACACTTTTACTCAATTGTTATTCATTTGACTCTATTTTTAATTCTTTTACAATGAATGTCTATTTAGGTGTGAAATAGATTAGGATACTATGTTTCAAATAGGAGAGGAGATATTAACAAATTATATGTCTTCTACACCTTAAAATGGATAACTGTAGCAATTAGAGTTTTGAGGTGAATGATAATAAGAAATTGTATGCTGTGGATGTATATAGTTGGAATTATAGGACATGGCAAGATGATAGAATGCCTTGCTAGCATGCTTATGCTTATATTGTAAGAGTTATTTTCTTAACATTTTATTGCAAATGATTTGATAGCACACTTATCATTTTATTCCATATAAATACTTGTATTACCTTTCGTCATTAATTATCACATAATATGTTCTTTGATTTTATTTTCTCTAATCAATAAAAAGAGGATGTGCAGAAGACAGAGAATAAAAAGAAGATAGATTAGGATAAAGTTGTCAAAATGAGCTGGGCCAACTAGATCCTTTGGACTAGCCTAACTTGCAAATAAAAAGAAGTAGCTTGGTTCGGCCCATTTAAGTCCTTGATATGGGCTAGGTTGGATTGGCCCATCTAAGACCCCATCCTGGTCTACCATTTGGTGTCTTGGGATTGGCTTGGCTTGTGGCTTGTAATGGATTGCAAGTTAGCCTAACTTGTGGGCTAAGTAGGCCGATTATAGGCTACCTTGCTTAGCCCACACATTTGTTTATTTTAATTATAATTATAAAAAAGTAAATTATAATTTAAAAAAGAAAAGTAAAGTAAAACAAAGTTGATTATTTAATTTTTTAAAGTTGTTTATTTTCTTTTCGTTTATTAGTATGTAATTTCATTTAGTCATTTGGTCATATTCACCTCCATGTAATTATTTCTTTTAAAATTAATGATGACAATCACATAAATATAAAAAATTTAGAATTTTTAAACTTGATTTGATATATTTTAAAAAAATTAGCTTGCAAGCTAGCTCGCTTTGGCTCGACCTACGTATTTTGTAGGCTGATTTAAGCTGGGCCAACTTTTCCAGAATTAGACCTATCAAGGTCGAGCCCGCTGCAAACCCGTAGGTTGGCCCACCGTGGATGATAATCATCACAAACCTGCATTAAGAGCCCAACCTGGCCCACTTGACACCTCTAGATTAGGATTAGACAATTTACATGTATTTATGATAGCTACTAATTTTTTTGTTGTTTGAATGACATATTAACTTGAAGTATTTGTACTATACTATATTAATAATTGGAGCATTTATATTACATTATTTGTGTTGTTAATTTGTAATATATGGACAAGTTGTACTATTCTTTATTGTGGAAAAGAATCATGAATAACTATTATTTTACACACTATTAGGCATATTTGTATTCAGAGATATTGTCTAGATTTATTTTTTTATTTTGTTAGAAATATAATTGTTTCATTAGATTAGGTTAGATAACACTTCTTAATCTTGTGTAATAATATGTTTGATAATGGTTGGAGTAAAATTATCCTTGGGCCTGCCTCAAGGTGAATTATCTATCAAATTTTTAGAATACAAGGTGAGATTAGATATTAAATTACCATAATGCCTCTTGTGCTGAATTGACATTATTAATACAATAGGGGCAAATCAGGAAAAATATGTAATTTTGTAATCTGCTGCACAAATCAAATGGAAATCCCAGATTATGTTGATTAGAAATTCCTCCTTAATTTGTCAAATCAAACAACCACAAGAAACTACTGAATCTCTCCACAATATTCATGGGCCAAAATTCAATTAATAAAAAATTCAACTAAATTATTAATTGCATGAACATGGCCTAGAAAGATAATACCTTGGTTTAGTAAAATAATACGTCATTTATGTAGACACATGTTGGAATAGTATCCTGCAAGTCAATTAGATTGGTGTATATAACTACTCTATGTGATAATCTTGATTGAATTATATTTAATAAAATGGCCATCTTTAAATTATGTGTTTATGATTTCTTCACATGCATTTTGTTGAAGCCCCTAAATCATACAAGATTACATGACTTGGTTACATAAATAATGGCGATCATGAAATAAGTCTCTATGATTATGATTTTAAAAATTCCAAGAAGCAGAATCTTATAAGATGGGGCATGTAAGTTTTGGATAAACTTGTACTAATGATGCATATTACAAGGAGCTGGATATTGTCCTATTTCATAGGTAATCTATGTTAAACATGAATGCATGTTAGTGGGTACTTGTTAAAAAACCAGTTCACTGAAGGACTGCTTAGAGAATCTACTACGAATCCACTACGTAGCTATAGTGGCATGTCGGTAGTGGCAAGTATTCTAGCTTATGATAGTGCCTATAATTAGTCCTTTGACTTGACATTCCACAGTAGCCTTATATTTGGGTCATTGTGCTTTATTTTGCTCCAGACCATGTAGCGGGTTGCCTGGGGCTTAGGTGGGGCATAAGTTGGTCAAGTATTGAGGTTGGTGAGTTCTAATATTGGATTCATTTTGCCCGTTTGTAAGGAGTGGGTTGATCTTTTATGTATTCTAAGATGATTGATTTCAAGAAATCTTTGCACAATGTGATATGACAATCTGGAAAATGAGTTTTTCAAAGTTGAGATCATAATGAGAATTGAACATCAAGAATAGATACATAATTATTAAGGTTATTAGAAAGCCAATAAATATCTTGCCCTGGCCACTTTTGGGAGATAGAAATGGAAGGACCGTATTTGAACGACAATCGTAAGCAGTAATGGTTCACCTCTTTATAATTCATTCATCCAATTCATTGGGTTTCATAGGCTTGTATTAAGCATCAACTATGGAGATTTGGTACTCTATAATTAATAAAGATTAATTGATAGAGTTATTAGTTTAAAGGAGTTTAAACTAATTTGAATATTTTTAATATTCAAAATATCACGCAGAGTTGTGAGCTCATGCCTAATGAATTGAGAACCTAAAGAGTCGCACACAAAAGCCTAAAACACTATTATTTAATTTAAGAGATTATTGAAGGAGTTAGATAATTGAGGTGATTAAGTTTATTGGAGAGAGAGCGAGTAAATTGGCTAATTATGAATTGATCACTTTGACTTGATTAATTTAAGTGTTAAATTAATCAAAATAATTTAAAGAGTTAAATTAGGTCAATTAAATTAAGGAGTTAATTTAATTAGTGTCATGTGGCATTTTTAATTAGTCAAAGTAAACTTAAAGGGTTAAATTGATTTTATTAACTTAAGGAGTTAAGTTAATCTAATAAAATTAAAGAGTTAATTCAATTAGTATGATAATATTATTTTGGAGGAAAAATTGAATGGAAGAGTCCGTTTAACATTTGTGATTTGGCATTTTGAATTTGAGAAATTAAAAATGCAACTTGACTAGCAAGTTGGCATCTTAGGTGGTATAGTGAGATGTGTGATAGAAGCTTCCTTAAGATTCCAAATCACACTACAAAGCACCTCATGGCCAGCCATATGGAGGTCAATTTCCAGCTGCAATTTCCCTCCCATTTGAGTGGTTATTTCATGTGTTGAGAGAAATCACTCTTTATATTCTCTCTATCAACTTTGTCTCTCTAATAATTTCCTCACACTTTCTTCTTGATCCTCTTTCATCCTCCGCACATCTCTAGCTAATTGAGAGATGCTCAAGAGTGATTTTGGGTGTGTGGACTAGCTTCAAAGGCTTCACATTTGGGGAGCTTTGAGGTGGTGAATCAAGATCTTCCAAGTTTGTGGCTAGTTTTGACCCTCTTTTTTTTTTTTTTGCTTTGGTCACTGGAGTCTTTTTTACTTTGGTTTCTGTTTTTCCACCCAATCTAGCACATCTTGGAGGATATTTTTCACCTAATATTAGCTAGAATTTCTGTCCATAAGAGGAGAGTTAGGAATCCTTTGAGGAAAAAGACGATTGTTTTGCTTGGAAAGTGTTTCATAGTAAGATCCTCTACTTGCCTTTCAGTTTTGAGATTAAAGTAACTTTTCTCCATCTTTTTAATTTAATTTTGAGGCATATAATAGATCATTGGGTAGAGTACATGTTGGTTAATTTTGCCTAGTTTTGCAAATTTTTATAGATCTTAGCATGTCCTCTACCTTTAAGTGGTATTTGAGTCAATTTCATGCCCAATTTTGGATTTTTTGGATTGATTCATGTGTTGAATTGTTTCTTTGACTCCTATTTCTTCATTCCACTGATGGATTTAAGATTTAGGAGTTGTTGCTTGTGGCTCTTAATGTGTTGAATTGAAATATGTCAATATGTGTTTAATTGTTAATTCATATGTTGCATGAGTTTTGATTCAAATATTATTATGTTAATGTTGATTTAGCATTGGATGATGTAAAATGTTGATTTATCATGTTGATAATTGCTTAAAAGTATTTTGGCAATTTATTGGATCTTATTTGATTGGAAGTCTTGAAGGTGTTTGAAGAATGGTGATTCTTCCTTAGATTTGATTTTTGAAGCAATTTGAGCACTTTAATTTTTAATTTTAAAGGTGTTTATAATCTGAAAATTTATCATAAAATGTATGGAATGGAGTTATAGATGTGTTCTTGAGGGTTGGGATGGAAAAAGAGCAAAAATAAGGCAAAACGGTGGCCTAGGCCCTTTGTGGCAGTGGTTGTTAGCCGACCAGGCCGACTGGGCAGCATGGGCACTGTATCAGGCCTGCCCTTGGCTGCTTAGGTGTGATTGGTTTGCCGTTTTGTGCATTTTTCCTTTCTCAACTTAATTTTTCCATACACTTTTGATGCACAATTGTTGTGTAAGTACTCAAGATTATATTGGACATTTTCCCTTTCTTTTAAAGTCAAATTTAAGTTAATTTTCAAGTTGGTGCAAAATTGAGATACATAAGTGTTATGCTTAATTTTGCCTCTAATTAATTTTTTATGTGATAAACAATTCATTGTTGGATTAAATGTCAATTCTAGTTATTGTTTATTTAGTTGTTGAATGAGTAATGAATGTGTTGGAGTTGTGCCCCGCAAGCTACTAAGATTGGCATGTAAACTATTTCACTTGTGATATAATCTTGATTGAATGATATTTTTTATAGATGGCTATCTTCATCTTATGCTTATATTACTTCATTAGCATATGGTTGAGGTCCTTCGATCACGCAAGACTAAGGAACTTGGTCACGCACTAAGTGGTGATCATGGAATAAGTCTCACAAAGTCATGATCTTAAATATCCCAAGTCATAGAATTTTATGAGACAGGGCATCTAAAATTTGGATAAACTTACTCTAACGATGCATATTCTAATGTTTGGATGTTGTTCCATTCCATAAGCAAATCATATGTGATATAGGTGCTCATTAGAGAACAAGGTACTAGAGACCCATCTTGAGAATTCACTAGATAGTCATAGTGGTAAGTTGGTAGTAGCTAGTTCTCCACCTTATACTAGTGCATATAATTAGTCCTTTAACCTGAGGATCAATTGTAACCTTATGTTTAGGTCCTAATGCTTTAACTACACTGTTGGCCACTTAGCAGGCATTTCGGTGGTGATCAAGCATGAGCTACTTTAGATATAGAGGTTTATGAGATATAAGATAGGATCCGACTCCTCATCTTTGTGAAGAGTGAGTGTATTTCCTATGTATTCTATAATGATTGATTTCAAGGAATCCTTGGCCAAGGCAGTATGGCAATTTGGAAAAGGGTTTTCCAAAGATGAGGTCACAATTTGGAATCGAATATTAAGAATATATGTGTAGTGTCAAGGTTATTAGGGAGTCGACAAATATTTTGCCTAAGGCCTTTTCCATAGAGATAGGAGACGAAAGGACAATATTTGCATGGTATGCATAGAGCTAGAATGGTTTAACAAAAGCATCATTCAACCAATTGTTGGGCTCTATGGGCTTGAAGTTAGACGTCAACCATGGGAATTGGATACTCTTTAATTAATAGAGATTAATCAAATTGAGTCGGTTAGTATAAAAGAGTTTAAACTAACTTGAATATATGATTTTCTAAATTCACAAAGGTTGTGAGCCCATGTTGAATAAGAGGTAGAACCTAATGGGTCACACACAAAAGCCATTAGGTAATTCTAAATGTTGAGGGGAATTTCTAAGTGTTAGATGAATTCCAAGGTGGCCAAAAATTGAAGGAATTGGTTGACATAATTTTTAGTCATTTTGGCTTGATCAATGTAATTGTTAAATTGATATAATTAATTTAAGGAGTTAAATTAAGACCAATTAAATTAAGTGTTAATTTAATTTGGTACCATATGACTATCAATTGGTCAAGTTAACTTAAAGAGTTAAGTTAACAAAACTAGCGTAAAGAGTTAAATTAGTTGACTTAAAGGTTATGTCATAATAGACTTAAAGGTTAAGTTAAAGTTTAATTAAATTAAAGTGCTTAATTTAATTAAAATGATCAAATGTTTTAGAAGGGAGAATTCAAATGAAATGTTCATTTGGAGTGGAATTAGAATTTATTTGGTGGACATTTCATAAGATGAAATGTAGCTTCCAAATGAAATTCAAATTCACACTAATGAATATGCAACTTGCAAGATGCTTGCAATTTGGCATGCTTAGGTGGTGCCCCCACCTTGAGGAAGGTGTGATGCCACTTTGGCTTCACACCATCCTCCCTCTATATATAGATATAGAGAGGGGGTGGCCAAGCTAAGATCATTAACACATTTTGTGCATCTAAAAGTCTGATCCAAAATTTTCCTCCAAAAGTCATTTTCTCATGAGTTGAGGCTTCAGTCTCTTCTTCACTTCTCTCTCACTTTTGGCCTCCTTACACCTATCTTTGTCCTTGATTTTTATGACTACATTGAGGAGAAAAGAATTTTCCATTGGTGTGTGGACTTTGGAATTAGAGGCAAGATGAATTTCGGATTGCTTGTTTTGTTGATTCTCTGTTCCAGCAGTGACTGTCTGGAGTCTTTTTGAGGTCTTTCCTAATAATTTTGGAGCTTAATTTTTTACTGGACATTATCCATTGAGTTGGTGAAACTTTGGTCCAGATTTAGCTTGAATCCAAGGTAATTTGCCCAATCAAAGTTGATCACACATCGCTATGCCAGAAGTTGTCTGCTTTTGGGAAAGGAAGCACAACTTCAAGTTTTGGTTGGATTTTTCTGAAGAGGTAACAATATGACCTTAATCCATTATATAGGCATGATTTAGATCCTTGTAATGGTGCAATCTAAGTTAGATTTCAGTCTTCGAATGTTTTAAATTGAATCATTAGCATTGCATCTCTTTCAAATGGTATCAAAGCCTAATTTCATGCTATATTTTGGAGACTCTTTGGATTGATTCATGTGATAAATTAATCTAGGTTTTCAAACACTTGATCTAAATCATAGATTGGAGTGTTTGGATGTTGATGCTTGTGGATCCTTTGATGATGTGTAGATATTATGCTAATATGTGTTTTAATTGTTAATTCATATGTTAGTATAGTTTGATTCATGATTAGCTAATGTTAAATATTGATTTTGCTTTGGATTATGTTATATATTGATATAGCATGTTTTATTTGACCTTAAGTTGTTTTGGTCAATTTTTGGTCTTATTGGATTGGATGTAATTGGAGATTTTTGGAAGAATGTGATTCTCACTTTAATTTGATTTTGGAAGCATGATTGAGCTATTATATTTTCAGATTTAAAGATTATATTAGATCTAAAATTACATCTATATTGTGTGAAAATGATGTTTAGAAGGTATTCTAAAAGTTTGCTGCACAAAAGATTGAGCGAAATAGAGGAAAATCACCTAGCACCATGTGATTGAGCAATTGCCTTACATGGTTGGGCGCTGGCCGGCAATGGGTGTGCCATGTGCACACTTGCCATGTGGCTATGTGACCAGCATAGGTGGGCAGTAGCTTGGTGTTAGTCATGGCTTGATTTTAGCTTCTTTTTGTGATCAAAAGAGTGTTGTTTCACACATAATAGATGCACAAGTGTTGTGCAAGCTCTCATAATTATGTTTGACATTTTTTATGCTTTTCTAAATCTTATTAAATTCAATCTCCAATTGTTGTAAAAATAGGATGCATAAATGTTATGTTTATTTTTACTTGGCCAATTAATTATTTATATGATAAGCATTCAAATTGTTGGAATTGAATGTCAATTCCTAATTTATTTATTGTTCATTTAGGTGTTGAATGAATGATGAGAAAATGGGGATGATCTAAACCTTTTAATATTGATTTTATTAATTTCAAGTTGTTGAAATAGGTTATATTGAATAGGGCATGCATGCCTTTTGATTCTATCTTGTAAAAGATATGAAAGTAGAATCACTAGGATTGAGATTTGTTTTGTCTTGTAAAAGTTGCAAGTAGTAAAGAAGATCCATGGAGGCTTGAAAACCCATGAATGTATAGGAATACACTCATGTAATATTTTAGTTTAATCAACCCACTTAAAATCAATCAAGTGATGCATCTAAGGCTCTAAGTGCATCACTTGGTTAGGCTTATGGTCATCCCACCCTAGGAGCATTTGCTTATTTATGCTTTTCATATCTTATTGATGTATGTGATACATGGATTAGGATATAGAAAACCTAAATAAGAAGATAAAATTAGTAAGATCTTGGCAAACAAGTTTAAAATCCCCCACTTAGAATGCTTAAGTGTTCTCAAATATTAAATTAAAATGGATATAAATTAAAAGGAGTTTTAATCAATCTATGTCTTCTACGATAGTATATGCCATGATGATGCTACCAAATTTATGTGATAGCACCCGATCATAGGGGTCACACTTAGGAGGGCTAGAGCACATACTTAGCATTCGATGTACCTTTGATTTGAGGCTTCTTACACATTGGCAGTCGGTCACAAGGGATGTTCTGGTGTTTTGTTGAATCAAAATTGGATTGGTAGGTTTAACTTAACACTTAGTAGTATAGATGTCGCACGAGTCATGGGTCTACATAAAAATGAGGCAAAGTATATTAAGAGTTGCATATGATGCAATTAGAAAATGTTGCTTATCCTTAGATTGTTTGTGGATGGTACTCGGTCATGGAGGTCCATTTGTAAGTCTTTGGAGTCTTGATTTGCACTAGGAAGTTTGATTTTCCTAATTCTTCTAGAGGGTGAAGAATTTGATAAAATAGTGGGAGAAAAACATGCTTGAAAGACCATAAACATATTTTTAAAATATTAATATTCAATCACATGCTTATATTCGCTTTTATCACCATTTGTAGATTTGTAAAATTTTCAAACTCAAAATGGCTAAGAATCTAATTACAACAATTTTGGAAACTAATAAACTAATCAGGCCTAATTTTTGTGATTGGTTGTGAAACCTCAAAATAGTGTTTGACTCCAGAAAGAGGACTTACAAACTTGATCAAAGTCTACTAGAAACTATTGGCGATGACGCCACCAATAAGGTTTATGAATTGTTCATGAAGTTTGTGGATGATGATCTACAAACAAGGTGTCTCATGATGGCAACTATGTCTAATGAGTTGCAAAAATCTCATGAGCATATGAAATATGCAAATGAGATCTATGCACACCTACAAGAGTTGTATAGTGTCCAAGCTAAACACAAACGATTTGCTTTGTCTAGGGTGCTCTTTAGAAATAAAATGATAGAGGGCATAAGTGTCCATGATCACGAGCTTAAAATGATTAGACTTATTAAAAAACTTGGACAACTAGATGTGATCTTGACAATGATCTCTATGTGGATTTGATCTTACAGTTATTGCCAAGTTCGTTCGACTAATTTGTTATGAACTTTAATATGTCTTAGAATAAAGTGATGATTAATGAATTGGTGAACATATTAGTTACCGCTGAGGCAACTATGAAAAAGGAAAAACTCTTTATGCTTGCATCCTTTTCCTAGTTCAAAGGCCCAAAAGGTCCTAAGAAAGAGGGTAAGAGAAGGAAAAGTTCTTTATCAAAAAGGAAGCAACTATTAAAAGGTTCAAGGGGAGTTAACAAGAAGAAAGAGGCTAAAACTAATGCTGTATGTTTCCATTGTGGTGAAAAAGAGCATTGGAGAAGATATTGCAAAACTTATCTAGTAACCTTTGAGAAGGGTATGTACATGATTGAAGTGCATTTAACGACTAATTCTTCTTCATAGGTATTTGATACTGTATGTGGTTTTCATCTTTGTAATTTGTTATTGGGGTTGGAAAGAAAAAAGAGTTTTAATGAAGGGTATATGATCTTTCACCTTGAAAATGGAGCTAGAGTTGTTGCCATGATCTAAGGCGTAATCAAGTTGGACTTGGGAGATTCTATGATTGTACTTGATCCTTGTTTCTATGTACCAAATCTTATGAAGAATATAATTTCAATTTTCATTAGGTTAATGAAGGATACAATTTTTCTATATCTAATGGGAAATTGAAGGTATTAAAGAATAGTTCTTTAATTGCTCAAGGTACATTGAATAATGGATTGTACATATTAGATTCTCAAAAATTATTAATGCACATTCAATCTAGTAAAAAAAAATTAGATATCCAAAAAGATGCCATTCTATGGCATGCAAGACTTAGGCATATCTCCAAAAATAGGATGAATAAGATAGAAGCTCTCAAAGTACTAAATGTCAGTGGTATTGAGGAATTTCTAACTTGTGAGTCTTGTTTGAAGAGAAAAATGACTAATGCTCTTTTCGTAGGACAATCAGAGCTAAGCATAAGTCCGTTGGATTTGATCCATGTGGATGTGAGTGGTCCACTAAGAGTTAGTGCATGAAGAGGCTATTCTTACTCCATTACCTTCACCAATGATCACACTTGGTTCAAACATGTGTATTTTATGAAGTACAAGTCTGAAGCATTTGAAAGATTCAAAGAGTATAGGTGTCAAGTAGAAAAGTAAAAAGGACTTAGTATTAAAGCTCTTCGATAGGATTGAGGAGTAGAATACTTAAGTATCAAATTCTTGGATTATCTAAAAGAGAATGGAATTTTTTCTCAATATACTCCACCTGGTAACCCCCACTTAATAGAGTAGTTGGGAGGAGAAATGGTACCTTGTTGGACATGGTACATTTCATGATAAGTTTCTCTGATGTGTCTATTTCCTTTTGGGGATACGCCTTAGAAACGATTGCAAGGCTACTAAATATAGTACCCTCAAAGTTGGTGCCAAAGACTTAACATGAGATGTGGTAGGTTAAAACACCTTTATACCATTATTTATTGGTTTAGGGTCTCTCACATACGTGAAGAGGTTAGTGAGAGATAGATTGGACAATCAATCCTCCTTGTAGAAGTTTATGGGATACCTTAGAGAGTCAATAGGTCATTACTTCTATAATCCCTCGAAACAAAAGGTGTTTATCTCGAGGAATACTACCTTTTGGAAAGAAAATTTCTAATAGATAAAAAAGGCATTGTTGTTGAACGTGATGCAGTTCAAGTTGATCAACAAATCCTACAAGCGATGGAAAAAAGTAATGAGCTTTACACACAACCTCTATTTAGGTTGGATTGAATCAAGAACCAACCCCCAAGGTTTGGATTTCTTCATGAGATGGGTCAATCGGATATAGATCTAAAGACGTACAAGAAAGTTATGTTGAAGATAGACTCAGAAAATTGGCTTGATACCATGACATCTAAAATGGACTCCATATACTCCAATAGAGTATATACTTTGGTAGATCCACCAAAGAAAAATATTCATGTTGGTTGCAAGTAGAGCTATAAGGAAAAGCTAGGAGCCAATAAGAGGTAATAACTTTTAAAGCCGACTAGTGGCAAAATATTATACTTAAAGACCTAATATTGATTTTGAGGAAATTTTTTCACAGGTTGCAATGCCTAAGTCCATTCGAATTCTACTTGATATAGCTGCATTTTATGACTATGAGATATGACAAATGAAAGTGAAAAATACTTTCCTTAATAGCAATATTGAAGAAAAATCTATAGGGAGCAACCACAAGGTTTTACATCTAAGAGGAGTAGGAAAAAGGTTTGCAAACTCCAAAGATCCATTTATGGACTCAAGCAAGCTTCTAGAAGTTGGAACATATGTTTTGATAATGCAGTCTGATTGTTTGGCTTTATGAAAAATGTATATGAACCTTGTGTGCACAAGAAGGCAAGTGAAAATAATGTATTATGTTGATGACATCCTTCTCATTGGGAATGAGATAGCTATGTTAGAGTATACTAAAGTGTGGTTATCTACTCAATTCTCCATGATGAATTTAGAAAAAGCATCATACATACTAGGAATATGTATCTATAAAGATAGATTGAAGAGCATATTAAAGCTATCCCAAACTTAGTATATTAACAAAATACTAAAGTGATTTAGTATGGAAGAATTCAAGGAGGGGTTTCTTCCCATAGCATATGGTATTTGTCTCTCTAAGTCTATAGCCCCTAAAACTAGGGTAGAGAGACAAAAGATGTCCTAGATACCTTATACATCTACCATATGGGGCATAATGTATGTAGTTCAATGTACAAGATCGGATGTGGTGCATGCTATAAGTGTTATGAGTAGGTTCCAATCTAATCCCAATGAGAGTCACCAGATGGCTGTAAAAATGATCCTTAAATACTTAAAAAGGACTAAGGAATTATTTTTAGTATACAATAATGGAGAATTGAAACTCGAGGGGTTTTTGGATTCAAGTTTCCAATCCAATGTAGATGACCTAAAATTTACCCCTAGATTTATATTTTACCTTAATGGCAACATGGTAAGTTAGAAGAGTTCCAAATATATTGCAGCTTTGGAAGCTGCAAAGGAAGGTGTTTGGATAAAAAACTTCATCCAAGAGTTGAATGTAGTACCTAGTATATCTGAGCCTGTGTTTATCTTTTGTGACAACAATGTTGTAGTTGCACATGCAAATGAGCTAAGATCTCATCAATGATCCAAGCATATTTTGAGGCAACACCACTTGATCTAGGAGATCACATGTAGAGGCGACATTTTAGTGAAAAGAGTTGCCTCAAAAGAGAATATAACAGATCCATTAATCAAACCCCTATCGCATAAGGTATTTGAAGAATATCTTATGAAGATAGGTCTTAAGACTATGGTGAATTAGCTTTAGGGCAATTAGAAGATTGTTGGAATAATGCGTTGCAAGCTAATAAGATTGGCATGTAAACTCTTTCACTTGTGTTACATTGAATGATATTTCTTCTAAACGACCATCTTTATCTTATGCTTATATTACTTCACTAGCATATGGTTAAAGCCCTCAGATCACACAAGATTATGGGACTTGGTCACACGCTAAGTGGTGATCATGAAATAAGTCTCACACGATTGTGATCTTAAATATCCCTAGTCATAGAATCTTATGAGACAGGGCATCTAAGATTTGAATAGACTTATACTAACGATACATAATTCAAGGGTTGAATGTTGCTCTATTCCATGAGCAAACCGTATGTGATATAGGTACATGTTATTTGGTGTTTGTTAGAGAACAAGGTACTGGAGACCTGCATAGAGAATCCACTAGATAGTTGTAATGGCAAGTCAGTAGTTGCTAGTTCTCTAGCTTAAGCTAATGCATATAATTAGTTCTTTAACCTAAGGATCTATTGTAACATTGTATTTAGGTTCTCATGCTTTGACTCCACTTTTGGCCACTTAGTGGGTATTTCGGTGGTGATTGGGCATGAGCTACTTAGATAGGGAGGTTTATGATATACGAGATAGGATTTGACTCCTTATTTTTTGAAAGGCGAGTGCATTTCCTATGCGTTCAATGATGATTAATTCCAAGGAGTCGTTGGCTAAGGCAGTGTGACAATTTGAAAAAGGGTTTTCTAAAGATGAGGTTATAAACTAAAATTGAACATTAAAAATATATGCATAGTATTGAGGCTATTGTAGAGTCAATAAATATGTTGCCCTAGGCCTTTTTTATGGAGATAGGAGATGGAAGGACCGTATTTACATGATATGCATAGAGCTAGAATAATTCACCAAAAGCATCATTTGACCAATTGTTGGGCGCTATATGCACTTGAGGTTAGCATCGACCATGGAGAGTGGGTGCTCTTCAATTAATAGAGATTAATTGAATTGATTTGGTTAGTTTAAAAAAGTTTAAACTGACGTGAATATATGATATTATAAAGTCACAAAGGTTGTGAGCCCATGTCCAATGAGTGGCAAAACCTAGTAGATCATAGATAAAAGCCAATAGGCAATCCTAAATGTTGAGGGAAATTTTCTAAATGTTAGAAGACTTCCAAGGTGGCCAAAAACGAGAGAATCAGTTGACATAAGTTTTAGTCATTTCGGCTTGATCAATGTAATTGTTAAATTGACCTAATTAATTTAAGGAGTTAAATTAAAACCAATTATATTTAGTGTTAATTTAATTTGGCACCACATGACTATCAATTTATCAAGTTAACTTAAAGATTTAAGTTAACAAAACTAGCTTAAAGAGTTAAGTTAGTTGACTTAAAGATTAAGCTAAAGTTTAATTAAATTAAAGTGTTTAATTTAATTAAAATAAAGAAATATTTTTGGAGGGAGAATTAAAATGAACCGTTCATATAGAGTGGAATTAGAATTTATTTGGTGGACATTTCATAAGATGTAATGTAGATTCCAAATCAAATTCAAATTCACACTAATAAACTTGCAACTTCCAAGATGCTTGCAATTTGGCATGCTTAGGTGGTGCCTCCCACCTTGAGAAAGATGGCATAACACCATCTTTTATCTATATATAGATATAGAGAGGGGGCGGCCAAGCTAAGACCATTCACACATTATGTGCATCCAAAAGTCAGACCCAAAATTTCCCTCCAAAAGTGATTATCTCATGAGTTAAGGCTTCACTCTCTTGTTCACATTCCTCTCACTTTCAGCCTTCTTTCAACTCTCTTTCTCCTTAATTTTTTTAGCTAAATTGAGGAGAAAAGGATTGTCCATTGGTGTGTGGACTTTGGCATTAGAGGTAAGACGAATTTTGAATTACATGTTTTTGGTGATCCTCTGTTCTATCTGTGACTTTCTGGAGTCGGTTCAAGGTCTTGCTAGTGGATTTTGGAGCTTAATTTTTTTTGGACATTCTCCATTAAGTTGTAGAAATTTTGGTCTTGATTTGGCTTGAATATGAGGTGATTTGCCCAATCAAAAGTTGATCACACGTTGCTGTGCCATAAGCTGTATGGTTTCAGGAACAACTTCAAGTTTTGGTTGGATTTTGCTTAAGAGGTAACAATTTGACCTTAATCCATTATATACGCATGATTTAGATCCTTGTAATGGTGTAATCGAAGTTAGATTTTAGTTTTTGAATGTTTTAAATTAGATCCTTAGCATTACACCTCTTTCAGGTTAAATAAGGATGAACATAGGCCTTTAATTTGGTTTTATTAAAGTTTAATGTTGGTTGAATAGGTTTTATTTAATGAGGCTTGCATGCCTTTTGATTTCTACCTTGTAAATATTATGAGAGTAGAACTCTAAGGGAGAGGTTTTCTTTATCCTTGTAAATTATTGCAAGGAGGCAAAGATGGCCAAAGTGATTAAGAAGGGTTGAAGACCTATGAATGTATGGGGTATATTCATGGAATAGATAGGATCTATTAATTTAATCAACCCATCTGAAACCAACTAAGTAGTACACTTATAGCTCTGAGTGCACTACTTGGATATGGCTCATGGTCATCCCACCCTTAGGAACATGCTAAGCGCATTTACGTATTTACGCTTTCATTATCCAATTGATGTATGAGATGAATGGTTAAGACATAGAGAGCTTAAATAAGCAAAGATAAAACATTGATGAGATTTTCCAAGCAAGGAAAATTCCTCAACTTAGCGGAGTTTAACTTGATCAAAATATTAAGTTAAATTGGATAAAAATAAATTGGGTTTATTATGTCCAAGCCTTCTACCAATAGGTAAAAAACATGAGATGCTACTTCAATTTTATGTTGGCTCTTGAGTCATGGGATACTTAATTAAAAGAAAGCTATGATCACTTGTTTGGGCATAAGATGCACTTTATTTAAAATTCACCATGACATTATATCATGAGTTGTGAAATGATCATGGATGAGTTTATAATCAAAGATTGATTTGTAGGTATGACTCAACACCTAATAGTATAGATGTTGCATGAGTCAAGGGTCTATACAAAAAGTGAGGCAAAACACATCAAGGATTCTACAGAGATGCAATTGGCAAAATTTGCTTACCTTAGGATCATGAGTGGATGTCTCACAAGTCGTAGGTCTACAAATGATGCCTTTGGACCTTAATTCTCATTAGGAAATGAGATTTCCCAAATTCCTAATAGGGTAAGAAATTTGATAAAATAGAGGGAGAAAAGTATGCTTGAAAGTTGATAATCATATTTTCAATATCAAATTAAATCAAATACTTATATTCTCTCTCTCTCTCTCTCTCTCTCTCTCTCTCTCTCTCTCTCTCTCTCTCTTCCCCTTTTCCTGTCTTTATGGATTTGTGACATCTTCAATATGGCTAAAATCCACTAAGCATCATATTGGAAACTAATAAACTTATTAGGCTGTACTACTGTGATTGGCTTTATAACCTCAAAATTATTCTTGACTTGAAAAAACAGACATATGTTTTTAATCAAAGTCTACTGGATACTATAAGCAAGGATATTGATCAAGAGGCATGTGAAATGTTCATAACATGGGTTGAGGATGACCTTTAAACTAATTGCCTCATGATGGCCTCCATGTCTAATGAGTTTCAAAAGTCTCATGAGCACATGAAAAGTGCCCCTGGGATACATCTACACCAACAAGAGTTGTATGGTGTGAAAAAGAGGCATAAGAGATATATGCTTTTGAAAGAGCTCTTTTGGGCTAAGATGATTGAAGGGTCTAGTGTCCATGATCATGGGCTTAAGATGATTGGGCTTATTTAAAAGTTCGTTACTTTAGAAATAATAGTGGACAATGACCTCTACATGGATTTGATCCTCCAAGCTTTGCCAAGTTTGTTTGATCAATTAATGATGAACTTTAACATATCTAAACAAGAATTCATGATTAATGAATTGGTTAACATATTGGTAATTGCATAGGTGACAATGAAAAAGGCTAAACCTTTGATGCTTACTTCTTTTTCCAAGTCTAAAGGCTTTAGTAGAAAGAAGAAAAGGAGTTTTTCTTTGAAGGAAAAAGAGTTTTTCTTTGAAGGAAAAAGAGGCATTGAAATTATTTGAAGAAGTTAAGAAGAAAAAAGAGGAAAAGAATGATGCCACTTGTTTCTATTATGGCGAAACCAGACATTGGAAATGTAATTGCAAGGAATACTTTGCAACCTTTGGCAAGAGTATATATTTTATGAAGTGTACTTAATGATAAATTCTTTCTCATGCATATTTAATATTGCATGTGGTTCTCATCTTTGTAATTCATTATAGGGAATAGAAAGAAGAAAGAGTTTAAGTGATGAGGATATTATCCTATACCTCGGCAATGGAGCAAAAGGTACTGCCAAGGTTGAAAGAATTGTCATGTTAGATTTAGGGAACTCTTTTGTTGTATTAGATCTTAGCTATTATGTACCTTCTCTTGTGAAGAATATTATTTCAATTTCCATTTTAGATCATGAAGGATTTGATTTTTCTATCTCAAATGGGAAATTGAAGGTAATAAAGAATGGTTCTTTAATTGAGAATGGTACACTTAGTAATGGATTATACATTTTGGATTCTCATCCATCACTTATGCACATTTAAGAAAGTAAGAGAAGAAAATTACATAACTAAGAAAATGCATACCTCTGGTATACTAAGGTTGGACATGTCTCTAAGAATAGGATGAACAAGTTAGTAGCCATCAAATCGCTGAATGTTAATAGATTAGAGGATCTACCTACTTATGACTTATGTTTAAAAGAAAAAATGACCAAGGCTCCTTTTGTAGGACAAATAGAGCAAATCATAGGTCCATTGGAATTTATCCATATGGGTGTATGTAGGCCACTAAGAGTTAGTGTAAGAGGAGGCTATTTATACTTCATTACCTTCACCAATGACTTTACTCAGTTTGGGCATGTGTATCATATGAAGCACAAGTCTAAAGCATTTGAAAAGTTCAAAGAGTACAGAAATGAAGTTGAAAAGTAATTAGGACTTATTATTAAAAATCTTTGATCAGATCGAGGAGGTGAATAGTTAAGTACCAAATTCTTGTATTATTTGAGAGAGAATGAGATTCTCTTATAAAGGACTCCACTTAGCATACCCAAACATAATGGAGTGGTCGAGAGGAGAAATCATACTTTGTTAGATATGGTACATTCCATGATGACCTTTATCCATGTCTCTATCTCCTTTTAGGGATACGTCATTAAGACAACATTAAGGCTACTAAATGTAGTACTCTCAAAGTTAGTGCCAAAGATACCGCTTGAGATATGTTTGGCAAAGCACTCTCTTACTTTTATCTAAGATTTGAAGGGCCTCTTGTATATGTCAATAGGTTAGTGGGAGACAAATTGGATACGAGATCTACTTTGTGTAATTTTGTGGATACATAAAAGAGTCTTTAGGTTAATACTTCTATAATTTTCAAAACAAAAGGTGTTTTTTCAAGGAATGCCACCTTTTTGGAATAGAAATTTCTATTAGATAGAAAAGGTATTGTCATTGAACTTGATGAAGTTTAAGATGATCATACCATCCCACAAGTGATAGAAATAAGAGAGCAAAATGATCTTAATAGAAAACTTCCTAGAAGGGTAGATTGAATCAAGAAGCAACTCAAAAGTTTTGAATTTCTTCATGAGATGAGGCAAATGAATTGTGATCTAAGGACCTATGTGGAAGCTATGTTATACATAGGTTTAGGTTATTGGCTTGAAGCCATGAAATTCAAAATGAACTTCAAGTACTCCAATAAAGTATGAACTTTGGTAGATCCATGGAAGGGTATAGTACCTATTGGTTGCAAATGGATCTATAAGCATAAGTTTGGAGTTGACAGGGAGGTAACAACTTTTAAGACTAGACTAGTGACAAAAGGTTATACCTAAAGACCTGTCATTAATTTTGGGGAAGATTTTTCATTGGTCGTCATGCTTAAGTCCATTAGGATTATGCTTTCCATGGTCACTTACTATGACGATAAAATTTGGCAAATGGATGTAAAAACTACCTTTCGCAATGGAAACATTGATGAGGAAATATATAGAGCAACTATAAGGTTTTATATTCAAAGAGAGTGAATATATAGTTTGGAAACTCCATAGGTCTATCTATGGACTAAAGCAAGTATCCTAAAGTTGGAACATATATTTTGCTAAGACGGTCAAATCGTTTAGCTTTATAAAAAATTTGTATGAACTATGTGTATAAAAAGGCTAATAGAAGTTCAATATAGTTTATTATGCTTTATGTTGATGACATTCTTCTAATTAGGAATGAGAAAGAGAAGTTAGAGTGTACTAAAGCATGGTTATCTACACAATTTTTCATAAAGAATTTAGAAGAAGCATCTCTCGTATTGGGAATACGGGTATATAGAGATAGATGAAAGAGGACGTTGGGGCTTTCCCTATCTATGTATATTAATAAGATACTAAATAGATTTAGTATGGAGCAATCTAAGAGAGGATACCTCTTAATGGAACATAACATTCATGTCTCCAAGTCTATGGCCCCCAAGTTTAATGAGGAGAGAGAGAAAATGTCCCACATATCTAATACATCCAATATTGGAAGCATAATGTATGCCGTTCAATTTATGAGACTGAATGTAACTCATGCTCTAAGTATTATGAATAGCTACCAATCCAATCTCAATGAGAGTTAATGGAAAACCATAAAAATAATCCTTAAGTACTTGAGAAAAACTAAGGATTTATTTCTTGTATATGGCAATGGAGAATTAAAACTTGAGGGGTTTTTGGATTCTAGCTTGCTATTTGATATAGATGGCCAAAAATCCATCTTTGGATTTATATTTTGCTTTAATAGTGGCTTGGTAAGCTGGAAGAGTGTTGGAATAATGCTCGGCAAGCTAATTTGATTGGCATGGAAACTATGTCACTTATGATACAATCTTGATTAAATGGTATTCCTTTTACATGGTCATCTTCATCTTATGCTTATAGTACTTCACTAGTATTTGGTTGAAGTGCTTCGATTACACAAAACTATGGGACTTGGTCATGCACTGGGTGGTGATCTTACAATAAGTCTTACACAATCATGATCCTAAATCTTCTAAGTTATAGGATCGTATGAGATAGAGCATCTAAGATATAGATAGACTTTCACTGATGATGTATAAATCTAAGAGTTGGATATTACTCTATTTTATGAGTAATCTATATGAGATATGAGTGTATATTAGTAGGTGCCTATTAGAGAATAAGTTCACTGAAGGCCTGACCAGAGAATCTAATATATAGCCTAGTGGGAAATCGGTAGTGGCAAGTTTTCCAACTTACGCTAGTGCATATAATTAGTCCTTTGACCTAAGGATCCATGGTTAAGTTTAGGTTCTCATGCTTTGACTCTTCCTTAACCACTTAACGGGTCTTTCAGGTTGAGATTGGGTATGGGCTACTTAAACATGGAGGTTTGTGAGATCCAAGATAGGATCCAACTCCTCGTTATTGTGAAGGGCGAGTGCATTTTCTATGTATTCTATAATGATCGATACTAAGAAATGCTTGTGCAAAATAGTATGACAATTTGGAAAAGAATTTTTTCAAAGATAAAGGCATAAAGGGGAGTCAACCATTGGAATAGAGACACAATATCGAGACTATTAGGGAAAAATATCTTACCCTAGGTCTCTTTTAAGAGATAAGAGATAGAAGGACTGTATTTGCATGTTAAGCGTAAAGCTAGAATGGTTCTCCAAAAGCATTCATTTCAATTAATTAGTTACGTTCCATGAACTTGAGATTTGACATTGAACATGGAGATTGGGCAATCTTTAATTAATAAGATTAATTGAATTGAGTGATTAGTTTAAAGGAGTTTAGACTAATGTGAATATTTGCTATTCAATAAATCAAAAGAGTTGTGAGCCCATGTCCAATGAATGGTAGAACTTAGTAGGCCACACATAAAAGCCAATTGGAAATCCTACTTGATGAAGTGAATTTTCTAAGAGTTAGAATTCCATTATGATCGATTTTTTTGAGGTAGAGGATTGACTAAATTGTTGGTCATTTTGGCATGATCAAATTAATTGTTAAATTGATCTACATAATTTAAGGAGTTAAATTAAGATCAATTAAATTAAAAGTTAATTTAATTGATGCCACATGACTATCTATTGGTCAAGTTAACTTAAGGGGCTAAGTTAACAATAACTAGTTTAAAGAGTTAAGCTAATTGATTTAAGAGTTAAGTTAAAAGTTAATTAATTAAATAAAAGTTAAGAATCAATTTTGGAAGAATAAATTAAAATGAAAAGTTCATTTGGTGTGAATTAGAATTTATTTGGATGACATATCATTAGATGAAATGAAGATCCCAAATGAAATTTAAATTCACATTTTATTCACATGCAACTTGCTTGCAAGTTGCAAGCAAGTTGGAGCCAAACTTGAGGGAGGTGTGATACCACCTAAGCATTACATTGTCTCTCCACATATATAAAGATATAGAGGGTGGCCGACCAAATATATGTGATGCACAAGAATTTCATATCTAACTGTTAGATCTCTCATTCCTTCCAATTTTCATGTGTTACCTCATGTGTTGAAACTTCATATTTTCTTTATCTAATACCTCCAAAATCAGTCTTCATCCTCTCATATATCTTATTTGTTATCCAAATAACATAGGAGAGATTTGGATTGTCCATTGGTGTGTGGATCTTATCATTAGAGGCAGAATAATTAGGTTGTTGGCCTTTTGGAGATCCTTTGTTTGGGCAGAAATTTGGAGCCGTCTGTGGAGGCACTTTGGAGTTTTTGATTTGGCTGATTTTTCTAATGTAGATTAATCATGGTGTTGGTGATTTCAAGTTCCAATTTGATCTAATTTTGATGATTTTTGGTTGGGCAAAGGTTGTCCACAATTTGCTGCGCCAATGGAGATTGCATTGAAAGAGTTCAAGCTAGTTTTCACAATTTCAGTTGGATTTTGGTTTTATAGTAAATCTCTGGCCTAAATCCACTTTAGTAGCATGAATTAGATCCTTGGGGAGGTGTGATCAAGTTAGATTTATGTTTTTAAGTGTTTTATAATTGGATCCTTAGCTAATATACCTTTCTTTAAAGAGTTCCAAACAAGACACCATGGCTGATTCCACTACTGAATCATAATATGTTGTGGTGTTGGACATTGCAAAGGAAAGTGTTTAGATGAGAAACTTCATCCAAGATTTGGATGCAGTGCCTAGCATGCAAGAGCCAATAGTTGTCTTTTGTGATAATAATGAAGCCATTGCGTAAGCAAATTATCTACGATCTCATCAACGATCCAAGCATATTTTGGGGCCATCTCACTTGATCTGAGAGATTATTGATAGAGGTGATATCTGAGTAGAGAGGGTCACCTCGAAAGAGAACATAACTTATTTAATAATTGAAACCCTAACATAAAAGATCTTTGAAAGATATCATGAGAAGATGGGCTTAAGGACTATGGGAAACTGGCTTTAGGGCATGTGGCAGATTGATGGAATAGTACCCTACAAGCTAATTAGATTAGCGTGTATAACTACTCCATGTAATAATCTTGATTAAATGATATTCAATAAATTGGCCATCTTTGTCCTATACATTTGTGATTTCTTCACATGCATTTGGTTGAAACCCCTAAATCATACAAGATTATGGAACTTGGTCATACATATGATGGTGATCATAAAACAAGTCTCTATGGTTATGATTTTAAATATTCCAAGTCATAGAATCTTATGAGATAGGGCATCTAAGATTCAGATAGATTTGCACTAATGATGCATACTCCAAAGAGTTGGATATTGCCTCGCTTTGTGGGCAGTCTATGTTAGAGATGGATGCATGTTAGTGGATACTTGTTAGAAAATAAGTTCACTAAATGGCCGCTCAGAGAATCCACTAGATAGCCATAATGGCATATCGATAGTGACAAGTTCTCTAGCTTATGATAGTACATATAATTAGTTCTATAACATGAGGTTCCACAATAACCTTGTATTTAGGTCATTGTGCTTTAGTTTTGCTTTGACCACATAGCAGGTCAGCTGGGGCTTAGGTTGGGCCTAAGCTACCCAAGTGTGGAGGTTAATGAGTTTTAAGTGAATTCATATGTAGCCATAGAATCCAATAATCAAAGAATTAAAAATGTAAATTAACTAGGCTACACATGATAATAAGGATTAAACATGCCATTAATTCATATTTGGTATGAGGATTACCTTGTTTTTCTTATAAACTAAGAAAGCTAGAAAAAGTACTTCAATTCCTTGAATTTGCCTTCTAGCGGTGCAACAAAGTAGCAACCATATTTCTCCAACAAAATAATTTTTGTTTGAGCTAAAAACTTAATTGAAACTCCTCAACACCTTGATGGATCTACAGTCTAAAAATTAACTTAATCAGAACTCAAAAAGGTCCCCTAAAACTGCCTCCAAGTTGCTGCCAGGAACTGGATCTCTAAAGGCTAGCAATCTAATTGACTTGCCTCTAACATTAAGATCTACACACCAGTCTTATATTTGATTGGTCAATCGACCAACCTTCGAATCAGTAAAGTAGGAACATTTCTACCTCAAAAAATTTCCTTTCATTGCCTAGGATATGTAATTAGATTTTGTTTGTGATCTACTAGGTTCTACCATTCATTAGATATAGGCTTACAACTCTTTGCGACTTTATAATATCTAATATTTATATTAGTTTGAACTTATTTAAACTAATTGACCTGATTCCATAAATATTCATTAATTAAATAGTATTTAATCTCTATAGTCGATGTCCAACTTCAAGCCCATGGAGCCCAACTAATTGGCTGAAATGAATGCTTTTAGAGAACCATTCTAGCTCATGCATACCATGCAAATATAGTCCTTCCATCTTCTATCTCCTATCTCATGCATACTATGTTTCTATTCCTAACGTTTGATTTTCTTTTATGGTTTCATCTTTGAAAAACTTCTTTTCTAAATTATCATACTACCTTCGCAAGAATTTCTTGGAATCAATCATTATAGAATATATAAGAGATGTACTGAGATATAAGCATAAGATAAAGACGGTTATTTAATGAAAATCATTCAATCAAGATTATGTCACAAGTGAAATAGTTTACACGCCAATCTAATTAGCTCGCAAAGCACTATTCTAATATTCTCCCACTTGCCCCTAAAGCCAATTCCTCATAGTCTTAAGACCTATCTTCTCAAGATATCCTTCAAAGAGCTTTTGCAATAGTAGTTTAGTCAATAGACTTGCTATATTTTCTTTCGAGATAATTCTTTCCTCTTGAATGTTGCCTCTATCAATGATTTCTTAGATCAAATGATATAGCCTCAAAATGTGCTTAGATTACTAGTGAGATCTTGGCTCTTTAGCTTGCACTGTCACCCTATTATTGTCACAGAAGACAACTACTAGCTCAATAATGCTGGGCATTACATCTAACTATTAGATGAGGTTTTTTATCCAAACACCTTCCTTTACAGCTTTAAAGCCTTAGAGGTTGAATTGGCTGTGGCATCTTATTTGAAACATTTTCAACTTATCGTGTCACCATTTAGGTAAAATATAAATTTAGATAAGGATTTTAAGTCAACTACATTAGATTGGAAACTAGAATATGAAAACCTGACAAGTTTTGGTTTTCCATTATTGTGTATAAAAAATAAATCATTAGTTCTTCTCAAGTACTTAAGGATTACTTTCATAGCCATCCAGTGACATTTATCGAGTTTAGATTGGAAATGCTCATAACACTTAAAGCATGTGCCATATTTGATCTTGTACATTGAATGTTATATATTATCTTAGGGGTTGTAGACTTGGAGAGATGGATGCCATGTTTTACAGGAAGGAATCCTTTTTTGGATTCATCCGTACTACACCTCTTTAGTATCTTGTTAATATATGGGGTATAGGGAAGCATCAGTATCCTGTTCGATCTATCTTTATAAATACGTATTCCCAATACATAGGATGCTTCTCTTAAATATTTCATGGAGAATTGAATAAATAACCATGCTTTAGCACACTTTAACATTTCTCTCTTATTTATATTGAGAAGAATGTCATCAACATAAAGCACAATAAACTATATACCACTCCTACTAGCCTTTTGGTACACACAAGGTTCATGTTTATTTTTAACAAAGCCAAACAATTTAACTGTTTTATCAAATGTATGTTCCAACTTTATGTTGCTTATTTGAGTCCATAAATAGATCTCTAGATCTTGCAAACCTTTTGCTCACTCCCTTTGGATATGAAACCTTGTGGTTGCTCTATGTAAATTTCTTCTTCAATGTTTTGATTGAGAAAAGTGGTTTTCACATTCATTTGTCATACTTATAGTCATAATATGTGGCTATGTCAAGTAAAATCTAAATAGATTTAAGCATTGTGATTGGTGAAAAGGTTTTCTTGAAATTGATACTAGGTCTTTGAGTGTAACCTTTTGCCACTAGTTGTGCCTCAAAGGTCATTACCTCTCCATCAACTCTTAAGTTTCATTTATAGATCCATTTGTAACAAATGAGAACTATTCCCTATGGTGGATCTACCAAAGTTCATACTTTATTAGAGTATATGGAGTCTAGTTTAGATTTCATAGCTTCAGGCCAATGTCCCAAGTTTATGTCCGACATAGCTTTCTCATAGGTCTTTGGATCTTTATCTGATTGGCCTATCATATGAAGAAACCCGAATCTTTCAGGTCATTTCTTGATTCATTCCATCCTTCTCAAAGATTGTTTGTAAGGCTCTTGATGCTCACTTGTTTCCACCATTTGTGGGATTTGATGATCTTCTTGAACTTCATTAAGTTTAACAACAATACCATTTCTATCTAATAGAAATTCTTTTTCCAAAAAGTGGGCGTTCCTTGAAACAAACACCTTTTGTTATGATAGATCAAAAATGTAATAACCCAAAGACTCTATCGGGTATCCCACAAACTTACACAAGGTTGATCTACTATCCAACTTGTCTTCTACCAACCTTTTGATGTAAGCAGCAGACCCAAAATCTTAAGATAATGGTAAGGGATGAACGCAAGTAAGGTATTGGGATCTAATATCATAACTTTAAAACATGAAATTAACTAGTGCTTATGAGAAGAACAAGGATCTAATCATTCCTAGGATTCAGATTTATATATAGGACTACCTTGAAGAGTGAAATTCAAGGAGTAGCAAGTGGACACTTCACTAGTTCCAGAAACTACGCGCTACTGGCACAACAAGAAGATTGTGACGATTGTCCTATCAAGTCACCTCCAAATATTTTGAAAAAATATATGGAGATTCCCAAAACATTAATGAACTTCCCATTAAAATTTAAGATCAATTGACCATCTGTAAGGCCCTATAGAAAATCTTCAATCAGACTCTATGTAGGTGGATTGCCAGAAACAAGCAAGTCACACGCCTTTTCTCTATTGTAATGATCCACACACCAGTGAGATCTTAATAAATATCTAGTCCATGAGATGGAGTAAGACCATAGATTTGCTAATGGTGGAGGCTGAATTTGGGTAGGGAGAAGAAGGAAGCTAAGCTTTCAACATATGAATGCTTGCTTGCAAGTGGTTTTGGAGGGAAAAAGGAAAGAATCTAATTCTTCACACCAAATGTGATATGCACGACCTCCTCTCTCTATATCTATATAAAGATGCTAAAAATGTGTGATTCCAAGTTGGCATCACACAATGCATGAAGGGCCACAACCAAGTGGGGTTGCCAAGGTGGCAAATGAAAATCCAAATCTCATTTGAATTTCATTTGTATCTTAATTACATTTGGAATCTCATTTCAAATTAATTAAGATGCTAATTCGAATCTTAATTGAATTTTCCCCTCAAAATTCATTCTTCCCAATTAATTAAATTAAACTCTTTAATTTAATTAATTATTCTTTAACTTAACTCTTTAAGTCAAACTAGCTAAATTCATTAACTTAACTTGGCCAATTGATGGTCATGTTGGTACTAAATAATTAACTCCTTATTTATTAATCTAATTTAACTCTTAAATTAGTTGATTAATTTAATGCTAAAATCAATCAAGTCAAAATTGACCCTTAAACTTGGCGCCAAAAATCGGTCCACTAGGAGAGATCATTTTCTAACACTTAGAAAATTTTCTCCTAAAATTAGGAAGCTAATTGGATTTTGTGAGTGACCTAACATGTTCTACCATTTATTGGACATGGGCTCACAGTTCCTTGTGACTTTTGAATATTTTAGATTCATTCTAGTTTAAAACTACTTTTAAACTAGTCAACTCAATTTAATTAATCTCATTAATTGAAGAGTACCCAATCTCCATGGTCAATGTCCAACCTTAAGCCCATGGATCTCAACTAATTGGTCGAAATGAAAATTCTAGAGAATTATCATCGCTCTACGCATGTCATGCAAATACAATCATTCCATCTCCTATCTCCCGAAAGAGGCCTAGGGTAAGATATTTGTCAGTTTCCTAATCGCCTTGACACCATATCTCTATTCTTAATGTTTGATCTCTATTGTGTGACCTCACCTTTGAAAAACTCCTTTTCCAAATTGTCAAACCATCTTGTACAAGGATTTTTGGGAATCAATCATCATGGAACATAAAGGAGAAGCACTCACTCTTCATAACAACGAGGAGTTAGATTTCATCTTGAATGCCAAGTAGCTTATACCCAATTTCAACCTGAAAGAATTGTTAGGTGGTCAAAAAAGAGTTAAAGCATGCGGATTGGACACAATATTACCATGGATCTTTAGGTCGATGGACTAATAATATGCACTAGCGTAAGTAAGAGAACTAGCACTATCAACTTGCCATTATAGCTATCTAATAGATTCTCTGGTGGGTCTTTCGTGCCTTGTTCTCTAACAAGCACTCATTAACATGCACCTGGATCTCATATAGTTGTTCATGGAACAGGGCACTCTTTAATCTTTGGATTTGTGTATTGTTAGTGCAAGTCTATTCATATCTTAGATGCCTAGTCTATTCAGATCTTAGATGCCCCGTCTCTTAAGATCCTATGATTTGAAAGATTTAAGATAACGATCATGTAAGACTTATTCCATGGTCCCTAAACCAAGTCCCGCAGTCATAAGTGATCTAAGGGCTTTATCCAAATGCAAGTGAAGTGAAACTAAGCATAAGATAAAGATGGCCATATTAAGAATATCATTAAATCAAGATTGTACCATGAGTGAAATAGTTTATAAGGCTAACTCATTAGCTTGTAGGGTACTATTCCAACAGTGGGTGCTTTGCCAAACCATATCTCATGGGGTGCTTTTGGCATCGAATTTAAAGTTACTGCATTATGTATTTTTTCTGTAGTATGTAAGGTGTATCCCTAAAAGGATATGGGCACATCACAAAATCTTATCATGGAATGTATCATGTCCAATAAGGTATGGTTTCTCTTCTTAGCTACTTAATTATGTTGGAGTGTACAGCGTGGAGTTAATTGAGAGAGAATCCCATTCTCTTTTAGATAATCCAAAAATTCAGTACTTAAATATTCTCTCCCTTGATCCAATTGAAGAGTTTTAATACTAAGTCTCTTTTGGTTTTCTATTTCATTTCTATCCTCTTTGAACCTTTCAAAGGTTTCAGACTTATATTTTATAAGATACACATGTCTAAACTAACTATAATCATCGATAAAGGTGATGAAGTAAGAATAGCTTTCTCTCATACTAACTCTTAGTGGACAACAAATATCTATATGGATAAAATCCAAAGGACTTGTGGTACACTCCATTTATCTTACAAAAGGAGCTTAGATCATTTTTCTCTTCAAACAAGATTTACAAGTAGGAAGGTCCTCAATGCCACTAACATTTAGTACTTTGAGAGCTTTTAAATTAATCATCCTATTTTTAGAGATATGTCCAAGTCTTGTATGCCATAGGATGGCATCTTCTTGGTTATCTAACTTTCTCTTATGTGATTGAATGTGCATTAATAAAGGTTGAGAATCAAGTATGTATAATCCATTATTTAATGTACCTTGTGTAAGTAATGAATTGTTTTTCAATATTTTTGGCACCCCATTCGATATAGAAAAACATATCCTTCATTATCAAGATCAGGAATTGAAAAAATGTTCTTGACAAGTTGGGGTACACAATAATAAAGATTTAATACAATGCAAGCATTCTCTAAGTCTAACTTGATTACACCTTGGACGGTGGCGACAACTTTTGCTAAATTTCCTAGGTAGAGAATCATATCCTCTTCATTAAGACTCTTTTTTCTTTCTATCCCTTATAATGAATTACAAAGATGAGATCTATATATGGTATCAAATACGTATGAGGAAGAATTAGTCGTCAAGTGCACTTCAAAAAAGTACATACCTTTCTCAATGGTTGCATGGTAAGTTTTGCAATTTCTTTTCTAATGCCCCTTTTCTCAATGGTTGCAAGGTAAGTCTTGCAAGGTAAGTACATACCCATAATAGAAACAACTTTCATTGATCTTCACCTCTTTCTTCTTCTTGAATCCCCTTAAACTTTTTAAGGGTTGCTTCCCTTTGGACAAAAAACTCTTCTTATTTTTTATTTCTCTTTCTAGGTCCACTAGGTTTCTTAGAGTTAGAGTAGAAAACAAGCATAAAAGGCTTTTCCTTATTCATTGCTACCTTTACGGTCACCAACATATTCACCAATTTATTAATTGTCATCTCTTGCTTGGACATATTAAAGTTCATAATGAATTGCTTGAAAAAAAAGGGTAATGACTATAGGATTAAATCCACGTATAGGTCATTGTCCATGATCACATTAATTTGTCTAAGCTTCTCAATGAGTCTAATCATCTTGAGCTCGTGATCATGGACACTAGAACTCTTAACCATCCTTGATCTAAAGAGTTCTCTTGACAAATCAAACCTTTCATCTCTTGTTTGAACACCATACAACTCTTATAGGTGTTTGTAGATCTCACAAGCATGTCTCATATGCTCATGTATCTTTTGGAGTTAATTGGTCATGAAAGCCATCATGAGGCATCTTGCTTGTAGATCATCATCTACAACTTTAGTGAACACTTCATGGGCCTCATTGGTGGTGTTAATCGCCTAAGGTGTTTGGTAGACTTTGATTGAGGACACAAGTCCTCTTTTTGTATTCTTGAATTATCTTGAGGTTTCTTAACCAATCATGGAAGTTAGGTCTGGTGAGCTTATTAGTTTTCAAAATAGAGTGGAGTAGGTTCTTAGCGATTTTGTTTTGAAGATTTTGGAAATCTACAAGTGACGTCGTAGTGATGAAAGGAAGAGTATAAGCATATGATTGAACATTGATATTAAAATTATGTTCATGGTCTTTTAAGTATATTTTTCTCCAACTATTTTATCAAATCCTTAACCCCTTAAAAGGATTTGCTCATTTCCTTGTGAGAATCATGATATAAAGGACTTTTAAGTGGATCCCCACTTCGAGTGCCATCCATAAACAATCAAAAGGTAAGCAACTTTTACTAATTGCTTCTCATGTAACTTAGGGCTTAAATGGATATTTGAAAATTCGTTTACCATTCGCATTCGTATTCATTTATACAAAATTTACCTACATCCATTTGAAGTGGATATTATATATATTCGATTAGTAGATATCCGATTATAAATGGATACGAATGTGACAAATGTGCATCCGATCTGTTTAATATCCGCTCTGAATACATATTTATTAAATAATATATTATTTATATTTTTTAATAAAAATCTCATAATCCATGTATGTATATATATAAATTATAATTGAAGAATTGAGAAAAGAAAGAATAAATTTAAAAAAATTATTATAATCTATAGAAAAAATTAAAGAATAAAGTTAATCAACCCAATTGTTGTTGGTTGACTTTACAATTAATATATTTAAATATTATTATTATTATTATTATTATTATTATTATTATTGTTAATATTGTTAATATTATTGTTATTATTAAGTACTGATAATCAATTATAAAGTCAATTTTTGATTAGAAATTATGTTATTTGTTTGATTATTTTCTTTTTAGTGAAATAATATAGTTCTTTCTATTAATTAAAATATGTATGTGTTATAAGTTTATAGATTTAAATATTTGGATATTTGTAAATAGATATTTAAATAATTATCATTAATATGAGTATAAAGAAATAATTCGAATATGGATAAGTTTAATAAAATATGAATAAATCTGAATAATGATAATCAGATTGGATATATTCAAATTTGACCGATATCTGACGGATATGAATTTAGATATAATTTTTTAATATCCTTCAAATCCATATTTGTATCTAAATATTTAAAAATTTAAATGGATATGGATATGAAAATAGCGTATCCGATTCGTTTAATATCTATTTACACCCCTAATGCAACTGTTGATATATTTTGCCTCATTTTTTTTGTAGACCTACATAACCATGTGCCATCCACATTACTAAGTGTTAAGTTGGACCTACCATTCAAACTTTGATTTGAGAACACTCCATGTCATCCCTTGTCTCGAGTGCTAATGTATGGGAAGCTTCAAATCAAAGGTGCATTATATGCTGAGTATATGATCACAACTTTTCATTTAAGTGTGATTCCCATTTTGAGTGCTATCACACAAAGATAGTAGTGTTGTTATACCATATACTATTGGTAGTAGACATGAATTAATTAAAACTCTTTTTAAATTGTATCCATTTTGACTTAATATTTAAAGGCACTTAGACATTCTAAGTAGAGGATTTTTCTTGCTTGCAAAGCTATCGTTAATTTTATCTTCTTATTTAGGTTTTCTATATCCTAAGCATGCACCTCATAAATCAATAGGATATGAAAAGCGTATATAAGTAAATACGCCTAGCACGCTCCTAGGGTGGAATGACCGTGAGCCTCACAAAGTGATGCACTTAGAACCACAAGTGCACCATTTGGTTGATTTTAAGTAGGATAATTAAATCTAACTATTACATGAGTGTATCCTCTTATATTCATGGGTCTTCAAGCCTCCATTAGTTTTCTTTGCTCCTTGCAACTTTTTCAAGAGAAAGAAATCTTCACTTTTAGTGATTCTACTCTTATAACTTTTACAAAATAGAATAAAGAGGCATGTAAGCCCCATTTAATATTGGAATAGTTCCTTGCAAGCTAATAAGATTGGCCTTATACAAACTATTACCTTGCAAAATAATCTTGATCGGATGATATTCTCTATATGGCCACCTTCATCTTATGCTTTATTATACTTTACTTGCATTTGGATAAAGCTTTTATATCTCTTAAGATTGTGGGACTTGGTTTGGTGACCATGGAATAAGTCTCACATGGTTGTGATCTTAAAACTTCCAAGTCATAGGTTTTAAGAGATGGGGCATTTAAGATTTGGATAGGCTTACACTAATGATGCATAAATTAAAGAGTTAGAGATTGCTATGTTCCATGAGCTACTATATGAGATAAGGGTGCATGTTAGTGGGTGCCTGTTAGAGAATAAGGCACTGAAGACCCATTGAAAAATCCACTAGATAGCCAAAGTGGCAAGTCGATAGTGGCTAGTTCTTCTACTTACGCTAGTACATATTATTAGTCCTCTGATTTGAAGATCCATGATAACCTTGTGTTTGGTCCTTATACTTTGACTTATCCTTGACCACTTAGCAGGTCTTTTGGGTTGACATTGGGTATGAGCTACTTGACATGGAGGTTTGTTATATCTAAGATGGAATCCGACTCCTTGCTATTGTGAAGGGTGAGTACATCCCCTATCTATTCTATAATGATTGATTCCAATAAATCTTTGTGCAAGGTGGTGTGACAATTTGGAAAAGGAGTTTTCTAAAGATGAGATCACATAAATAGATTCAAACATTGAGAATAGAGATATAGTATTGAGGCAAATTTGGAGTCAACAAATATCTTACCCTAGGTTTCTTTTGTGAGATAGGAGATGGAAGGACCGTATTTGCATGGCACGTGTAGAGCGATGATGGTTCTCTAGAATATTCATTTTGGCCAATTAGTTAGGTTCCATGGGCTTGAGGTTGGACATCAACCATGGAGATTGGGTACTTTTCAATTAATGAGATTGATTGAATTGAGATGACTAGTTTAAAAGACGTTTTAAACTAGAATGAAAATAAGATAATCGAAAGTCACAAGGAGTTGTGAGCCCATGCCCAATAAATGGTAGAACCTATTAGATCACACACAAAAATCCAATAAGCTTCCTAATTTATGGAGAGAATTTTCTAAGGATTTAGAAAAGGGATCTCTCTCTCCTAATGGACTAAATTTTGGTGCCAAGTTGGAAGGTCAATTTTGGCTTGATTGATTTAAGTGTTAAATTAATTAAATGATTTAAAAGTTAAATTAGTTCAATAATTAAGGAGTTAATTATTTGGTGCCAACATGAATATCAATTGGTCAAGTTAATTTAAAGAGTCAAGTTATTAACTGAGCTTAAAGAGTTAAGCTAGTTTGACTTAAAATGTTAAGTCAAAGCATAATTAATTAAATTAAAGAGTTTAATTTGATTAATTAAGAGGAATGAATTTTGGAGGGAAGACTCAAATGAGATTTGAGATGACATCTTAATTAATTTGAAATGAGATTCTAAATGTAATTAAGATGCAAATGAAATTCAAATGAAATTTGGATTCCTTTTTGCCACTTAAGCCCCCTTTTGGCTACCCCCCTCATGGAATGTGTGATGCCACCTTAGCATCACACAATTCCACATATATATATAGATATAGATGAGGGCTTGGCTAGATGGAGATCAATACATGTGCCATAGGTGTGAAAGATTAGATTTTTCATTTCCTTCTAAAATAACCCCTTTTGCATGCTAGCATTTTATGAGTTGAAAGCTTAGTTTCTTTCTTCTTCCTCTAACCAATTTTTGGCCTCCTCCATTATCAATTCTCTAATTATATTCTAGCTCATGAACTAGGGAATTAGGAAGTCTCATTGGTGTGTGGACTATTTCAATAAAGGCAAGATGTGTGCCTTGCTTTGTTTCTAGAGAGCTTCCAGTGCAAGGTCTAACTTTGTGATTTTCTCCAAGACATTCCAGATGGCCCAATCGATCTGAATTTTTTTACTGGAGGTTCTCCAAGGTGTTGGATATCTCCATTAATGTTTATATAATTTTTTGATGTGATTTGGTAGGGCGATCATTGCAATCCTTTTGCTGTACCACGAGCAGACAAATTCTTGAACTGATAAAGTGTCCACTTGTTTCTTCTCGAATTTGCTTATCAAGGTAATCCTCTATCTAAATTGAATACAAGGCCTGATTTGATCCCTATTTTTCTTGTAGGCACTAGTTACTTTATGTTTTGAAGTTTTGATTATAGATTCTAGTGCCTATCTTGCTTTTATTTAATACAACCTATTTCAATAACTTGGAACAAATAAAATCAAAATTAAAGGCTCATGATCATCCCCATTCATTCATCATTCATTCAACACTTAAATGAAAAATAAATAAATATAGAATTGAAACTCAATTCCAATAATTAAATGCTTGTCTCATAAATAGTTAATCGGCCAAGCAAGAGGAAGCATAACAATTATGCCATATTATTGAAGATTAACTTTAGCAAGTTTTTAAAAGCAATCAAAAGTGTCAAACTCAATTGTGAGAACTTGCATAACACTTGTGCATCTATCATGTGTGAAATAAAACACTATTGGCCACTTAAGGAGCCAAAAAAAACACAACTAAACTCATGCCTAATGAAACTAGGTTGCAGCCCGCCTAATCCTGGCACACTGCTATGTGGCAGGCGCACTTTTGGCGTGCTTGCTACTTGGCCAGCTCCCGGCTAGGCATAGAGTCATGTGTCAATTTTCTCAACGTTTGTGCACCAAAAAATTTAAGACACCTCCTAAACATCAAATCACACAACATAGATGAAATTTCAGATCTAAAACATCTTTTAAAAATGAAATTTCAAGTGCCCCATCATGCTTATAAAAACAAGTTTAAGTAAGAATCACATTCTTCAAAAATCTCCAATAAACTCCAATCAAATTCGATCCAAACATGACCAACACAACTTAAGGCCAAAACTAACATGCTATATCAACATATAACATCACCTAATGCCAAATCAATATTCAACCTTAGCAACTATGAATTAAAACATGCTCAACAAATGAATTAACATTTAAAACACATATTAGCATCATTTCACTTCATCAAGCATGGAGCCACATACAACATCATCCAAACACTCCAACCCATTGGTTGAATCAAGTATTTGGTGATTTTGATCAATTCATCACATGAATCAATCATTCAAAACTCCAAATCATAACATGAATTAGGCTCTGATACCACTTAAAGTCACATGTAGCCATAGGATCCAATAATCAAAGCTTTAAAAGCGCAAATTAACTAGGATGCACAAGATAAAAACGATCTGAACATGCCATTGATTTAGATTTGGTATGAGGGTAACCTTGTTTTTCTCAAAAACAAAGGAAGTTAGAAGAAGCACTTCAACTCCTTGAATCTGCCTTCCAGCGGCGCAGCAGAGTAGCAACCAGATTTGCCCAACCAAATGATTTTTGTTTGAACTAAAAATTTAACTGGAACTCATATACACCTTGATGGATCTAAAGTACAAAACGTAGCTCAATCGGAAATTGGAAAGGTCCCCCAAAACGTCCTCCAATTTGTTTCCAGAAATTGGATCTCCAAAGGTTAGCCATCCAATTGTCTTGCCTCTAACATTAAGATCCACACACCAATGGTATATCCAATTCTCCTCAATATTATCTGGAGATAAACAAGAGAATACGTAAAGATGAAGACTGGAATTGGAGGTAGGAGAAGAAGAGAAGTGAAGCTTCGATACATGAGGCAACACTTGGAATTAGAGGGAAAATGAGAGAATCTAATTTTTAGATCTAATTCACATGGAATTTAATGTGCAGTATACAAATTGGCTGCCCCTCTCTCTATATATATATAGAGAGAGGATGGTGTGATGCCAAGGTGGTGTCTCACCTTCCTCAAGGTGACCCGCCAACTTGGCCTTGTAAGTTGGCATATGAATTTGAATTTCATTTGGAATCTTCATTTCATCTCATGAAATGTCATCCAAATAAATTCTAATACCACAAAAAATAAATTATTCATTTGAATTTTCCCTTTTAATCAATTCTCCATTTTAATTAAATTAAACTCCTTTAATTTAATTAATTACCTTGGCTTAACTCTTTAAGTTAATTAGCTTAACTCTTTAAGTCAATTAGCTTAACTCTTTAAGCTAACAATTGTTAAATTTTAACTTAATGAATTGATAGTCATGCGGCACCAAATAATTAGTTCCCTAATTAATTGGTCTAATTTTAACTCCTTAAATTAATTGGATCAATTTAACTCCTTAAATTGACCAAGCCAAAACGACCACAACTTGTGTCAATTAGTCAACCTCCAAATCGGTGAAGTAGGAACATTTCTAACTCCTTAGAAAATTCCCGTTCATCACGTAGGATATGTAATTGGCTTTTGTGTGTGACCCATTGGATTCTACCATTCATTGGATATGGGCTCACAACTCTTTGTGACTTTAGAATATCTAATAGTTTGAACTCCTTTGAACTAATCGACTCCAATAATTAATCTTCTTAATTAAAGAGTACCCAAACTCCATGGTTGATGTCCAACCTCACCCCCATGGAGCCAAACTAATTGGCCAAAATGAATGCTTTTGGGGAACAATTTAGCTCTAGCGTACCATGCAAATATGGTTCTTCCATCTCCTATCTTCTGAAAAAGGCCTAAGGCAAGATATTTGTCTACTTCCTAATAGCCTCGATACTATATTTCTATTCCCAATGTTTAATTTTTCTTTATGACCTTATCTTTGGAAAACTCCTTTTCCAAATTGTCATACTACCTTGAACAAGGATTTCTTGAAATTGATTACTATAATACGTAAAAGATGTACTCACCGTGCACTACAACGAGGAGTTGGATCCTATCTTGGATCTCACAAATTTCTATGTCTAAGTAGATCATACCTAATCTCTACTTAAATGGCCCGCTACGTGGCTAGAGAAGTGTCAAAGTATGAGGACTTAAACACAAGACTACCACAAATTCTCAAGTCAAAGGATTAATTATATGTACTAGCGTATGCTAGAGAACTTGCCACTACTGACTTGCTACCTTAGCTATCTAGTGGATTCTTTGGGCGGGTTCTCAGCTCCTTATTCTCTAACAAGCACCCATTAATATACACCCATATCTCACATGGCATTGCTCATGAAATGAAGCAACATCTAACCCTTGGATTTATGTATCATTAGTGCAAGTCTATCTTGATCTTAAATTCTTTATCTCCTAAGATCTTATGACTTGGAAGATTTAAGATCACAACCGTGTAAGATTTGTTTCACTCATCATCGAGTGTATTGACCAAGCCCCATAGTCTTGTGTGGTTTAAGGGCTTCAACCAAATGCTAGTGAAGTAAATATAAGCATAAGATAAAGATGGCTATTTAATGAATATCATTTGATTAAGATTGTATCATAAGTGAAATAGTTTACATGCCAATCTAATTGGCTTATGGGGTACTATTCCAACACTAAGATAGGATCCATTTCATCCTTTTGTGAAGAGTGGACTGATCTCCTATATATATTTTAATAAATCCTTTATGGAAGGTGATATGAAAATTTGGAAAAAGACTTTTCCAAAGTTGAGGTCATAATAAGTATCCAACATCAAGAATAGATACATAGTTATCGGGGCTATTAAGGAGCCGATAAATATCTTGCCCAAGGTCTCTGTCAGAGATAAGAAATGGAAGGATCTTATTTACACGGCAATTGTAAACTATAATAGTTTATCCCTTTATAATTATTCATCCAATTTGTTGGGTTCCATAGGCTTGTGCTAGGAATTAACTATAGAGATTGGGTACTCTTTAATTAATAGAGATTAATTGATAGAGTTTTTAGTTTAAAGAAGTTTAAACTAATTCAAATATTTTTAATATTCAAAATATCACAAAGAATTGTGAGCGCATGTCTAATATATTGGTGAACCTAAAGGGTCACACATAAAAGCCTAGAACAGTCTCACTTGATTGAAGAAATTATTTTAGGAGTTAGATAATTGAGGTGATCAAGTTTGTTTGGAGAGAGAGAGAGAGAGAGAGAGAGAGAGAGAGAGAGAGAGAGAGAGAGAGAGAGAGAGAGAGAGAGAGAGAGGCACCCCTACCCAGGGTATCATCCTAAGTAGAGGAGCCACCAATTCAAGCTTAAAATCTGTTCAAATGATAGTTAGGAAACCTAAAATTTAATCATCTTAAAGTAAAACAAATCACCCATAAAACCATAACATATGAAACTCTAGTATCTTAGGATCATACAACATTCCCATAGTATCTCTTACTAATAGTCTAAATTAGGTGGAAACAATATGTACAACCATACACTTAATCTATTACAAAATAACTTCAGCTTAAAACATGATCTTTTGCCCCTTCACCTTGACCTGTTTGGAAAAACAAGGATATTGAAAAGGGTGGGTCTTAAGGGCTCAATGAGGGAAATATATTGTAGAAGTTGGAGAGAATAATGAACTGCAATAACAAATAATGGGGTCTTTTGATAACAATTTAGATAATCAAATCATGACTAACAAGAATTAGTTTTTAAACTCGAAAGAACATAAAATATATAAACATTTAGCAAACCTGTTGGCATCCTTCCCTATTGCTCCTCGATCAATTCAAGATAAAAATCAATAACATTTAATTTAAACACAAGAACTTTTCTTTATCTCTCCATTTGTTCGAGCATACAGCTCAGCGTGTAACAATTCACTTATATAGCATGGTCAACCGTATGCCAGATCTCGCCACTTATAGTTTGCTATCTCCAGCTACCTACAAGTCAGGATCTTAGGTGGGTATTAGCTAGAAGACCTGTCAATGTTATTCCATTTCACCAAACTGATTTTTTGGACTTAGCCCCACGGCCAACTTCCCACGGCATCTCTTTGGGTGGAAACTTCCCAAAGACATCCCTTTGGGTGGCATGATACAATGCCAATAAATAATAATTCACTTTCAAGCAATAACAAGAAAAATATCAATAATGGTTAGCAAGACCTATTCCAATAACAAGATACGTGAACACTTAAGAGAACTATCAACATGATTAGGTCTACTAGACCATTTTAATATCACTTTTTCATTCATCAAGATCAAAGGGGGATAAATTAACAAGGCTAGGGTATAGGGGACTAAATCAAACAACATGAAGAGAGTTCCAGGCATCGAAACAACAAAATAATTTTGATGTCAAAGAATAACCCTCACAGGGGTGTTCAAATTAGATATTAGATAATAAAATAAAATTGATATCGAATAATAACCTTCATAGGGGTACTTAACTTAGATAACAAATAATGTTTCAAATTTTCAAAGACGTAGATTTCAAACAAACAGAGAATGATATAGAAATAGAAAACCCACACAGGGATGTATCATAATTAGAGAAAGATAGAAAAGGTGCCAGATTGGTAGACCTTTACCTCCAAAAACCTTAGAAAGCAGCTACAGTTAATAGCCTATAGATATGTAGTTTTTTGGTCATCGCCACCTACCTATGAGAGTGATTTACTGATTAAAACCCATTTTCAACCAAAATAACCTTCAATAATTATAATTAGCTACATATTATCTATTTAAGATTAATAACCACCCAATTGATTTAGTATTAGAATTTGCCTAGAATTATCATCTAGGAAATACACTAATAATGCTACCAACTTAATATAAATTACAGGGTTTTGAACGATATGGGTATAGATATAATTAATTGAATTCCATATTGGTATTCTAAGTAGTAATAATAAGCTGATTAACTTAATAACCTAATTATTATTATTAAGGTCCAAATTTTCAAATTTAGGATTTTTCTAATGCAATTAACTCAATAATTCCCTAATTATCACAATTGATACAATTCTAAGGTCCAAAAATCTATCATCAACCATGCATGAAACACTTGTACTACCTAATAAAATTCAAAACCGATCATTAAAAGGTACAAGGGTTACAAGTGAATGAAAACATATAAAAACCCTAATCTCAAAACCTATCTTTTACCTAAAAACATACAATCGAGATGTTAAAATCACAAACCAATTGCAAAACCATCGAAAAATGTCAAGACTACTACCGTTCACTTCATTTCTTTCTCCTGAGTTCAATGGTGCTTTTAGTTGTTAATTCTCAGCCCTGGAAGACCTTTAATCAAGGATCACAGCCCCAAAACTATCTTCTTACCATTATTCTTAAAAGCTCCATTTTTGTCACTGCCATTGCTCTATTTCTCCATGCAAAGCCCTCACCTCATTTTTTAAACCAAGAGCTTTCAGAACTATAGCCCTAATTGCCCATTCGACATTAGCCTGTCATTGATTGTGAGGGTCATTTTTTTATTCTTCAAAATTGGAAAACCTCGATGCTAGGTTTGTGTGTGAGGTGATGGGGTTGCTGAGGGGTGGTAAGTGGAGATGGTTGGTGAGGTTGGGCAGTGATGAAACTTGTTGGTGATGGCTACCAATGATGGTGATGAACAAGATAAAAGAGAGAAAGGTGCACGTTAATGGTGAAGAAGAATAGTGAAGGTAGTGATGAAGTGAAGACATCGCATGGGTTTTATAAAATTCAACCTTTTTTTCTTTTTTAAATTGCAATTTAGTCCTTGGTATATATTAAGTTATTCAATTAAGTCTTTTAGTCAATTAAAATATCACCCTAACTCTAGTTGACTAGAGGGGTTTCATGCAAGCCCTTAAGTTCTCCATTTTTGTTCAATTAGGTTTTCAAAAATTACAAATTGGTCCCAAGAATTTAAATAAAATAATAACAATGTAAAAAATAATTAAACTTTACAAAATTGAAAATAATAAACTTTAAGTTCTATAAATCATAAATTTTTGGGGTATTGCAGACTTCTCGCTTTTAAGAGAATATGGTCCTTTGATTTTTACCTGAATACTAAAAAAGTTTAGGGTATTGCTAGCACATAAGATCTTCTCACTCTTATGTTGATTCTTCCACATTGTGGTTGTGCCATAACACTCTCACTTGTGGAATCTTTCAATTCCTAAGTTCTCAGAATTGCCGATCTAGGATGCGTACTAGCTGTTTTTCTTATGTTAGGTCACCCTTCAACTGCATATGCTTAGGTGAAATGATGTGAGATAGATTAGGGTAATATTTTTAAAGTTGTGATACATGGAAGACATCATGTATCCTTGCCAATTCCTGGGGTAACATAAGATAGTGAGCTACCGATAGGGCTGTAAATAGATATTCAAAAATTCATTTATCGTTTGCATTTGTATTCGTTTATACAAAATTTATTTACATTCATTTAAAGCGGATATTATCTATATTCTATTAGTAAATGTTCAATTATAAATGGATACGGATATGATAAAAGCATATATGATCCATTTAACATCCGCTTCAAATACATATTTATTAAATAATATATTATTTATATTTTTTAATAAAAATATCATAATCCATATATGTATATATATAAATTATAATTGAAAAATTGGGAAAAAAAAGAATAAATTTAAAAAATTATTGTAATATAGAGAAAATATTGAAGAATAAAGTTGATCAACACAATTGTTCAACCCTAGACACTCTAAGATCCTTTTTCAAACCTGCTCCCATTTCGGGTTGACTTTATAATTTATATACTTAAATGCCGTTGTTGTTGTTGTTGTTGTTGTTGTTGTTGTTATTATTAATATGAAGTCAATTATTATTTAAAAATTATGTTATTTGTTTGATTGCTTTCTTTTTAATGAAATTATATAGTTCCTTCTATTAATTAAAATATGTAATTGTTATAGATTTTAGATTTATGTATTTGGATATTTATAAATAGATATTTACATAATTATTATCAAATATAAATATAAAAAATAATTTGAATAAGGATAAGATTAATAACATTTGAATAAATTTGAATAATTATAGTCAAATACATATATATATCCAAATTCGATTGATATCTGACGGATACGAATTCGGATATTATTTTTTAAGATCCATAAAATCCATATATGTATCTGAATATTCAAAAAGTTAAATAGATATACATATGAAAATAGTGTATTTAATTCGTTTAATATCCATTTACACCCTTAGCTATTGGTTCAATCCTTTCACATATCTCATATGACCCAACATATCTCGGATTGAGTTTTCCGCCCTTACTGATTCTTCTAATTCCTTTCCTCGGGGAATCTTGAAAAATACTTTATCACTAACTTCGAACTCTAAATCTTTCCTTCGCGTATCTGTATAGCTTTTTTATCTATCGTAAGCTTCTTTCATCTTCTGCTTAATCACATTTACTTTTTCAATAGTTTCTTGAACTAGCTCTGGTCTTATAGTATGTAATGACTTGTTGGTATTGCCTTGGTATTCCTTTAAGTCCTAGTGTACTGGTGATTGGCATTTTCTATTGTACAAGGCTTCGCACGATGCCATTTGAATAGTAGATTGATAATTGTTACTATAAGCAAACTCGATCAAGGGGAGATGTCGATTCCAACCTTCTTCGAAGTCCAAAAAACTTGCCTGAAGCATATCTTCTAATATTCTGATAACTCTTTCTGATTATCCATCTGATAGTAGATGAGCTGTAGGACTGAACCACAGTCGAGTACCTAAATGCTTTTGTAGACTCTTCCACAATCTTAAAGTAAACTTGGTCTCGATCTGACACAATGCTTGTGGGGATTCCATGTAGTTGAACTATCTCTTTTATGCACAGCTTTGCTAACTTCTCAACATTATATTGTGTTCCAATTGGTAGGAAATGTTCAGGCTTGGTCAGTTGATCTACTATCACCCAAATACTATCATATCTTCCCCTAGTCGTTGGCAGACCAGTTACAAAATCTATCGTGATTTGTTCCTATTTCTAGTTAGGAATAGTGAGTAGTTGTAACAACCCTGACGGTCATTGATGTTCTGCCTTTACAAATTGACAAGCCAAATACTTCTACACATAGTCCGCAATATCTCTCTTCATATCATGCCACCAAAATTGTTTCTTAAGATCTTGGTACATCTTTGTACCCTCTGTATCTCATTTTGTGCGTTTCATTTAGCAATATTTCTTTCATCCTTTCTGACATGCATATCCTTTTATGGTAAAGAGGGCACCTTGGTTATCGAGGTTGAATTCAAACTCCTTAGAATTTTCAAGAATCCCCTTCTATTTCAACATCCATTCATCTTGGTCTTGAGCTTGCCAAATTTCCCCATATAGTTCAGGTTGTACTTTCACTCTTGTGGCCCAAACTTGTTGTTTTAGTCTTAGCATGATAGTCATGTTTTAGCTTTTGGATGTTTTTGTTGCGTGTAAATGTGCTAACCCAATTTTCGGGCTTAATGTATTTGCAACTACATTTACTTTTCCAGAGTGGGAAGTAATGGAGAAATCATAGTCTCCCAAAAACTCCATCCATTAATGTTGCCTCATGTTTAAATCGTTCTGTGGATGTAAGTACTTGAGGCTTTTGTGGTCTGTGTATACTTTGAATATTGCTCCATATGGATAACACCTCTACTTTGATAATGTGAAAATGATTGTAGCTAGCTCCAGGTCATGAGTGGGGTAGTTTGCTTCATGGGGTTTTAATTTCCCATATGCATAAGCAATCACACGTCCTTTCTGTATCAACATACATCCCAACCCCTCATTGGAAGCATCTGTATATACAATAAACCCTCTTGGTTGTCTAGAAGAGTTAAGACTGGAGTCATAGTTAGATGATATTTTAACTCTTGAAAGCTTCTCTCACAATCATCATTATAGTTAAAAGGTTGATCTTTTTATGTCAACTTGGTCAAAGGACTAGCTATCGTAGAAAAATCTCGAACAAATCTTCAATAATAGCCAACAAACCCCAAGACACTTTGGTCTTTAGTGAAATTCTTAGGCCTTTTCCAATTGACTATTACTTCCACCTTAGAGGGGTCCACTTTAATTTTATTTTGGGTGATAATATACCCCAAAAGGCTATTTTCTCCATCCAGAATTTAGCATATAGCCAATGTTTATTTAGAGTCTTGAGAATTATGTGCAAGTATTTTGCATGCTCTTCTTTAGATTTGGAAAACATAAGAATGTCATCGATAAAGATGACCATAAATTGATTTAGATATAGCCTAAAAACCCAATGCATTAAGTCTATAAATGTTGGTGCATTAGTTAGTTTGAAGGGCATTACCACAAATTCAAAGTGACCGTACTGAGAATTAAAAGATGTCTCAGAAATATCTTCTTTCTTAATCTTCAATTGATAGTAACCCTACCTCAAATCTAGCTTTGAAAAGATTCTTAACCATTGTAATAGATTGAACAGCTCCTCTACATAGGGTAGGGGTACTTATTCTTGATTGTAACTTTGTTCAATTCTCTGTAATCGGTGCATATCCTTAGAGACCCATTCTTTTTTTTGACAAATAGTACTGGGACTTCCTAAGGGGACGTGCTCGGTCTGATGAACCCCTTTTCAAATAACTCTTGGAGTTGATTCTTTAGTTCGTTAAGTTTTGTGGGTGCCATTTGGTAAGGGATCTTATAAAATGGTGTCATCCCAAGGAAAGTGTGAATTACAAATTTTATCTCTCTATCTAGAGGTAACGAGTTTAATTCTTTTGGAAATATTTTTAGTTACTTAGCTACCACTTCCACTTTCTCAATCTTAACTATATCTTAGGGCTTGTTGATAAGGAATGCGAAAAATCCTTACCCACCTTCCTTCAAAATCTTTCTTGCCTCTATTGTAGATATAATAGGTACCAACAAGGTATCATTTATGGGATGGTGTATAGGTATTGATGTCTTGTCCCCGAGAGTCAGGTACTTGGTATAACATTTGACTTGTGCTTGATGTTTATATAGCCAATCTATGCCATGGATCAAATCATATCTATGTATATGCATTTGTATAAGATTGGCTAAATATATCTTATTCCTAATCAAAATTAGGCAATTTCGATAGACTACATCTATTATTAACCCTATTCCTAAGGGTGTTTAAACTTCTATGTGATATGCCATAACTTCAGATTGTATATTTAATTTTTCAATCATTTTAGCAAATATGAAAGAATACGAAGCTCCGGGATCATGCAAGGCATTTCTAACAATTCCAGAAATAGAAATAATACCTTTAACCACATTAGAGGGATTAAGCATTTTTTCTCCAGTTTTAGCATATGCTTGTAATTCGATCTTCAGTTTCCCACTAGATCCTACAACATGTTTCCCCTTTTTTGTAGGGGCTGGTTTTCTTAGATTGGGGTAGTCCTTGATAAGGTGCTGATCCCTGCCACAATTTATACATTTGCTAAGCTTCTTCCAATATTTAGACTTATCATGACCCAACTTTCCACAATATCCACTCGTCTTTGGTGCTGGATTTATGGCTTCACTAGCCTAAAAAACTCATAAACTAGCACCCTTAGTTTGCAACTTCAGTTACTTCCTCGCAGGATTGTTTTACCCACTAGGTGGTAACTTTCCTTTTTGCCTTTTTTCTTCAATCTTTTTGATCTCTTTCAAATTTGATTCCACCTTTAGAGCCTTTCTCACTGCACGATTGTAGTTTAGGAGGTCACATAAGAGAAGGCCCCATCTAAGTTTGGGCTATAACCCTTCCACAAACTTACAAACTTATTGTCTCTCATCTGCTAGTATGTGAGGTGCATATCGAATTAGTCAGCTAAATGTAGCTTCACACTAACTGACTATAGATGTCTTTTGGATCAACTCTATGAATTCTTCTTCTCTGGCATACTTGATCACGTTTGGTACATATTTTTCCATAAACTCCTAAGTGAAGTTTTCCCAAGTTATGAAGTTCTCACTATAGTCTACCGACAATTGATCAATTGCCATTAATCGTGTGCAAGACCATCTAATAGAAACATGGCATATTGTATCATTTGCTCATTAAGATATCTTAGAGTTCTGAATATCTTTTCTAAACTCTTAACCTATATCTCATCTTTTTTGTCATTAGGTTCCCCTAGGAATTTTAGGGGTTGTAACTGGAGGAATCGATCTAAAGCTCAATCCTCTATAGGCTCTTCAGCATTCTCTACTTGGTTACCATATCTCTACTGCTGACAAAACTGCATGAATTGTTGCCACATCTGCAACATGGGCTTAGTTGCCTGGCCCGTACCTGGATGATTGATTTGAGGGGTCTGTGAAACCTCTTCCTTTGGCAGGGTTAGCTACTGAATTGGTGCTCTTTGCTAAGGAACACACTGTGCAATTGCCCGTGGATTGGGCAGTCTCTTTCTTCCCTATTGAGATGTTGAGGTAGTTTAGGTACATGAGAACCTTCATGGGATGCCATTATTTTTCTTAGACCATTTTTAATTCCTTCTCATTTACTGCGGCTAAGACCACACAATGACATCTAAAGTTATCATTAAAATTTTAATCTTAGAGACAGAATTATAAAGTAATTGACAAATCAAACTAAGTTCAAACAACGGATATCAATTCATTAAAGGGCTAGCTAACAACTTCTATCATCACCCTAACCTTATTCACTATTCTTGTCTAACTCATATTATATGAACAATCGAGGTTCTCTTCTCAATACAAGTTCAAGGTTTATTTATGAAAGTGAAGCCTACAACTAGCTATCTTAGATATAGGCCTCTATTTCCTACAAACTTGTCATGTATTCTCCTAATACCCATTTACCTAGGTTATCGAAAAACTTAGGCTTTGATACCACCTCTATGGCACCCTTACCTAGGGTATCACCCTAAGTGGAGGAGCCACTAATTAAAACTTGATATCTATTCAAATGATATCTAACAAACTAAAATTTAAACATCTCAAAGTAAAACAAGTCACCCATAAAGCATAACATATGAACTCTAGTATCTTAGGATCATACAATATTTTCATAATCTCCTTCTAATAATCTCAATTAGGTGGAAAAAATATGTATAACCATATACCTAATCTAATATAGAATAACTTCAGCCCAAAACATGATCCTTTGCCCCTTCACCTTGACTTGTTTGGAAAAATAAGGATATCGAGGAGGGTGAGTCTTAAGAGCTTAATGAAGGAAATATATCATAGAAGTTAGAGAGATTAATGAACTACAATAACAAATAACAGGGCCTTTTGATAACAATTCAGATGATCAAATCATGACTAGCAAGAATCAATCTTTAAACTCGAAAGAACACAAAACATATAAATATTTAGCAGACTTGTTGGCATCCTTCCTTATTGCTCTTCAATCAATTCAATATAACAATTAATAACATTTAATTTGAACATAAGAACTTTTCCTTATCTCTTTATTTGCTCAAGCAAACCACTCAACGTGTAATAATTCACTTATATGGCATAGTTGGCCACATGCTAGATCCCACTACTCATAGTTTACTACCTCCAACAACTTGTAAGTTAGGATTGTAGGTAGGTATTAGCTAGAAGACTTGTCATCGTTGGTTTGTTTCACTTGGCAGTCTTTTTGGACTTAACCTTAAGCCCAACTTCTTGTGGCGTCCCTTTGAGTAGAAACTTCCTTAAGGCATCCCCATGGGTGGCATGATACATGCCAATAGATAATAATTCACTTTCAAGTAATAATAGGAATGATATTCGAAATGGCCAGCAAGGCATATTCTAACAATAAGATATATGAACACTTGGGAGAATTATCAACATGATTGGGTCTGCCAAACCATTTCAATATCACTTTTTCATTCATCAAGATCAAGAAAGGGTGAGCTGACAAGGTTGGGGTATAGGGGACTGAATTGGATTACTGAAATAGTACCCCACAAGCCAATTAGATTGGCCTTGTAAACTATTTCATTGTAAGACAATCTTGATTGAAAGATATTCATTATATGGCCATCTTTATCTTATGCCCTTTAATTTCTTCACTTGCATTTGGATGAAGCCTATAGATCACAAAAGATTATGGGACTTGGTCACCCATTGGGTGTGAATCATGGAATAATTCTTACACAATTGTGATCTTAAATCTTTCAGGTCATAGGTTCTTACGAGATATGGCATCTAAGATCCAGATAGATTTGTACTAACGATACATAAATCCAAGGGTTGGATATTGCTCCATTCCATGAGCAATCCCACATGAGATATAGATACATATTGGTGGGAGCTCACTAAAGAACAAGGTACTAAAGATTGGCTTGGAGAATCCACTAGATAGCCGAAGTGGTATGTCGGTAGTGGCAAATTCTTTTATTTACGCAAGTATATTTTATTAGTTCTTTGACCTGAGGATCCATGGTAGCCTTATGTTTAGCCTTATGCTTTGACTCCTCTCTAGTCACTTAGTGGGCCACTCAGGTAGGGATTGGGCAGGGTGCTGGATATGGAGGTTTATGAGATCTAAAAAAGAATCTAACTCCTCGTCTTTGGGAAGGGCAAGTGTACTCTTATATGTTCTATAATGATTGATTCCCATAAATCCTTGCACAAGGTGGTGTGACAATTTGGAAAAGGAGTTTTCTAAATGTGAGGTCACACAATGGAATTGAGCATTAAGAATAGAAATATAGTATTGAGGTAATTAAGGAGTTGACTAATATCTTGCCCTTGGCCTTTTACGAGAGATAGGAGACTGAAGGATTGCATTTACATGTTATGCATAATAGAAGAATGATTCTTCAAGAGCATTCATTTAAGCTAATTATTTAGGCTCCATGGGTGTGAGGTTGGACATCGACCATGGAGATTGGATACTCTTCAATTAATAAGATTAATTGAATTGAGTTGCTTAGTTTAAAGGAGTTTAAACTAAAATGAATATTTAATATTACAAAGTTACAAGAATTTGTGAGTCCATATCTAATGAATGATAAAACCTAATGGGTCAAACACAAAATCCAATAAAATAGGCTATTGAAGGAAGGTGAATTTTGTATGAGTTAGAAAATTCATGACCATTTTTAGAGGAGGCAAAATTGTAGTCATTTTGACTTGATCAATTTAAATGTTAAATTGGTCAAATTAATTTAAGAGTTAAATTAAGATTAATTAATTAAAGGTTAATTAATTGATGTCACATGACTATCAATTGGTCAAAATTAATTTAAAGGTTGAGTTAATTTTGACTAGCTTAAAACATTAAGCATTTTGACTAAAGAGTTAAGTCAAATAATTATTAATTAAATTAAAGTATTTAATTTAATTAAGTTGGAGAGTTAATTTTTGACAAATTATTAAATAAAGATTTCATTTAATAATAATTAGAATTATAATTTAATTTTAAGATATTTCATTAGATGAAATTGGTGCTTCAATTAAATTCACAAATCACAAAGTTAGTGGCCACCTAAGCAAGGGACACTTGGCATCACTTCCTTGAAAGAGGTATGTGACCATTCCTATATATAGATATGGAGAGTGTCCGGCCATATGATGCATAAGGTGAGCCATTTTTATGTGATATTCCCTTAATAATATTTTATCATGGAAATCTAATTTGTTAGTCTCCTTTCACTCTCTCCTTCTCCGTCCTCCCTTCGCTACCATATTCTCAGCCTTCCTCCTATAATTCTTTGTAGATATTCCATCCTTTATGTAGAGAATAGACCATTAATTTGGTGTTTGGACGTTTGCATTGGAGGCAATCTAGTTTGGTTGTTTTTTGCTCTTGATTGGAGATATTTCTAGCAACCAATTTTTGCCTCTAGTTGGAGTACCTCTGGAGTTCTGATTGGCCTAAAATTTGGACTATAGAATATTTAAATGGTTTAGGAGTTATAGTTAAAATTTCAGCCCTAAAATATAAGTCTATCCTAGGAAAAAATGGTGGTTATCCTGCTACACTGGTGAAGAGCCCATTTGACGGTAGAGAAGAGTTTGACTTTTGCTCTTCGATTTTTATGCTTTCAACCAAGTATTTTACTTCTATAAATATGAATTATATGCATTTATAGATCCTTTTGGAGTTGTGTGAGCCAATTTATTCTTGTTTTAATATATTTGGACTCTAGTGCCACACAAACCTTCTAATGGGATCAGAGCTATATTCATGCATGGATTTAGATTTTTCTTGGCTTGGATGATTGGGTTTTGTGAAAAAATAATAAAAATAACTATTTAATCAATCCATATGATGGGCTGGAGTGTATGGATGATCTTGCTTGTGGCTCCTTGATTGATGGATTGAATCATGCTATTGCATGCTTTAATTATTAAATCATGTGATGGGCATGTTTTGATTCAATTTTTTGATGTTAAATTTTTGATTTGGCATTGGTGAATTTTTTATTCTAATATGGCATGTTATGAATGGCCTTAAGTATTTTTGGTCAATTTTGGGTCCAATGGGATTAGATATAATTGGAGATATTTGAAGAATATGATTCTTACTTAAACTTGTTTTTCAAGCATCTTTGGGCTCTTGATATTTCAGTTTTAAAAAGTGTTTTAATATGAAATATTTATCCATATTTTGTGTTTTGATGTTTATAAGTTGTTCTTAAAATCTTGGTACACAAACGTTGAGTTACAAATGGCTTGGTTCGCATTTAACCCCAGAATAGGGGTGTTGTCGGCAAATTGGCAGCTCTTGGCAAAGCTGTGACCATTTGGTTACCGCCCAACCTTGAGCTTGCCTCATCCAGCAGTGCCCTATCTGGTGTTGAGTGAACTTTGAGCTTTTTAGGTTCCTTTAGTGATCAAGTGGTGTTGAAACGCACATAATGGTTGCATAAATATTGCGCAAACTCTCAAAAATGTGTTGGACACATTTAATTACTTTTAAAACTTGCTTAAGTTGATCTCCAATTATGGAAAAATATGATGCATAAATGTTATGCTTGTTTTTGTATGACCAATTATTTGCTAATTTGATTTGCACTTAATTGTTGGAGTTGAATGTCATTTCTTGGTTTATTTATTGTTCATTTAAATGTTGAATGAATGATGAATGAATAGGGATAATCATGAGCCTCTATTATTAATTTTATTTATTTCAATTGTTGAAATGGGTTGTATCAAATGGGGCTTGCATGCCTATTGTTCTATCTTATAAAAGTTATGAGAGTAGAACCACTAAGAGTGAGGATTTCTATTTATGTAAATGTTGCATGAAGCAAGGAGTCCTATGGAGGTATGGAGGCTAATTGAAGACTTATGAATGTATAAGATACTCTGATGTAATAGTTTAGTTTAATTCAACCCACTTAAAATGAACCGAAGTGATGCACTTATGGCTCTAAGTGCATAACTGGTTAGGCTCATAGTAATTCCACCCTAGAAGCATGCTAGACTATTTACTTATTTACACTTTTCATATCTTATTAATGTATGTGATGCATGATTATGACATAGAGAACCTAAATAAAAAGATAAAATGATAAGATTTTTGCAAGTAAAAACCTTCCACTTAGAATGTTTAAGTATTTTCAAATATCAAGTCAAAATGAATATAAATTAAAAGATTTTTAATTAATCTAAGCTTTTCACCAATAGTGTATGCCATAACGATGCTACAAATTTTGTGTGATGGCACTCGATCACAGGGGTCACACTTAGGAGGAAAGCTGTGAGCATACACTTAGCATAAAATGTACCTTTGACTTAAGAACCCTCACGCATTGGCACTTGATCACAAGGGATATTGTGAGGCCATCTTGAATAAAAAAATGATAGGTGGGTTGGACTTAGACACTTAGTAGTATAGATGGCACATAGTTATGTGGGTCTAAATAAAAAGTGAGGCAAAATACATAAAGAGTTGTATGAGATGTAATTAGTAAAAGTTGCGTACCCTTCGATTGCTCGTGGATGGCACTCGGTCATGGGGGTCCACTTGCAAGTCCTTGGGATCTTGATTCTCACTAGGAAATGAGATTTTCAAAATTCTTCTAAGGAGGTGAAGCATTTGATAACATAGTGAGAGCAAAACATGCTTGAAAGACTATAAACATGTTTTAAAATATCATTTTTCAATCACATGCTTATACTATTTTTTCTCCTCTTGTAGATTTTTGAAATCTCCAAAAATAAAATGGCTAAAAATCTACTCTCAAGCATTTTGGAAACTAATAAACTAATCGGGCCTAACTTCTATGATTGGTTGAGAAGCTTTAAGATAATTCTTGACTCTAAAAAGAGGATCTATGTCCTAGATCAAAGTCCGCTAGACACATTTGGCGATGACTCTTCTGATGAGGCACATGAAGTGTTCACTAAAATTATAGATGATGATCTACAAGTGAGGTGTCTCGTGATGGCATCCATAACCAATGAGTTTCAAAAGACTCATGAGCATATAAGGCATGCAAGTGAGATTTATAAGCAGCTGTAAGAGTTGTGTGGTAAGTAATCGAGACACGAAAGGTACGCATTATCTAAAGATCTCTTTAGGTCAAGGATGATAGAGGGTATGTGTGTTCATGATCATGGGCTAAAGATGATTGGACTCATCAAAAAGCTTGGGCAACTCGATGTGATCATGGACAATGACCTCTATGTAGATTTGATCCTCTAGTTATTACCCCTATCATTCAACCAATTCGTTGTGAACTTTAACATGTCTAAGTAAGATGTTATGATCAATGAATTGGTGAATATGCTTGTGATCGATAAGGCAACAATGAAAAAGGAAAAACCTCTGATACTTGTTTCTTTCTCTAAGTCGAAAAGCCCAAAGAAGGGAGGTAAGAGAAAGAAAAGTTCTTCCTCCAAAGGGAGGTAACCAAAGAAAAGTTTTGGGAGGGTCAAGAAGAAGGCTAAGATAGATGCAAACTGTTTCCATTGTGGTGAAAAAGGATATTGGAAGAGCAATTGCAAGGCCTATCTTGCAACCTTTGAGAAGGGTATGCTTGTAATTGAAATGTATTGCATGACTAGTTTTCCTCATATATATTTGATATTGCATGTGGTTCTCACCTTTGTAATTCATTACATGGAATGGAAAGAAGAAAAAGTCTGTGTGAAGGAGGTATGATCCTCCGACTGGAAAATAGGGCAAGAGTTGCAGCCATGGTATAAGGTATTATTAAGTTGAACTTTGAGAATTCTAGTATTTGGCTTAATCTAGTTTATTATGTACCTAATCTTGTTAATAACATCATTTCAATTCCCATTCTTGATAGTGAAGGATTTGATTTTTCTATATCACATGGGACTTTGAAAGTATTAAAGAATAGTTCTTTGATTGCTAAAGGTACATTGATCAACGAGTTATACATACTTGATTCTCAAACTTTACTAATGCATATTCAATCAAACAAAAGAAAATTGGATAACTAAGAAGATACTGTTCTTTAGCATGCCAGACTTGGGCATATCTCCAAAAATAGGATAAACAAGATGGAAGCTCTCAAAACACTAAAAGTTAGTGGCATTAAGGAACTTCCTACTTGTGAATCTTGTTTGAAGGGAAAAAATGACCAAAGCTCTTTTTGTAGGTCAAATGGAGTGCTCTATAAATCCCTTAGATTTGATCTATATAGATGTTTGTGGTCCACTAAGAGTTATTAGGAGAGGAGGCTATTCTTACTTCATCACTTTCATCGATGATTATAGTTGGTTCGGGCATATGTATCTTATGAAGTACAAGTTTGAAGCCTTTAAAAAGTTCAAAGAGTACAAGAATGAAGTAGAAAAGAAAAAGAAACTTAATATTGAAGCCTTTTGATTGGATCGAGGGAGTGAATACATAAGCACCAAATTCTTGGATTATCTAAAGAAGAATGGAATTTTCTCTCAATGGACTCCACCTAGCACACCTCAGCATAATGGAGTAGCTAAGAGGAGAAACTATACCATGTTAGACATGGTACATTCTATTACAAGCTTTTTTGTTGTGTCTATATTCTTTTGGGGATACGCCTTAGAAACGGCAGCAAGGTTACTAAATATAGTACCCTCAAAGTCAGTGCCAAAAATACCATATTAGATATGGCATGGTAAAGCACCCTCTTACCAATATCTTAAGGTTTGGGGATCTCCTACGTACATAAGACAGACAGTAAAAGATAAGTTGGATAGCAGATCTACCTTATGCAAGTTTGTGGGATACCCTAGAGAGTCTATAGGTTATTACTTCTATGATCCCTCGGAAAAAAATGTGTTTGTTTTAAGGAATTCCCACTTTTTGGAAAAGAAATTTCTATTAGATAGAAAGGGTGTTGTTGTTGAACTTGATAAAGTTCAGAATGATCAAGAAATCCCATATGTGGTGGAAAAAAAGAAATTGCAAGACCCTCGTACACAATCTCTAAGAAGGTCAGACTAGATTAAGAAACAACTTGCAGGTTCAAATTTCTTCATGATATGGGACAATCGGATAATGATTCGAAGATCTTTAAGTAAGCTATGCCAGACATAAATTCAGGACATTGGCTAGAAGCCATGAGATCTGAAATGGACTCCATGTACTCAAAAAAAGTGTGAACTTTGGTAGATCTACCAAAGGGAATAGTTTCCATTGGTTGCAAGTAGATTTATAAGTGAAAGCTTAGAATAGATAGAGATGTGGTGACTTTTAATACGCGACTAGTGGCAAAAGGTTACACTCAAAGACTCGGTATCAATTTCAAGGAAACCTTTTCACTAGTCGCTATGCCTAAATCCATTTGGATTTTATTTAACATAGCCGCATATTATGACTATGAGATATGGCAAATGGATGTTAAAAATGCTTTCCTCAATGGTGACATTGAAGAAGAAATCTACATAGAGTAACCACAAGGTTTTATATCTAAAGGGAGTGAGTAAAAGGTTTACAGACTTTAGAGATCTACTTGTGGACTTAAACAAGCATCCCGAAGTTGGAACATACATTTTGACAAAATAGTCTAATCATTTAGCTTTGTCAAAAATATGTATGAGCTATGTATATATATGAAGGCCAGTAGGAGTAGTGTATAGTTTATTGTGCTTTACGTTGATGACATCTTTCTCATTGAGAATGAGGTAGAAATCTTAAAGTGAACTAAAGCATGCTTATCTACTTAATCCTTCATGAAGGATTTGGTAGAAACATCCAATATGTTAGAAATATGTATCTATAGAGATAGATTAAAGAGGATAATAGGGCTTTCTGAAATCCCATACATTGACAAAATGCTAAAGAGGTTTAGTATGGATGAATCCAACAGAGGATTTTTTCCCATGGGACATGGCATTCGTCTCTTGGAGTCTAAGGACCCTAAGACTGAGGAAGAGAAATGAAGAATGTCTCACATACCTTATACCTTCACTATTGGAAGCATAATGAATGCAGTTCAATGTGCTAGACTGGATGTCGCACACTTGCTAAGTGTTACGAGTAGATTCCAATCCAATCTTGGTGAGAGTCACTAGATAGCTATAAAAGTAATCCTTAAGTACTTAAGAAGAACTAAGGATATGTTTTTAGTATACGGTAGTGGAGGATTGAAACTTGAAAGGTTTTCGGATTCAAGTTTCCAATCTAATATAGATGACTTCAAATCTACTTTTGGATTCATATTTTACCTCAATGGTGGTACTGTAAGTTGGAAAAGTTCCAAATAGGACACCACGACTGACTTTACCATAGAGGCAGAATACATTGTGGCTTTAGAAGCTGCAAAGGAAGGTGTTTCGATGAAAACCTTTATTCAAGAGTTGAATGTAGTACTTAGTATTGCTAAGTTGTCATTATCTTCTACAACAATAACAAGGTTGTAGCATAAGCTAAAGAGCCAAGATCTTATCAGTATTCCAAGTACATTTTGAGGTGATATCATTTGATCTGAGAGATCATTAATAGAGGCAACATTTGAGTGGAGAGAGTTACCTTGGAAAAGAACATAGCAGATCTACTGACCAAACCCTTATCGCAAAAGGTCTTTGAAGGACATCTTGAGAAGATGGGTCTCAAAGCCATAGGGCATTGGCTTTAGGGCAAGTGTGAGATTATTGGAATAATGCCCCACAAGCCAATTAGATTAGCCTTGTAAACTATTTCATTTTAAGACAATCTTGATTGAAAGATATTCATTATATAGCCATCTTAATCTTATTCTCTTTAATTTCTTCACTTACATTTGGATGAAGCATATAGATCACAAAAGACTATAGGGCTTGATCATGTACTAGGTGGTGATTATGGAATAAGTCCTACACGATCGTGATCTTAAATCGTCCAGGTCATAGGATCTTATGAGACAGGGCATCTAAGATCCGGATAGACTTACATTAGCGATGCATAAATCTAAGGGTCGGATGTTGCTCCATTCCATGAGTAATCCCATATGAGATATGAATGTATGTTGGTTGGTGCTAGTTAGAGAACAAGGTACTAAAGACTTGCTTGGAGAATCCCCGAGATAGACAAAGTGGCATTTTGGTAGTGGCAAGTTCTTCTACTTATGTTAGTGCATATTATTAGTCCTTTGACTTGAGGATTCATGGTAGCCTTTTGTTTGGCCCTTATACTTTGACTCTTCCTTAGTCACTTAGCTAGTCACTTGAGTAGGGATTGGGCATGAGCAGCTAGACATAGAGGTTTATGAAATCCAAGAAGGAATCTGATTCCTTGTCTGTGTGAAGGGCGAGTGCATCTCTTATGTATCTATAATGATCGATTCCTAGAAATTCTTACACAAGGTGGTGTGAAAATTTGGAAAAGGAGTTTTCCATAGGTGAGTTCACATAATAGAATTGAACATTAAGAATAGAAACATAGTATTGAGGCTATTGGGGAGCCAACCAATATCTTACCTTAGGCTTGTTTTGGGAGATAGGAAATGGAAGGACTATATTTGTGTGGTATGCATAATACTAGAATATTTCTTCAAGAGCATTCATTTTGGCCAATTAATTGGGCTCCATGGGCTTGAGGTTGGACATCGATCATGGAGATTGAATACTCTTCAATTAATGAGATTAATTGAATTGAGTCACTTAGTTTAAAGAAGTTTAACCTAAAGTGAATATTTAATATTCCAAAGTCACAAAAAGTTGTGACCCTATATCCAATGAATGGTATAAACTAATGGGTCACACAAAAAAGCCAATAAAATAGGCTACTGAAAGAAGGTGAATTTTGCAAGAGTTAGAAAATTCATGACCATTTTTGGAGGAGGTGAAATTATAGTCATTTTGACTATTAATTGATCAAATTAATTTAAGAGTTAAATTAAAATTAATTAATTAAAGGTTAATTAATTGATGTCACATGACTATCACTTGGTCAAAATTAATTTAAGGGTTGAGTTAATTTTGACTAGATTAAAACATTAAGTGCTTTAATTTAAGAGTTAAGTCAAATGATTATTAATTCAATTAAAGTGTTTAATTTAATTAAGTTGGAGAGATAATTTTTGGGAGAATTATTAAATGAAGAGTTCATTTAATAAGAATTAGAATTAGAATTTAATTGTAAGATATTTCATTAGATGAAATTGGTGTTTCAATTAAATTTACTAATAACAAAGTTAGTAGCCACCTAAGCAAAGGACACTTGACATCACCTCATTGAAGGAGGTGTGTGACCACTCCTATTTATAGGTATAAAGAGTGACCGGCCATATGATGCATAAGGTGAGCTATTTTTATGTGATATTCTCCCAACAATATTTTGTAGTGGGAATCTAAGTTGTTAATCTCCCATCACTCTCTCCTTTTCCCTCCTTCCTATACTACCATATTCTCAGCCTTCTTCCCCTCATTCTCTGCAAATATTTTAGCCTTTTTGTGGAGCATAGGCCATTAATTTGGTGTGTGGACATTTGCATTCAAGACAATCTAGTTTGGCTGCTTTTTGCTCTTGGCTAGAGCTATTTTTGGCAGTTGATTTTTGCCTCTGGTTGGAGTACCTTTGGAGTTTTGATCAGCTTGAAATTTGGACTGTAGAATCTTCAAAGGGTTAAGGAGAAGTCTATCCAAGGGAAAAATGATAGTGATCTTGTTGTGCTGGTGAAGAGCCCATTTGACGGTAGAAAAGAGTTTGACTTTTACTCTTTAATTTTTCTACTTTCCCCCATGTATTTTCCCTTTCTAAATCTAAATCCTATGCATGTCTAGATCCTTGTGGAGTTGTGGGAGCTAGTTTATTTAGCTTTTTTCTTTGAAAATATTTGGACCCTAGTGCCACACAAACCTTTATGGACAACATGAAGAGAATTCTAGGAATTGGAACAACAAAATAGTTTCATTGTCAAAGAATAACTCTCACAGGGGTGTTCCAATTAGATATCAGATAAAATAATGAAATTGATATCTAACAATAACCCTTACAGAGGTACTTAACTCAAATAACAAATAACGTTTTGAATTTTGAAACATATTGTAGATTTCAAACAAATAGAGTATAGTACAGAAACAGAAAACCCACACTGGAGCGTATCACAATCATAGATAGATAGTAAATGTGCTAGATTGCAGACCCTTACCTCCAAAAACCTCAAAAGATAGCTATAGTTTATAGCTTATTGTTCTGTAGTTTTCTACTTCTCATCATCTAACCACGAGAGTGATTTACTCCTTAAAACCTATTTTCAACCAAAATATCCTTCAATAATCATAATTCTCTGCATTCTATCTGTCTAAGATTAATAACCACCCAATTAATTTAGTAATAGAATTTGCCTAGAATTGTCATCTAGGAAATACACCAATAATGCTACCAACTTAATATAAATTACAGGATTCTTAACGATACGAGATATAGATATAATCAATTCAATTCCATACTGGTATTCTAAGCAGTGATAATAAGTCGATTAATTCAATAACACAATTATTATCATTAAGGTCCAATTTTTCAAATTTAGGATTTTTCTAACTCAATTAACTCAATAATTCCCCAATTATCACAATTGATGCAATTCTAGGGTCCAAAAATTCTATCATCAACCATGCATGAAATACTTGTACTACCTAATGAAATTCAAAATCGATCATTTGAAGGTTCAAGGGTTATAAGTAAATGAAAATGTATAAAAACCCTAATCTCAAAACTGATCTTTTACCTAAAAACACATAATCTAGACCTTAAAATCATGAATAGATCGTACCACCACGATCACCGCGACAAGGAGAAAAATCTATCTGTCGGTCACCATCAAAAAATGTCAAAACTACCACTGTTCACTTTCTTTCTTTCTCCTAAGTCCAATGGTACTTTTTGTTTTCAGCTTTGAGGCCTAAAAGACCTTCAACTATCGATCACAGTCCCAAGGACACCTTCTCATTGCCATGCCTGAAAGCTCTATTTTTGTCACCATCGTTGGTCTACTCCTCCATGCAAAGCCTTCAGCTCATTCTTTGAACCAAGAGTTTCAAAACCATAACCCCGATCGCCCATTTGATGTTGGCCTACCATTGATTGTGAGGGTTAGTTTTTAGTTATTCAAAATTGGGAAACCCCAGTGTTGATTTATGTGTGTGAAGTGATGGGGTTGTCGAGGGTGGTAAAAGAAGAAGGTTAGGGAGGTTGGGTGGTTGTGAAACCTACTAGTAATGGTTGTCGGTGAGGGTGATGAATGAGAGAAAGTGAGAAAGGTGCATTGTAATGGTGAAGAATAGTGAAAGTAGTGATGAAATGAAGACATCGTGTCGGTTTTATAAAATTCAACCTTTATTTTGTTTTTAAATTACAATTTAGTCCTTGATATATATTAAGTTATTCAATTAAGTCTTTTAGTCAATTAAAATATCATTCCAACCCTAGTTAACTAGAGGGGTTTCATGCAAGCTCCTAAGTTCTCTAATTTTGTTCAATTAGCTTTTCAAAAATTACAAATTGGCCCCAAGAATCTAAATAAAATAATATATGAAACTTCACAAAAATAAAAATAATAAAATTTAAATTCTATAAATTACAAAATTTTGGGGTGTTACATGCACGCACGCAAACACACACACATACACACACAGAGAGAGAGAGAGAGATAGAGAGAGAGAGAGAGAGAGAGAGAGAGAGAGAGAGAGAGAGAGAGAAAATTGGCTAATTATCAATTGGTCACTTTGGCTTGATTAATTTAATTGCTAAATGAATCAAAATAATTAAACAAGTTAAATTAGGTTAATTAAATTAATGAGTTAATTTAATTGGTGACTTGTGGCAAGTTTAGTTAGTCAAAGTCAACTTAACGGGTTAAGTTGATTTTATTAACTTAAGGAGTGAAGTTAATCTAATTAAATTAGAGAGTTAATTTAATTAGTATGGGAATCTTAGTTTGGAGGTAAATTTAAATAGAAGAGTCTATTTAACCTTTGTGTGCTGGCATTTTAAATTTGTGAAATTAAAAATGCAATTTGACTAACAAGTTAGCATCCTAGGTGGCATAGTGAGGTATGTGTGATTGAAGCTTTTATAAGCTTCCAAGTCACACTATAAAACACCTCATAACCAGCCATATGGAGGCTAATTTCTAGCTTCAATTTCACTCCCATTTGTGTGGTGATCTCATGTGTAGAGAGAAACCACTCTTTAGATTCCTCTAACAACTTTATCTCTCCAATAACTTTCTCATACTTCCTTTTTCATCGTCCTTCATCTTCCTCACATATCTATCTAATTTAAATTGGATTGAGTGTGATTTTGGGTATGTGGAATAGCTTTAGAGGCTTCACATTTGGGGAGCTTTGACATGGTGAATCAATATCTTCCAAGTTGTGGTTGATTTTGATGGCTTTTTTTATTGCTGGCAATCTTTTCACTTTGGTTATCATTTTTATGCCCAATATAGCACATATTGGAGGATATTTTGTAGCTAAGAGTAGCTGGAGTTGTTGTCCATAAGTTAGGAGTTGGAGATCCTTGGAGAAGAAGGCTATTTCTTTGCTTGGAAAGTGTTGCATAGTGAGATCCTCAAGTTGCCTTCCAATTTTGGGATTAAGGTAACATTTCTCCATCTTTTTAATTTAATTTTGAGGCATAGATTAGATCCTTGGGCAAAAGATGTGCCGGTCAATTTTACCTATCTACAAGTGGTATCAGAGCCCATTTCATGACCAATTTTGGATTTGTTGGATTGATTCATCTGATGAATTAATTTTTTTAATCCTATTTATTTATTCTGTTGATGGATTTAAGAATTTAGAGGTATTGCTTGTGGCTCTTAATATGTTGGATTGAAATACATCAATATATGTTTAATTGTTAATTCATATGTTGGCATAGGTTTTGATTCAGATCTTGTTATGTTATTGTTGATTTAGCATTGGATGATGTTAAATGTTGATTTAGAATGTTGATAATTTCTTAAAAGTTTTTTGACAATTTTTTGGATTCAATTTGATTGGATGTCATGAAAGTGTTTGAAGAATAGTGATTTTTCCTTAGATTTTATTTTTGAAACAATTTGAGCACTTTGATTTTTAGTTTTAAAGGTGTTTATAATATGAAAATTTGTCATAAAATGTATGGAATGGAGTTATGAGAGTGTTCATAAGACTTGGGATAGCAAAAAAGCAAAAAGGGACAAAACGGTAGCCTAGGTGCCTTGTGGCAGGGGCTTGTTGGTTGGCCAGCATTTAGCTTAGTAGCATGGGTGCTTTAGTTGCCGTGTAGCTTGCCTATGTGGCCAATTGGGCAGTAGGCTTGCCTGTGGCTACGTAGGAATGACCGGTTTGTTGATATGAGCATGAACACAATCGAGAAAGATAATACCTTAGTTTAGTAAAATACCAACCCTTAGTTGATTGGTGAAAGTGAAACAATATTTAGAACCATCTAAAAATAATAAAATCATATATTTTTCAAGTAATGTTTGGGATCCACATATGCTCAAATGGTTGGGAACACAACTACTATTGTAGAACACGATTGTGGTTGATAAAATATTTCTTTTTGATGTCAATATTGTTGGTTAAAATAGGATTTTGTGGCAATACAACTATATAAGATCTAGAATTGTTAAATTGATTGATGTTTAAAATATATAAGATGGATATTGCATAACAGAAGGATAATACCTTATTTAGCAAAATAATACTTCATTTATGTAGATATATACTCGATTGTGGACCAATAATACTTTATCTTCACATCTAATACTACATTAGGGTGATTCTATACTTATTAGTTGTATGGCCTAATTTGCATCAATTTATCATTGAAACATGTAATGCCATCTAAAAATAATAAAATAATATTTTCTTCAAGTAATGGTTGGAATAAATGTGGTATAGAGTTGAGTACAAGAGGGTGGCGAATTATGCTACTTCAACTTTTTTGTATAGTGAAATGACTTCAGGAATGATTCCTTCCTATACCTTTTAGTTCAATACTTGCAACACTTAAATAGATTATTGACTATTAGTATAGTGGTAAACAATGTATAGCACAATAATCAATAACTGATGCACAATAGTAAGAAATAAAGTAAAGAGCACTAAGAATTTAGAGAGCTTCGGACCAAATTATTGCATTGCTTTATCTAAGCTTTAGAACTTAGGATTCTGGAAAAAATACTAAACCAGTCTTTTATAGGTTAAAATCTAACCTACTACAAAGATTGTTTGGATAGTAATCTTAATCTAGATTTTTAACGCTAGCAATCTTAGTCCAAACTTTTACAGGAGCAATCTTAACCTAGTTCTTTATGGTATAGAAGGAATGAACCTTGGCTTTTACAGGCTTAGCTAAAAATCTTACTTTTTTAAGGTATAGAAGAGCTTAACTTTAACTATTTTGGACTTATATAATAATTCAGTCCTTTATGGTATGAAAGGACAAAACCTTAACTTGTGAGGGCGCAGTCAAAAACCTAACCTTTTATATGGCTAAGGTTGAACTTGTAACGAGTGTTTCACCAGGAAATGAATTTCTTTAGTACTTTAATGACTTTGTATGAGATAACATCTAGACCTAGTTTTATAAAGTCTAACCTTCAATTAGTGCATTCTAATGAAATGAATTTCTTTAGCACCTAAACTTTATGGAAAAGTCTTAACCAAGAATAGTGCGTTTGAAGGAAATGAATTCTTTTGGTATTAAAACTTTAAGGATAACTCTTAAGCTTACCAGATAATCATAGTGAGAAGAGAGGTTAAGCTTATACAAAGCTATTACAATAATTTAAGCTTAGCTCTTAATCTATGAAAAGTAGGACAAATGATTATAAGCTTATAAACTTGAGAGATTTTTGAGATAACTTAAAAAAACTTGATCAGGGTGACGACACAAGCTTAGATATTTTAGCAGTGTCTCTCTCTTGCATTTGAAGTGGATGTTGGACTTTTTATAAGCAAACTAACCATTTATAAATGTTACTTACAAGTATGGAGTATTTCTAATTTTTTCCTTTTTGTATAAGAAAGTCTTTTCTTTCCAAGTTTGGCTGTTTGCATTTTTCCTTTTCATGTAAGTAAGTTTTCAACACAGACCACTTTCTCTAAAGCCATTTCAAACTATGAATTCAAATTTCAAATTTGACATTCAAGTTTCTAGGTCATTTTGGTTGGGAAATTTGATTCTTCAAATGACGCCACCAATTGGCACTAATCAATTGCTTCCTAAAAATTGAAAATCATTCTTTTCTTTAAATCAATCTTTTGAAATTTAGATTGTATGTAAACCATTGCTTGATACTTTGTATCTATCAAATGTTACTTTAAGAAATCATTAATACTGAGGGTTGGTTAGTTACCATCTAAACTTATGAATATACCAAAAGGTCAATAGTCTTTCTCTTTTTGATGATGATAAACAATCAAGTATTTCAAAAACAATTTCAACAAAGTAAGCATGAAGAAATACTTACAGAGCCTTTTTGAAGAAATTCAATATTTCCCTCTCAGTGAGAGATTCTTAATCTTTACTCCACTTTAATTTCATTATAGAATAGCTATCTTCTTGGAAGACTTTTGAGAACATAGCTTTAACTGTTTGTTCTTAGATCATATTCATTAAGCATTTTCCCATATGAGATCATTGAGCAATTCAACCATTTTTGATTTGAGTAAGTATAATATTCCAGTAAACAATTCACACAAGAATTTTTCTTAACATAGTGATCGCAATGCATAAGAATATCATTGTAATATCATAGCCATATTGAATAAATTTCCTTCAAGTATCCAATGCATATAATCTAATTTTTTTAAAAAAACATAATTGAAGCATCTAGTGCAATTAGAGCATTAATTGTATCATGGCATACTATCAGAGTATTAAATCATACTTATGAGTATTCAATATCAGGGCAAAGTGTGATAGTTCTTTCTTAACATATCAGATCATAGTTGTCATCATTTTCAAAGGAAAAAGGTTTATATCAGAGCAAGAGTAATATATTAGAACCTAGGAGAGTGTAATGCATCAGAGTGTAAAAGAAAGATAATTTAATATCTTAAGCATAAATATGGAGTGCTTGTTCATAAACTATTCTCCCCCTTTGGTATCATCAAGAAAGAGGTTAGGAGAGAAACAAATAAAAGTATCCAATAGATAATATCCATCATCAAAGATAAATAAAATCATCCATAAATGGAAAACTAAAAAATTATCAAACCTAGAATAAAAATTATCTTAGAAACTTATAGATAATGATGCAGTGGTATAATGATATATTGGTGCAGTGTGTAAGGAGTGTGGCCTGAGTAATGGGGTTGAGAACTGGATTAAACTTTCAATTTCATCTTGAGAAAGGCCTGGATAGAATCAATTTTGGTGTGCATAGACCTAAGGAGGGTAAATATTGGTTGTATCAAACTCTTGAATCAGATCATCCTTTAGCTTTTCAAAGTTCTTGTCCTCTCCACTCTCTTAGAATTAGCTTTCTCTGGTTGTTCTATTTTAGTATCCTCTTTATCTTATTTTCTTTTTCTAATAGCCTTGTACTTGTACATAGTCGAGGATCTTCCTTTGACGTGATCTAGTCACCTTTCGTTCTTTGATATAATCCCATTTTCACTAGACTTGTGGTAGTGATCATTGCTTCTGTATCTCACTCCAAGACTCTTTCAAAATTTTAGGCAGTTTATCCTTGAACTCCTTGAAGATTCTAGTAAATAACATCCTATACAACAAAACTTGAGCCATGTTCACATACTAGTATATGATGTTCTTGATGATTATAACCTACATTTACCTTGAATCCACTTTGGGCAACATACATTAGATATACCATAATATAATTCATGTTGATTTTATAGGTGAGTTAGGTGCATCATAAATCAATCAATGAAGCATTTTGTTGTATGTATTTTTTCCATTATAAGTTTGTCATTCAACAAATTTCTCAAACCCATTTCCTTTTAGATAATCTCATTAGTAGATTCTTTGTCAAAATATTCCTTATTGCACTATTCTTTCATCTCAAAATATTTGTGCTAATCATTTTCACAACCTAAAATTTTGCCAATCTTTTGAACAATTAATTTTATATAGGTACTATTTATGTATGACTCAACTATAAGGTTTCCTTTCTTCTTTCCAAGGGTCATATTCACAAAAAACCTTAATCAATAGCTCAGGATAATCAAATTCCTCAAGCTTCATAATGTAATCTAAAGCAGTATTTTTAATAATGTTGGGCAACTTAGTATGAGAGATTAAAGAGAAATCAACTAAACTACCAAATTCAACTTTCTTACCTTGTGTTCATGTTCAAACTCAACTTGGTGGTATTCAGTCAAGAAATCCTTTGAGAATAGCTTTTCTTCTTCCCCAGAGTCTTCATTTTTTTCTCTCTTTTTTTTTTGTTCTTTTCTACTTTTTTTTTTCACTTTTTTCACTTGGCGTTGGTCTTTTCTCACTACCTAATCCTTGTGTCTGTTCTTTATTCTTGGTGTTGCCTTTTCAAGAACCAATTTTTTAATTAGACTTTTGTGTGATTTTTAGACCAATTTCTTTTTTTTCTTTTTATTTATGGTGTGCTCTCTAAATTTTCAAAATAAAAACCTTTCAAAGGCATAGTCTCAAGCTTAAGCTCTTCATTTATGTTCAAAACTTTGACTAGAGTTGATGGGTGATCTTTGATGGGGAAATGAATGGGTGATTTGGAAGTGGTATTTCTCTTGGTTCTAGTCATTTTTAGTGATTGTTGGTGTTGGAATAGTCATCCACAAGCAAGTTGGATTGGAAAGTAAAACTACTATACTTGTAATACAATCTTGATTGAATGATATTCTTATTAAATGGCTGTCTTCGTCTTATGCTTTTAACTTTTTACTTGCACTTAGTTGAAGCCCCTAAATTATACAAGACCATGGGAATTGGTCATGCATATGATGGTGATGATGACACAAGTTTTTGTGGTCATGATTTTAAAGTATTCCAAGTCATAGTCTTAAGAGATGGGTCATTTAAGATTCAAATAGACTTATACTAATGATGCATATTTCAAAGGGTTGGATATTGGTGTATTTCATGAGCAATTTATGTGAGATATAGATTCATGTTAGTGGATGCTTGTTAGAGAACAAGTTCACTGAAGACCTGCCCAAAGAATCCACTAAATAACCATAGTGGTATATTAGAATTGGCAAGTTCTTCACCTAATGATAGTGTATATAATTAATCCTTGGACTTGATGATCTATGGTAACCTTGTGTTTAGGTCCTTATTCTTTGACTTTTGCCGGACCGTGTAGAGAGTCATACGAGGTTGGGTTTGGGCATAAGCTACTTAAGCATACTATTTTGTGAGATCCAAGATTAGATCTATCTCTTTGTTGTTGTGAAGAATGAGTGGGTCTTCTATGTATTCTGTAATGATCCATCTTATTCAATCATATGCTTGTTTTCTCTTTTTCACCTTTGTAGATTTATGAAATCACATTCCATGGCTAAGGATTGACCAAAAGTTATTTTGGAAACCAATAAACATATTAGGCCTAACTTCTATGATTGGCTAAGAAACTGCAAAATTGTTCTTGACTCCAAAAAGAGAACATATGTCCTTACTCAAAGTTTTTTGGATACTATTGGTGATGATGCCAATGATGAGGCACGCGAAACATTCACCAAATGGGTAGAAGATAATCTTCAAACCTATTGTCTCACTATAGCTTCTATGTCCAATGGGCTTCAAAAATCTCATGAAAACATAAAGATTTATGAGATCCAAGATGGGATATATCTTTTTATTATTGTGAAGAATGAGTGCATCTCCTATGTATTCTATAATGATTAATTTTAAGAAATCTTTGTCCAAAGTAGTATGATAATTTGGAAAAGATGATTTCCAAAGTTGAGGTCATAAAAGGAAATCAAACATTAGATACAGTGACATAGTTATTGAGGCTGTTAGGGAGTCGAGAAGTATTTTATGTTAGGCATCTTTCGAGAGATAGGAGGTAGAAAAACCATATTAGCATGGTAAGCGTAAGCTATAATAGTTCATTAATACATAATTCATTCATCTAATTACTTGTTGCTAGAATTGACAATGGAAATTGGGTACTCTTCAATTATTAGTTTAAAAATGTTTAAACTAATGTGAATATTTTACTATTTAAAATATCACAGTTGTTGGAATGGTGTTGACAAGCCAATAGAATTAGCCTTGTAAAGCTATTTCATTGTAAAATAATCTTGATTGAATGGTATTTCCTATATAGCCATCTTTATCTTATGCTCTCTATTACTTCCCTCGTACTTGTATAAAGCCCTTAGATCACTCATGACTATGGGATGGTGCTGACAAGCCAATAGAATTGGCCTTGTAAAGCTATTTCATTGTAAAACAATCTTGATTGAATGGTATTTCCTATATAGCCATCTTTATCGTATGCTCTCTATTACTTCACTTGTATTTGTATAAAGCCCTTAGATCACTCATGACTATGGGACTTGGTTCAAAGACCATGGAATACATCTTACATGGTCATGATCTTAAACTTTCTAAGTTATAGGATCTTATGAAATAGGGCATCTAAGATCTAGATAGACTTGCAATGATGATGCATAAATTTAAGAGTTAGATATTGCTTCGTTCTGTGAGAAACTATATGAGATATGGGTATATATTAGTGGGTGCTTGTTAGAGAATAAGGCACTAAAGACCCACTCGAAGAATCTATTAGATAGTCATAATGTTATGTTGTTAGTGGTTAACTTTTCTACTTACGCTAGTATATATTATTAGTCTTCTGACCTGAGGATCTATGGTAACTTTATGTCTTGTCCTTATGCTTTGACTTTTCCTTATTCACTTAGCAGGCCGTTTAGGTTGAGATAGTATATGAGCTACTTAGCATAGAGATTTGTGAGATATAAGATAGAATCTAACTCTTCATCTTTGTGAATGGTGAGTACATCTTCTATGTATTCTATAATGATCGATTCTAAGAAATCCTTATGCAAAGTGGTGTGATAATTTGGGAAAAGGAGTTTTTCAAAGATGAAGTCACACAACAGAATTGAACATTGAGAACAAAGTATAGTATTGAGGCTATTAGAGAGCCGACAAATATTTTTCCGTAAGCTTCTTTCAGGAGATAAGAGATAGAAGGATTGTATATGCATGGTAAGCATGGAGCTATAATGGTTCTCCAAAACATTCACTTTAGCCAATTAGTTGGGCTCTATGGGCTTGAGGTTGGACACCAACCATGGAGATTGGGTACTCTTCAATTAATGAGATTAATTGAATTAAGTCAATTAGTTTAAAAGTGTTTTAAACTAAAATAAATATAAGGTATTCAAAAATCACAAGGAGTTATGAGTCCTTGTTCAATGAATGGTAGAACCTGATGGATCATACACAAAATTCAATTAGCTCCCTAATTGATGGAGGAATTTTTCTAGGTGTTAGATTAATTTTTGGGTGATTTTTGGAGGAATTAAGATGAGGTAAAAATTGCACTCTTCTTGCTATATTAGTTTCTAGCAAATTATGGATTGGTGAAGAGTTCAACATTTTCTCCTTAGAAATTAGCAATTCAAGGTAGCACTCTATCTAAATCTAAATTCTAAGCATTATTAGATCCTTGTTTTCTTGTAAGCACTAGTTTATTTGAGCATTTGAAGTTTTATAATTAGATCCTAGTACTTTATTTGCCTTCAACAATGAGTTGTGAGCCCATGTCCAATAAATGGATGAACCTAATAGGTCACACACAAAGGTTTAAGGAAGCTCTTATTTGATAGGAGGAATTTTCTAAGGAGTTAGAAAAATTCATCCTAGGCATTTTGGAGAAAAAAGGGTTGACTATTTAATTGGTCATTTTAGCTTGATTAACTTAAGTGCTAAATTAATCAAAATAATTCAAGGAGCTAAATTATGCCAATTAAATTAAGGAGTTAATTTAATTGGTGTCATATGACAATTAGCTAATCAAGTTAACTTAAGGAGTTAAGATAACTCAAATTAACTTAAAGAGTTAAGTTAAATTAATTAAATTAAAGAGTTAATTTAATAAAATTGATGATTTGAATTTTGGAGAAAAATTGAATGAAAAAGTCCATTTGAATTTAAGTTAACTAGCATTTCATTTCATGAGATGAAATGCAAATGTTAATTAAATGCAAATGCACATAAAATGCAAATGTATGTATAAGTTGGCAAGTTGGCCAACTAGCATAGAGGGTGTGATGGAAGCATCTAGGAGCTTCCATCCCCTTTGTAAAAAGGCCATGTGGATAGCCACTTGCATGAGTTGGCGTTCCTCACATTTTCCCACCAAGGGTGATATAATTCATGATTGAATCATCTCACAAAATTCTCTCATCCCTTTCTCTTCCAAAATTATCACTCTTCACATTTTTCCTCTCTTGTTCTAGCATAAGTAAGTTTGAATTGGAGCTTGCCTAAGGTGTGTGGACTTGATAATTAGAGGTTCAACACTTGGAAGACTTAGAAGAACCTTGGTGATCCATTTTCCAGCTAGAATCAGTTGATCTTTTGGAAGATGTAGAATCTGCATTTTTGGCCAATTTTTGGTATATAACTTTTTGTTCTAGAGGAGATAGGCAGTTCAAATTTGTCAATTTTTGGAGCTTGGGAAGGGAACCAATTGGATCAATCCACTACTGCGTGTAGATCATCTGTTGGAGGAGTCCTTGGAGTGATCTCACCAAATCGATGTTGGAATAGTGCCTTATAGCTAATTGGATTGGCATTCAAACTATTTTACATATGATACAATCTTGATTGAATGATATTTATTTTAAAAGGCTATCTTCATCTCATGCTTATTTTTGCTTCACTTGCATTTGGTTGAAATCTCTAGATCACATAAGATTACGAGACTTGGTCACACACTATTCATGAAATAAGTCTTACACGGTCATGATATTAAAATTTTTCAAGTCATAAAATCTTAAGAGATAGGGCATCTGAGATTCGGAGAGACTTGTACTTACAAAGCATAAATTCGATGAGTTGGATATTGTTCCATTTCATGAGCAATCTATGTTAGACATGGGTGTATGCTAGTGGGTGCTTGTTAGACAACAAGTTCACTGAAGACCCTCTTGGAGAATACACTAGATAGCTATAGTGGTAAGTTTTCCTACTTACGTTGGTGCATATTATTAGTCCTTAAACCTAAGGATCCATGGTAACGTTGTGTTTAGGTCCTCATATTTTGATTTTTTCTTGACCACATAGCGGGTCATCTAGGTTGAGATCGGGTATGAGCTGCTTAGACAAAGAGCCTGTGAGATCCAAGATGGGATTTGTCTCCTTGTCGTTGTAAAGTGTGAATGTATCTCTTATACATTCTATAATGATTGATTCCAAGAAATCCTTGCACAAGGTGGTATGATAATTTGGAAAAGGAGTTTTCAAATGATGAGTTAATAAAGTGGAATCAAACATTGGAAGTAAAAACATAGTTATCGAGGCTATTAGGGACCAACAAATATCTTGTCCTATGCTTTTCTTGGGAGATAGAAAATAGAAGGACCATATTTGCATGATAAGCATAAAGCTAGAATGGTTTGCCAAGAGCATATTCATTTCAACCAATTAGTTGGGCTTCAACCAATTAGTTGGGCACCATGGGCTTGAGGCTAGACATCAACCATGGAGATTGGATTCTTTTTAATTAATAGAAATTAATTAAAAGAGTTATTAGTTTAATGAAGTTTAAACTAAAATGAATATTTCAATATGAAATATGTCACAAAAATTGTGAGCCCATGTTTAATAAATGAAAGAACCTAATGGGTGATACACAAAAGCCTATAGGAAGTTCTATTTGATAGGAGGAATTTTCAAAGGAGCTAGAAAGTTCACCATTTCCATTTTTATGGAGAAATCGGTTGACTAAATTCTTGGTCATTTTTGCTTGATTAATTCAATTGTTAAATTAATCAAAATAATTTAAGGAGTTAAATTAGCCCAATTAAATTAGGGAGTTAATTTAATTGGTGTCATATGATAATTAATTAGTCAAGTTGACTTAAGGAGTTAAGTTGACACCATGCAACTTAAAGAGTTAAGTCAATTCAATTAATTATATTAAAGAGTTAATTTAATTAAAAATGAGGAATTATTTTTGGAGGGAAAATTCAAATGAAGGAGTTCATTTGAGGTTAATTTGGAAGACATTTTATGAGATGATCGTAGATTCAAATTAAATCTAAATGTTAGTGAAATTCACATTTCACATGCAAATGGATTGTCAAGTTGGCAAACTGCCTCATGGAGGGTGTGATGCCAACTTTCTTCACATCGTCCACTCTATAAAGAGAGAGAGGTGGCCAGCCACTTGAGATTACTCATGCCAGATTCCATTTTCTCTCCAAAAAGTGTGATTCACTCGTGTGTTGAAGTTTCACACCTTCCTCCCCAAATTCTCTCCATATTTTCAAACTTTCCTCTTCTTCTCCCTCTGGTTCTTTAGCTGATTGGAGGTAGAATTGAGCTCTCCCTGGATGTGTGGATCATAACATTAGAGGGTTTATATTTGGGGTATTTTTGCTCTTGACAATTTAGTGCTGTGCAACGACTTTGGAGATAGATTTGGAGGCCTTGCTATGCTTGAATTTGGATGAAATTTTAAATGGAAGTTATAAAGTGAGTTGAGGAGCTTTCTGAATATTGTTAGCTAATTTGGAGTTGATTTGGTTGGTCAAATGTTGGTTTGATTTTGCTGTGCGTGGATTGGCACTTTGAAGTGCTCATTGGTGTCATCCTTGATCTACCTCTAGAGTAAGCATTCAAGGTATTCTTTTGCCATTATATAATTATTAAATGTATGATTAGATCCTTGTTTTTTGATTAGACAAGTTTTATTTAGCCTATATTTGGTTTTATAATTGGATCCTTGGGTTACTTCTTACTTCAAGTGGTATTGGTGCCTAATTTTGCTTTAATTCAGATTTTTGTTGGATTGATTCATGTGATGAACTGATCAATATCACCAAATATTTGATTCAAATCATGGATTTAAGTGTTTGGATGATTTTGAGTGTGGCACCTTTGTTGATTGATTGAGATATGCTATTATATATTTTAAGTGTTGATTCATATGTTAGTATGATTTTAATTCATAGATGTTAATGTTAAATATTGATTTATCATTGATTCATGTTATATGTTGATATAGAATGTTTATTTTGGCATTAAGGTATTTTGGTTATTTTTGGATCCAATTAGATTGGAGTTTAATTGGAGATCTTGAGGAATGTTGATTCTTACTTGCACTTGATTTTTGAAGCATGTTTAAACACTTCAATTTTCACTTTTAAAAGGTGTTTTAAATTTGGAAATTTATCTAATATGTGTGAATTAATGTTATGGAGGTATCCATAATTTTTTGATGCACAATTCAGCCAAAATTGGCCTTGGCTCTATCCAAGACCAAAATAGTGAAGCTGTTATCTAGCTACCGGGCACTGGCTAAGCAATAGGCACTCTATGTGTGTGCCTACCACATGGCCGCGAGGGATGGCCAGGCAAAAGCGCCCTGTGATGGTTTAGGTGAGTTTTGAGGCTTTTGTTTGGGTTGTTTTCTACTCAAAATTAAATTGATTCATACTAATTAGATGCACAAATGTTGTATAAGTTCTTAAAATTATGTTTGACATTTTTTAATGCTTTTAAATTCTTGTTCAATTTAGTCTTCAATTATGTGCAAAAATGAGAAGTATAATAGTTATTCTTATTTTTACCAATTTATTAATTTTTTATGAGATTAGCATTTAATTTGATGAATTGAATGTTAATTCTTATTTATTGTTCATGTAATTATTGAATGGATGAATGAATGAATGGGGATGAACACAAGCCTTTAATATTGAATTTATTTGTTTCAATTTGTTGAAAAGAGTTGTATTAAATTAGGGCTTGCATGTATCTTAATTTCTATCATGTAAATGTTATGAGAGTAGAATTATAAGGAGTGGGGATTTTTTTTCTCATGTAATTGTTGCAAAGAGACAAAAAGACCACTGAAGGCATGAAAACCCATGAATGTATGTGATATATTTATGTAATAGCTATATTTAATCAACCCACTTAAAATCATTTAAGTAGTGCACCTAGGTGTTATGCCTTAGTTGATGACGTGCAAGAAAGCAAGACAGCGGAGGTTAACAATGATCTTGGAAGACTTCGGAAACTTGTACATAGTTGTAGAAAGTTGTAGAACTTATGTAGAAAGTTCTAGAGAATGATCTGGGCTATTCTAAAGCAAGGAGAGTTCTAGAATTTTAATGTAAACTGTAGGATCAAACAGATCCCCACTATCCATTTGGGGGGATGGCTTGTATAAATAGGCTAGAAGTTCATTTGTAACAAACCCAACAGAAGTAGAGAAGAAATAGAAAAGTAAAAGTGTAAGCAAAGTACAAAATAAGTAATAGAAGCGTCTTTAAGTTTCTCTCAAGTATCTTTTGTGCTTAATGCTTGGCTAACTATTTAGCATACACAGCACTTAAACATTTATAAATAGGGTGAGGCCGACTTAGCTAGTGTTGCAAAGGGCAAATGAGGAGCTAAGTGCTGCATGGTAGCTTGTGAGGGACAAGTCCATGATATATAGCTCTAAAGTACATTATTTGGCAAATGCTCATGGTCATCCCACCTAGGATCATGCTAGAAAATTTACTTATTAATGCTTTCTTTATCCTATTGATATATGAGATGCATGGTTAGGATATAGAAAACCTAAATAAGAGAAGATAAAATTAATGAAATCTTTGCAAGCAAGAAAATTCCTCCACTTAGAAGACTCTAAGTATTTTTAAAATATTAAGTCAAAATAGATACAAATTAAAAGGAGTTTTAATTAATCAATGTCTTTTACCAATAGTATGAGACATTAGATATTACTACATTTATGTGATGTCTCATAAGTCGTGGGTCACATTTATGGTGGAATGCTATGCTCACATACTTAGCATACGATGCACCTTTGATTTGATGCTTCCTATGCATTATCTTATGAGTCGTAGAATGCTATAGTGCAGTTTAAAATCAAAGATTGATTGGTAGGTCCATCTTAACACCCAGTAGTATAGATGTTGAAGTCAAATATAGCACTAGGATCCAATTGTCAAAGCTTAAAATGCTAAAATAACTAGGCTACATATGAAACCAAGGATTTAAACATGCCATAGATTTAGATTTGGTATGAGGATTACCTTGATTTTTAGAAAATCAAAGGAAAGTGGAAGAAGATCTCAACTCCTTAAATCTGTCTCCCCAGCAAAACAGTAGTTTCCAAGCAACGTTTTCTCAACCAAATGAACTCTAATTTAAGTGAAATTTGAACCAAAATAACAACTCCTCCTTGAAATATCTCTAGTGAAAAATTAAGCTCAAAATGAAACCAGCAAGACCTCCAAAGGTCACTCTAAAGTCACTACCGGAATAGAGGATCTCAAAAAGCTAGCAAGCCAATTGTTTGGCCTCTAATGAAAAGATCCACACACTAATACACAATCCAATTCTCCTCAATGTTAGCTAGATCACAAAGAGGAGAAATACAAGGATGAAGGCTTTATTTAGAGATAGCAGATGAAAAAAAGTGAAGCTTCAACATATGAGGCAACACTTCAAAATTTGGAGGAAAAATAAGAGAATCTAATGTTAGTTTGCAAATGTCATGTATCTGCCCTTTTCACACTCTATATCTATATATATAAGGAGGATGGTGTGATGCCAAGGAGGCGTCACAGCTTCCTCAAAGTGGCCGCCTACTTGCTCTTGCAAGTTGGCATGTGAATTTAAATTATTAGAATAGTACCTTGCAAGCTAATGATATTGTCCTTATATATACTATTTTTTTGTAAAATAATCTTGATTGAATGATATTCTCAATATGGCCATCTTTATCTTATGCTTTACTTCACTTCATTTGCATTTGGATGAAGCCCTTAGAACATTTGTGAATATAGGACTTGGTTTGATGACCATGGAATAAGTCTCACACGATCATGTTCTTAAATCTTCTGAGTCATATGATCTTATAAGATAGAGCATCTAAGATCTAAATAAACTTACACTAATGAAACATATATCCAAAAGTTGGAAATTGCTTCATTCTATGAGTAATTGTACGAGATATAGGTGCTTGTTAGAGAATAAGGCACTGAAGACCCACCAGAGAATCCAGTAAATAGCCATTGTGGCAAGTCAATAATGGCTAGTTCTTCTACATATGCTAGTGCATATTATTAGTCCTTTGACCTAAAGGTCCATGGTAACCTTATGTTCGATGCTCATGCTTTTAATCTTCCTTGACCACCTAGTAGGTCTTTTAGATTGAGATTGGGTATGAGCTACTTATCATAGAGGTTTGTGAGATCTAAAATAAAATTTGACTCCTCGTTGTTGTGAAGGGTGAGTGCATTTTTTATGTGTTCTATAATGATTAATTCTCAAAAATCATTATGCAAGGTAGTGTGACAATTTGGAAAAGGAGTTTTTCAAAGATGAGGTCACACAATGAGATCAAACATTGAAAATAGAGACATAGTATCGATGCCATTAGGGAGTTGACAAATATCTTATCCTAGGCCTCTTTTGGGGGATAGGAGATGGAAGGACCATATTTACATGATATGCATAGAGCGATGATGGTTCTCTAGAATATTCATTTTGGCTAAATAGTTGGGCTCATGGACTTGAGGTTGGACATCGACCATGAGATTTGGTACTCTTCAATTAATGAGATTAATTGAATTGAGCCGATTAGTTTAAAAGGAGTTCTAAACTAAATTGGATATAAGGTACTAAAAAGTCACAAGGAGTTGTGAGCTCACGTCCAATGAATGGTAGAACCTATTGGGTAACACGCAAAATCTAATAACCTTTCTAATTGATGAGAGAATTTTCTAAGGTGTTAGAAAAGGATCTATCCTAATGGACCAATTTTTAGGTACCAAGTTTGAAGGTCAATTTTGGCTTGATTAATTTAAGTGTTAAATTAATCAACTAATTTAAGGAGTTAAATTAGACCAATAATTAAGGGATTAATTATTTGGTGCCAACATGAGAATCAACTGGTCAAGTTAATCTAGTTCGGATTATTAGTTTATGATTTAAAGAGTTAAGTTAACAAATCAAGCTTAAAGAATTAAGGTAGTTTGATTTAAAGATAAGTCAAGGGACAATTAATTAAATTACAGAGTTTAATTTGATTAATTGGAAAGAATGAATTTTTGAGGAAAATTTCAAATAATATTTGAATTAGCATCTTAATTAATTTGGAATCTCATTCCAAATTAATTAAGATGCAAATAAAATTCAAATGAGATTTGAATTTAAATTTGCCACATAGGCACCCCAACTTGGCCGCCCCCCATGGAATGTGTGATGCCAACTTGGCATCACACTATTCCAAATCTATATATAGATATAGAGAGAAGGGATCGGCCACAATACAATTGATGTGAAGAATTAGATTCTTTGCAAATTCCCTTGAAAAACCTCTTGCAAGCAAGCATTCATGTGTTGAAAGCTTTGCTCTCTTCTTTTTCTTCCCTACCTAAAATCAGCCTCAACCATTGTTGAATCTTTGGCCTTACTCTAGCTTATAGAATAGAGATTTTGGAAGTTCTCATTGGTGTGTGGATCATTACAATAGAGGCAAGGCATTTGACTTGCTTGTTTCTGGAGATCTACTTACACAGAGTCCAATTTGGTGAATTTTTATAGGGAGTTCCACACAGACTTTTGATCTAAAATTTTTAACTGAGTTCATCAAGGTGTTTTGAAGATCAATATATTTTTGTTTTGAAATTTTTGGAAGAGATTTGATAGGGTGATTGTCGTACTTGTCCAGCTGTGCCCATTGCAAGCAGTTTCTGGACTAGTGAAGAGTTCACTTGCTATTCCTTGGATTTTTCTTTTCAAGGTAATGCTCTCACCAAATTTGAATCCCTAGCATGATTAGATCTTTGTTATTCTTTTAATCACTAGTTTGTTTCATGCTTTTGAAGTTTTAGTTATTGGATCCTAGTACCTCACTTGCTTTCAAGTGGTATCGAAGCCTAAATCATGCTTAGATTTAGATTTTATTTGGTTGATTGATTCATGTGATGGATTAATCTAGATCACAAAATTTTTGTTTCAACTGATGGATTGGAGTGTTTGGTTGATTTGTGTGTGGCTCCTTGATTGATGAATTAAAAGCATACTATTATGTGATTTAAGTTTTAATTCATGTAGTTAGTATGTTTTAATTCAAAGTGATTAATGTTAAATTTTGATTTGGCATTAATTGACATTATATGGTGATATAGCATGTTGATGATTGATCGAAAGAGTTTTGATCATTTTTGGATCCAATGTGATTGGAGTTTTATTGGAGATTTTGAAGAATATGAATTTAGCTTTTTCTAATTTTTTGAAGGCATGCTTGAGCACTTGAATTTCTAGTTTTGAAAGGCATTTTAAATATGGAAAATAATCTAAGATGTGTGTTTTGATATGAGAACATGTGTAAAATTTGTTAGTACATGAAAGTTGAGTGGAATTACATTTGGCACACCTTGAACCCCAAAAAAAAAGGGTTGCCGGCTCTAGCCTAGGCACTAACCGATTGGCATGTGCACGCTATGGGCACAGCCTACCCAACCATGTGCCAAGGTTGCCAAGTAGTCCGATTTTAGGGTTGTTTGGTATACTTTAAGTTGTTTTTCCAATTCCTTTAATGCTCAATAGGTTTTTGTATTACACATACTAGAAGCACAAGTGTTGTGCAAGGTCTCAAAATTATATTTGACATTTTTGAATGCTTTTAAAAATTGGTTAAAGTTAATCTTCCAATGATGGCATAAGAGTTATGCTTGTTCAATTATTTGTTTATGAGGTAAGCATTTAATTGTTGATTCTAGATTTATTTATTGTTCATTTAATTATTGAATGAATGATAAATGAATGGGATGATCATGAGCCTTTAATATTGATTTTATTTATTCCAAAGTTATTAAAATGGGTTATATTAAATTAGGCTTGCATGCCTCTTGTTTTATCTTGTAAAGGTTATGAGAGTAGAATCACTAGGAGTGAGGATTTTCATTTCATATAAATATTGCATAGAGCAAAGGAGTCCATGAAGACATGGAGATTTTTTGAAGACCTATGAATGAATGTATGGGATATACTCATGTAATAGCTAGATTTAACCAACCCACTTCAAATCAACTAGGTGGTGCATCTATGGCTCTAAGTGCACCACTTGGTTAGGCTCATGATCATCCCACCCTAGGAGTATGCTAGGAGTATTTACTTAATTAAGCTTTCCATATCCTATTGATGTATGAGATGCATGATTAGGATATAGAGAACCCAAATAAAAAGATAAAAATGATGAGAACTTTGCAAACAAAAACCTTCCACTTAGAATGTCTAAGTATTTTTCAAATGTTAAGTTCCAATGGATACAAATTAAAAGAGTTTTAATTAATTCAAGCCTTCTATCAATAGTGTATGCCATGAAGATGCTATCTATTTTGTGTGATGGTACTCACAAATGGGGGTCACACTTAAGAAGAAAGTTGTGAGCATACACTTTGCATGAGATGCATCTTTGACTTAAGAATCCTCACGCATTGGCACTCATAAATGGGAGATGTCGTGAGGCTATTTTGAGGAAAATAAGGATTAGTAGGTTAGACTTAAGACTTATTAGTACATATGGCACATGTAAACATGGGTTTATATGAAAAATGAGGCAAAATACATTAAGAGTTACATGAGATGCAATTGATAAAAGTTGCCTACCCTTTGATTGCTCGTGGATGGCACTTGTAAATAGGGGTCCACTTACAAGTTATTGGGGTTTTGATTCTCACTAGAAATGTGATTTCCTAAATTCTTCATGGAGGTGAAGAATTTCATAAAATAGTGGAAGAAAAATATGCTTGAAAGACCATGAATAGGTTTTAAATATCAAATTTAATCACATGCTTATTCTCTTTTTTGCCTCATGTATATTTTCGAAATCTTCAACAAACAAATGGCTAAAAATCCACTCACAAGCATGTTGGAAACCAATAAACTCATTGGGCCTAATTTCCAAGATTGGTTGAGAAACTTTAAGATAATTCTTTACTCCAATAAGTGGACATATGTTCTTGATCAAAGTCCATTGGACACATTGGGTGATGATGCAACCGATGGGGTTCATGAAGTGTTCAAGAAATTTGTAGATGATAATCTATAATTTAGATGCCTCATGCTGGCATCCATGACTAATGAGCTCTAAAAGACTTATTAGAACATAAAACATGCTTGTGAGATCTATGCACACCTACAAGAGTTGTATGGTGCTCAAACAAGACGTGAAAGGTTTGCTTTGTCTAAGAAGCTCTTTAGGGTAATAATGAGTGAAGGGGCTAATGTCCACGATTTCGAGCTAAAGATGATAGGACTTATCAAAATGCTTGGAAAACTAGATGCGATTATGAACAATGATCTTTATGTGGATTTGATCTTCCAATCATTGCCACTCTCGTTCTATCAATTAATTGTGAACTTTCATATGTCTAAGCAAATGGTAATGATTAATGAATTAGTGAACATACTTATGATCGCTGAGGTAACGATGTGACAAGAAAAGCTTTTTATGATGACATCTTTCTCTAAGTTGAAAGGTCTTAAGGCCCTAGAAAGAAAGGTAAGAGAAAGAAGAGTTCTTCCTCGAAAGGGAAGCAACCCAAGAAAGGTTCTGAGAGAGTTAAGAAGAAGGCTATGACTAATGCAAATTGTTTCTATTGTGGTGAAAAGGGTTATTAGAAAAGAAACTACAAAGCTTACCTTGCGACCCTTGAGAAGGATATATATTTCTTTGAGGTGCATTTAATGACTAATTCTTCCTCATAGGTAGTTGATACTGCATGTAGTTCTCACCTATATAACTCGTTATAAGGGATGGGAAGAAAAAAGAGTCTATGTGAAGAGGCTTTAATCCTCTACCTTGGAAATGGAGCAAAAGTTGCGACTAATGTCCAAAGCGTAATAAAAAAAACTTACGGAATTCTTGTATTGTTCTTGATTAGATTTACTATGTACCCATCTTCTTAAGACCATTATTTCAATTCTTGTTTTGTGTAATAAAAGATTTGATTTTTCAATATCAAATGGGAAATTGAAAGCATTAAGGAATAGTTGAATTGCTCAAAGTACATTAGTTAATGGACTATACATGCTTGATTTTCCCATTCCTCTATTGCATGCTCAAACAAATAAAAGGAAGCAAGATATCCAAGAAGATGCCATTTTGTGGCATTCTAGACTTGGGTATATCTTCAAAAATAGGATGAGCAAATTGGAAGCTCTTAAAGCAGTAAAGGTCAGTGGCATTAAGGACCTTCCCACTTGTGAATCTTGTTTGAAGGGAAACATGACCAAGGCTCCCTTTGTGGGACAAATAGAGCGATCTACAAGTCCTTTAGATTTGATCCATATGGAAGTTTGTGGACCACTAAGAGTTAGTAGAAGAGGTGGCTATTCTTACTTCATTACCTTCACCAATGATTTTAGTTATTACGAACATACATATCGTATGAAGTATAAGTTTGAGGCCTTCGAAATGTTCAAAGAGTATAGGAGTGAAGTGAAAAAGAAAAAGGGACTTAGTATTAAAGCCCTTTGATCAAATTGAGGAGGAGAATAATTAAGTACCGAATTCTTAAATTATCTTAAAAAGAATGGGATTCTCTCTCAATGGACTCCACCTAGCACACCCTAACTCAATGCAGTAGCTGAGAGGAGAAACCATACCTTGTTGGATATAGTGCGCTCCATGATGAGTTTTTCTAATATGCCCATATCTTTTTGGGGAGACGCCTTACACATGGTGGCGAAGTTACTAAACATTGTACCTTCAAAGTCAATACCTAAAACACCATATGAGATGTGGCATGGCAAAGCACCCTCTTACCATTTTCTAAAAGTCTGGGGATCTCCTGCCTATGTGAAATGAACAATGGGAGATAAGTTAGATAGTATATCCATCTTGTGCAAGTTTATGGGATACGTAAGAGAATCTGTAGGTTATTACTTCTATGATTCCTCGGAATAAAACGTGTTTATCTTAAGGAATGCCCACTTTTTGGAAACAAAAATTTCTATTAGATAGAAAGGGTGTTGTCATTAAACTTGATGATGTTCAAGGCGATCAAGAAACCCACAAATGGTGGAAACAAATAAGTTGCAAAAGCCTTGTACATAACCTATGAGAAGGTCGGACCAAATCAAGAAACAATCTGAAAGGTTTAGATTTCTTCATGAGATGGGACAATTGGATGATGATCTGAAGACCTATGAGGAAGCTATATTAGATATAGATTTAGGATATTGGCTTGAAGCCATGAGATCCAAAATGAACTCTATGTACTTAAACAAAATATGGACTTTGGTAGATCTATTCCCATTGGTTGCAAGTGAATTTATAAATGAAAGCTTGGGGTAGATAGAGAAGTGGTAACTTTTAAGGCACAACTAGTGGCAAAAGACTACACTCAAAGACCGAGTATCGATTTTGAGGAAATCTTTTCATCGATTGCTATGCCTAATCCATTCAAATTTTACTTGTCATAGCCACATATTATGACTTTGAGATATGGAAAATAGATTTGAAAACTACTTTCTTCAATGACAACTTTGAAGAAGAAATCTTTATAGAGCAACTACAAGGTTTTACATCCAAGAGAAGTGAGCAAAATGTTTGCAAACTCCAGAGATCTATCTATAGACTCAAACGAACATCGCGAAGTTGGAACATATGTTTTGACAAAATGGTCAAATCATTTAGTTTTGTTAAAAATATGTATGAACCATGTATGTACAAGAAGGCTAATAGGAGTTTAGTATAGTTTATTGTACGAGACCAAATATGACACACTTACTAATCATTACGAGTAGGTTCCAATTCAATCCTGGTGAGAGTCACTAGATGGCCATGAAAACAATCCTAAAGTACTTAGAAGAACTAAGACTTATTTTTAGTGTACGGCAATAGAGAATTGAAGTTTGAAGGTTTTTGAATTCTAATTTCTAGTATGATGTAGATGACCTCAAATCTACTTTAGGATTTATATTTTACCTTAATGGTGATGCGATAAGTTGGAAGAGTTCCAAGCAAGACACCACAGTCTACTTGACTATAGAGGCGGAACATGTTTCAATTTCAGAAGCTACAAAGGAAGATGTTTGAATGAAAAACTTCATTCAAAAGTTGAATGTAGTGCTTAGTATTGCTGAGCCAGTAGTAGTCTTTGTGACAAAAATAAGGTAGTAGCGCAAGCTAAAGAGCCAAGATCTCATCAGCAATCCAGCCATATTAAGGTGATATCATTTGATTAGAGAGATTAATGATAGAGATGGCATTCGATTGAAAAGAGTTACATCAAAAGAGAACATAGTAGATCTACAGATGAAACCTCTAACACAAAAAGTCTTTGAAGGATATCTTGAGAAAATGGGTCTTAAGACTGTAGGGCAATGGCTTTAGGGCAAGTGGGAGATTATTGGAATATTACCCTGCAAGCCAATGAGATTGGCCATGTATATACTATTTTCTTATAAAACAATCTTGATTAAATGATATTGCCGATATGGCCATCTATATCTTATGCTTTGTTTCACTTTGCTCACATTTGGATGAAGCCCTTAGATCACTTATGACTGTGGGACTTTATTTGATGACTGTGGAATAAGTCTCATATGGTCATGATTTTAAATCTTCAAAGTCATAGGATCTTATGAGATAGGGCATCTAAGATTAGAGTAGACATGTACTAATGATGCATAAATCTGAAGGTTAGAAATTGCTTCATTTTGTGTATAGGTTAATGTGGTACTAGGGTCCAAATATTTTCACAAAAAGTTGAAAAATGTAGTGCACACAAACACCCCAAGAATCAAAACATGAATGAAATTCAGATTTTGAGAGTGAAAATAATTTGGTGATAGCAAACATGAAGAGTAAGAGTTAAACTCTTCCCAACTGTCAAATGGGCTTTTCATCAGTGCAATGGGATCACAACCATTTTTCCAATGGATAGATTTCTTTGTTTGGGCTGAAATTTTTATTGGAACTGCTCAACCATTTGAATATTCTATATTCCAAAGTTCTGGCCTATAAGAACTCCTAGGTACTCGAAGTAGAGGCAAAAATTGGCTGCCAGAAACAGCCCCAGTCAAGTGCAAAAAGCAACCAAACTAGATTGCCTCTAATGTAAATATCCACACACCATATCAATGGCCTATTCTCTATGTAAAGGCTGGAAAATTGGCATATAATTAGGGGAGGAATGTTGGGAATATTGTGGTGGAAGGAGGGAGAAGGAAAGAGTGATGGGAGATTAACAACTTAGATTCTCATTACACAATATTGTTAGGAGAATATCGTACAAAATGTACTCACCTCACATACACCTTGGCCAGCCACTCACTATATCTATATATAGGAGTGGTCAAACACCTCCCACAAAGAGGTGATGTCATGTGTTCCTTGCTTAGGTGGACACTAACTTTGTGATTAGTGAATTTAATTGAAGTATAAATTTCATCTAATAAAATGTCTTACAATTAAATTCTAGTTCTTATTAAATGAACTCTTCATTTAATAATTCTCACAAAAATTATCTCTCCAACTTAATTAAATTAAAGTATTTAATTTAATTAATAATTTTTTGACTTAACTCTTAAGTCAAAACGCCTAACATTTTAAGCTAGTCAAAAATAAACTCAACCCATAAATTAATTTTGATCAATTGATAGTCATGTGACATCAATTAATTAAGAGATTAATTAACTCTTAATTAATTGATCTTAATTTAACCCTTAAAATAATTTGATGAATTTAACATTTAAATTGATCACGTCAAAATGACTACAATTTTACCTCCTCCAAAAAAAAAAGGTTATGAATTTTCTAACTCTTAGAAAATTCACCTTCCTTCAATAGGCCATTTAATTGGCTTTTGTGTGTGACCTATTAGGTTCTACTATTCATTGGACATGGGCTCACAAACTCTTTGTGACTTTGGAATATCAAATATTCACTTTAGTTTAAACTTCTTTAAACTAAGCGACTCAATTCAATTAATCTTATTCATTGAAGAATACCCAATCTCCATGGTCAATGTCCAATCTCAAGCCCATAGAACTCAACTAATTTGCCAAAATGAATGCTCTTGAAGAACCATTCTAGCATTATGTGTACCATGCAAATACGGTCTTTCCATCTCTTATCTCTCGAAAGAGGTCTAGGACAATATATTGGTCAACTCCTTAATAGCCTCAATACTATGCTTTTAGTCTTAATGTTCAATTCTGTTATGTGACCTCACCTTTGAAAAACTCATTTTCCAAATTATCACACCACCTTGCACAAAGATTTCTGGAAATTGATCATTATAGAACACATAGGAGATGCACTCGCCCTTCACAAAGATGAGGAGTTAGATTCCTTCTTGAATCTCATAAATCTCCATGTCCAGCAGCCAATGCCCAATCTCTACCCAAGTAGCCTATTAAGTGACCAAAAAAGAGTTAAAACATAGGGGCCATACATAAAGCTACCATGGATACTTAGGTTAAAGGACTAATAATATACACTAGCGTAAGTGGGAGAACTTGCCACTACTGACATGCCACTTTGGCTATCTAGTGGATTTTCCAGGTAGGTCTTCAATGCTTTTTTCTCTAACAAGTACCCACTAATATGGGATTAGTCATGAAATGGACCAATAACCAACCCTCAGATTCTTGCACTGTCAGTATAGGTCTATTCAAATCTTAGATGTCCTATCTCATAAGATCCTATGACTTGGACATTTTAAGATCATGATTGTGTAGGACTTATTCCATGATCACCACCTAGAGTGTGGCCAAGTCCCGTAGTCTAGTGTGATCTATAGGCTTCATCTAAATACAAGTGAATAAAATAAAGGGCATAAGATGAAGATGGCAATATAATGAATATTATTCAATCAAGATTGTGTTATAATGAAATTGTTTACAAGGCTAATCTAATTAGCTTGTAGGGGTACTATTCCAATGATCTTTTACTTGCCCTAAAGCCATTGCCCTATAGCTTTGAGACCTATCTTCTCAAGATGTCCTTCAAAGACCTTTTACAATAGGGGTTTAGTCAGTGGATCTACTATGTTCTCTTCTAGGGCAACTCTCTCCACTCAGATATTGCTTCTACTAATGATCTCCCGAATTAAATAATATCGCCTCAAAATGTGCTTGGATTATTGATGAGATCTTAGCTCTTTAGCTTGTGCTACCACCCTATTATTGTCGCAAAAGGCAATAATTGGCTCAGTAATGCTAGGCACTACATTCAACTCTTAAATAAAGTTTTTCAACTAAACACCTTATTTTGCAGCTTCTGAAGTTGCAATGTATTCTACCTCTGTGGTAAAGTCGGTCGTGGTGTCTTGGTTGGAACGTTTCCAACTTACCGCATTGTCATTGAGGTAAAAGATGAATTCATAAGTGGATTTGAGGTTATCTACATTGGATTGGAAACTTAAATCCAAAAACCTTTCAAGTTTCAATTCTCCACTATCATATACCAAAAACATATCCTTAGTTTTTCTCAAGTACTTATGGATTGCTTTTATAGCTATCCACTGACTCTCACCAGGATTAGATTGGAACCTACAGTAATGCTTAGTGAGTATGCCACATTTAGTCTAGTATATTGAATTGCATACATTATGCTTCCAATGGCAGAGGCATAAGGTATGTGAGACAATATTCATTTCTCTTTCTCAGTTTTGGAGGTCATAGACTTTGAGAGACGAATGCCTTATCCCATGGGAAGGAATCCTCTCTTGGATTATTCCATACTAAACCTCTTTAGTATTTTGTCAATGTATGGGGTTTGGGAAAGCCCCAATATCCTCTTCAATCTATGTCTATAGATACGTATTCCTAATACATAGGATGCTTCTCCTAAATCCTTCATAGAAAATTAAGTAGATAACCATACTTTAGTGCACTCTAACATTCCCACCTTATTCCCAGTGAGAAGGATGTCATCAATGTAAAGCACAATAAACTATACACTACTCCTATTGGCCTTCAAATACACAAATGGCTTATACACATTTTTGACAAAGCCAAATAATTTGACTATTTTGTCAAAATGTATGTTCCAACTTCCAGATGCTTGTTTAAGTCTATAAATAGCTCTTTGGAGTCTACAAACCTTTTGCTCACTCTTTTTAGATGTAAAACTTTGTGGTTACTCTATATAAATTTTTTCTTCAATGTCACCATTGAGGAAAGCAGTTTTTACATCAATTTGTCATATCTCATAGTCATAATATACGGCTATGGTAAGTAAAATTTGAATAAGTTAAGCATAGCGATCGGTGAAAAGGTTTTGTCAAAATTGATACTAGGTCTTTGAGTGTAATCTTTTGCCACTAGTTGTGCCTTAAAAGTCACAGCTTCTTCATTTACTCCAAGTTGTCGATTATAGATCCACTTGCAACCAATGAGAACTATTCTTTTTGGTAGATCTACTAAAGTCCACACTTTGTTTGAGTACATGGAGTCTATTTCAGATCTCATGGTTTTTAGCTAACATGCTAAATCTATGTTTAACATAGCTTCCTCATAGGTCTTCGGATCATCATCTGATTATCTTATCTCATGAAGAAATCTAAACCTTTTGAGTTACTTCTTGATCCGGTCTGACCTTCTCAGAGGTTGTGTATGAGGCTCTTGTAATTCTTTTGTTTCCACCACCTATGGGATTTCTTGATCATCTTGAACTTCATCAAGTTCAACAACAATGCCCTTTCTATCCAATAGAAATTTCTTTTCCAAAAAGTGAGTGTTTCTTGAAACAAACACTTTTTGTTCTGAGGGAACTAAGAAGTAATAACCTATAGACTCTCTAAGGTATCCCACAAACTTGTACAAGGAGGATCTATTATCCAACTTATCTTTTATTGTTCATCTCATGTACGCAAGAGATCTCCAAACCTTGAGATATTAGCAAGAGGGCGCTTTGCCATGCTATATCTTATATGGCGTTTTTGGCACTAACTTTGAAGGTACTATATTTAGTAACCTTGCTACCATTTCTAAGGCGTATCCCCAAAAGGATATAGCACATCCAAACAGCTTATCATGGAATGTACCAGGTCCAACAAGATATGATTTCTCCTTTTGGCTACTCCATTATACGGGGGTGTGCCAGGTGGAGTCCTTTGAGAGAGAATTCCATTCTCTTTTAGATAATCTAAAAATTCAGTACTTAAGTATTCACCCCCTCGATTTGATTGAAAGGCTTTAAAATTAAGTCCTTTTTTCTTTTCTACTTTATTTTTGTACTCTTTACACTTTTCAAAGGCCTCAGACTTGTATTTCATAAGATACACATATCTGAATTGATTATAATCATCGGTGCAGGTGTTGAAGTAAGAATAGCCTCTTGTCCTACTAACTTTTAGTAGACCACAAACATTCGTATGAATCAAATCCAAAGAATTTGTAAAGTGCTCCGTTTGTCCTACAAAAGAAGCCTTACTCATTTTTCCCTTCAAATAAAATTCACAAGTAAGAAGGTCCTCAATGCCACTAACTTTTAGTTCTTTGAGAGCTTCCATCTTGCTCATTCTATTTTTGGAGATATGCCCAAGTCTAGCATACTAATGAATAGTATCTTCTTGGTTATTCAATTTTCTTTTATTTGATTGAATATGCATTAGTGAAGTTTGAGAATCAATTATGTATAACCCGTTGATCAATGTACCTTTAGCAATCAAATAACCATTCTTTAATGCTTTTAAAATCCTATTAGATGTAGAAAAATCAAGTCCTTCACTATAAAGAATGGGAATTGAAATGATGTTCTTAACAAGATTAGGTACATAATAAATTAGATTAATCAAAATACTAGAATTTCCCAAGTTTAGCTTAATAACGCCTTAGACCATGGCTGTAATTCTTGCCCCATTTCTTAGGCGAAGGATCATATACCCTTCATACAGTCTCCTTTTTCTTTTCATCCCCTGTAATGAATTACAAAGGCAAAATCCACATGCGGCATCGAATACCCATGAGGAAGAACTAGTCATGTAATGCATTTCAATTACAAATATACCTTTCTCAAGGGTTACAAGATAAACCTTGCAGTACCTCTTCCAATGTCCTTTTTCACCATAGTGGAAATAGTTTGCATTATTCATAGCCTTTTTATTAACCCTTCCAGAATGTTTCTCGGGTTGCTTTCCTTTGGAGGAAGAACTTTTCTTCCTTTTACCTCTCTTTCTTGGGCCTTTTGACTTAGAGGAAAAAATAAGCATCAAAGGATTTTCCATTTTCATTATTGCCTTAGCGGTCACAAGCATATTCACCAATTTGTTGATTATAACCTCTTGCTTGGACATATTGAAGTTCACAATGAATTGGTCAAATGACAGGGGCAATGTTTGGAGGATCAGATCCACATAAAGGTTATTATCCATGATCACATCGCTTAGCCCAAGCTTTTCGATAAATCTAATCATCTTTAGCCTATGATCATGAACACTCGAACCCTTTATCATCCTTAACCTAAAAGGCTCTTTAGACAAGTGAACCTTTCGTGTCTTGATTGCACACCATATAACTCTTACAGGTGTTTATAGATCTCACTTGTATGCCTCATACACTTGTAAGTTTTTTAGATCTCATTGGTCATGGATGCCATCATGAGATACCTCACTTGCAAATCATCATCTTCAAATTTAGTGAACACTTCACATACCTCATTAGAAGGGTCATCACTCAATATATCTGATAGACTTTGATCTAGGACATAAGTCCACCTTTCAGAGTCAAGAATTATCTTAAGGTTTCTAAACCAATCTTGGCCAGGTGAGTTTATTAGTTTTCAAAATTTTTACGAGTGGATTTTTAGCCATTTTAGTTTTGGAGATTTCCAAAATCTACAAGAGGCAAAAAAAAGTATAAGCATGTGATTGAAAATTAATATTAAAAACATGTTCATGGTTTTTCAAGCATGATTTTCTTCCATTATTTTATCAGATCCTTCACCCCCTTAGAAGAATTAGGGAAATCTCATTTTCTAGTAAGAATTAAGATCCCAAGGACTTGCAAGTGGACCCCCAAGATTGAGTGCCATCCACGAGCAATCAAAGGGTAAGCACCTTTTGCTAATTACATCTTATGCAACTCTTGATGTATTTTGCCTCACTTTTCATGTAGATCCACATGACCATGTGCCATCTATACTATTAAGTGTCTAAGTCCAACCTACTAATCATACTTTGATTTAAGATAGCCTCACAACATCTCCTATAATTAAGTGCCAATGCATGAGGGTTCATAAGTCAAAGATACATCTTGTGCTAAGTGCATGCTCATAGCTTTCCTCCTAAGTGTGACCCCTGTGATCGAATGCCATCACATAAAATTAGTATCATCATCAAGGCATACACTATTGATGGAAAGTTTGGATTAATTAAAATGCTTTTAATTTATATACATTTTGACTTGATATTTGAAAACACTTAGACATTCTAAGTAGGGGGTTTTTATTTGCAAAGATCTCATCATTTTTTTATCTTCTTATTTAGGTTCTCTATATTCTTATCATGCATTTCACGCATTAATAGGATATGGAAAGCATAAATACATAAATAGCCTAGCATGCTCCTAAGGTGGGATGACCATGAGCCAAACCAAATGATGCACTTAGAGCCATCAGTACATCATTTCGGTTGATTTTAAGAGGCTTGAATTAAACTAAATTATTATATGAGAGTGTTCCGTACATTCATGGATCTTCAAATGGCCCCTATGCCTCTATAGGACTCCTTGCTTCATGTAAATTTACATAAATGGAAATCCTCACTCCTAGTAGTTCTACTCTTATAACTTTTATAAGATATAACAAGAGGTATGCAAGCCCCATTTAATATTGTAATAAATAAAATCAATATTATAGGCTCATGATCATCCCCATTCATTTATCATCCATTTAACATTTAAATGAACAATAAATAAACTATGAATTAATATTCAATTCCAACAATTAAGTGCTAATCATATTAACAAATAATTGGTCATGCAAAAACAAGCATAACATTTATGCATCATATTTTTGCCATATTTGGAGATCAACTTAAACAAGTTTTAAAAGCAATCAAATGTGTCCAACACATTATTGAGAGTTTGCACAACATTTGTGCAATTATTATGTGCATTTCAACACCACCTTGGTCACAAAAGGAACCTAAAAAGCTCAAAATTCGCTCAAGACCAAATTGGGCACTATTGGCCAAGGCTAGCTCAAGGTTGGGTAGCATCATTTTTGTTACAGCCTTGCCTACAGTTGCCAAATGCCGACACCCCCCCTCTGTTTGGGGTTAAGTGTGAATTAAGTCATTTTTGGCTCAACTTTTGTGCGCTAAAACTTTTAGAAAAATTTCTAAAAAACAAAACACATAATATGGATGAATATTTCAGATTAAAACACCTTTTAAAAATAAAATATCAAGTGCCCAAAGATGCTTGAAAAATAAGTCTAAGCATGAATCATATTCATCAAAAATCTCCATTTATATCCAATTTTATTGGACCCAAAAATGATCAAAACAACTTAAGGCCATTCATAACATGGCATATAAGATATTCACCAATTCAAAATCAAAATTTAACAACAAAAACTTGAATCAAAACATGCCTATCATATGATTTAACAATTAAAGCACATAATAGCATGATTCAATCCACCAATCAAGAAGCCACAAGCAATATCATTCATACACTCCAACCCATCAAATGGATCGAGTACATGGTGATTTTGATCATTTCTTCACAAAAACCAATTGTCCAAGCCAAGCAAAATCCAAATCCATGCATGAATATGGCTCCAATACCACTTGTAGGTTTGTGTGGCACTAGGGTCCAAATATTTTCACAAAAGCTAAAAAACATTAGTCCACAAAAACACTTGAAGGATAAAAACATGCATGAGATTCATATTTGGAAAGGGAAAATACCTTGGTGATAGAAAAACTGACGAGCAAGAGTCAAACTCTTCCCAACCGTCAAATGGGCTCTTCACCGGCGCAGTAGGATCACGACCATTTTTCCAATAGATAGACTTCTTTGTTTGGGCTGAACATTTTACTGGAACTCCTCAACCATTTCAATATTCTACAGTACAAATTTCAAGCCTATCAGAACTCCATAAGTACTCCAAGGAGAGGCAAAAACTGGCCGCCAGAAATAGCTCCAGTCAAGTGCAAAAAGCAACCAAACTAGATTGCCTCTAATGCAAACGTCCACACATCAAATCACTAGACTATTCTATATAGAAAGGGTGGAAAATAAGCATATAATTAGGGGAGGAAAGCTAGGAATATTTTGGTGAAAGAAGAAGGGAGAAGGAGGGAGTGATGGGAAACTAACAACTTAGATTCCCACTATACAATATTGTTGGGAGAATATCACACAAAATGTGCTCACCTCACACACACCTTGGCTCGCCACTCACTATATCTATATATAGGAGTGGTCACACACTTCCCACAAGGAGGTGATGTCAAGTGTCCCTTACTTAGGTGGCCACTAACTTTGTGATTAGTGAATTTAATTGAAGCATAAATTTCATCTAATGAAATGTCTTATAATTAAATTCTAATTCTTATTAAATAAAATCTTCATTTAATAATTATTCCAAAAATTATCTCTCCAATGTAATTAAATTAAACACTTTAGTTTAATTAATAATCATTTGACCTAACTCTTAAGTCAAAATGCTTAACATTTTAAGCTAGCCAAAATTAACTCAACCCTAAATTAATTTTGACCAATTGATAGTCATGTGACATCAATTAATTGATCTTAATTTAACCCTTAAATTAATTTGACCAATTTAACATTCAAATTGATCAAGTCAAAATGACTACAATTTTGCCTCCTCAAAAAAAAAAAAAAAAAAAAAGGGTCATGAATTTTCTAACTCTTAAAAAATTCTCCTTCCTTAATAGGCCATTTAATTGGCTTTTGTATGTAACCCATTAGATTCTACCATTCATTTGACATGGGTTCACAACTTTTTGTGACATTGGAATATCAAATATTCACTTTATTTTAAACTCCTTTAAACTAAGCGACTCAATTCAATTAATCTCATTAATTGAAGAGTACCCAATTTTCATGGTCAATGTGCAACCTCAAGTCCATGGAGCCCAACTAATTGGCCAAAATGAATGCTCTTGAAGAACCATTGTAACATTACGCATATCATGCAAATACGGTCCTTCTGTCTTTTATCTCTCGAAAGAGGCTTTGGGTAAGATATTGGTTGGCTCCCGAATAGCCTCAATACTATGTTTTTATTCTTAATGTTCGATTCTATTGTGTGACCTTACCTTTGAAAAACTCCATTTCCAAATTGTCATACCACTTTGCGCAAGGATTTCTAGAAATTGATCATTATAGAACACATAGGAGATGTACTCGCCCTTCACAATGATGAGGAGTTGGATTCCTTCTTGGATCTCACAAACCTTTATGTCCAATAGTTCATGCCCAATCCCTACCTGAGTGGCCCGCTAAGTGACAAGGGAAGAGTCAAAATATAAAGGCCAAACATAAAGTTACCATGGATCCTCAGGTCAAAAGACTAATAATATGTACTAGCGTAAGCAGGAGAACATGCCACTACAGCTATTTAGTGGATTCTCTAGGTGGGTCTTCAGTGCCTTGTTCACTAACAAGCACCCACCAATATACATCTATATCTCATATGGGATTGCTCATGAAATGGAGTAACATTCAATCCTTAGATTCATGTATTTTCAGTGCAAGTCTATTCGGATCTTAGATGCTTTGTCTCATAAGATCCTATGACTTGAAAGTTTTAAGATCATGATCGTGTAGGACTTATTCCATGATTACCACCCAGTGTGTGATCAAGTCCCACAGTCTAGTGTGATCTATGGGCTTCATCCAAATGCAAGTGAAGAAAATAAATAGCATAAGATGAAGATGGATATACAATGAATATCATTCAATCAAGATTATCTTACAATAAAATAGTTTATAAGATCAATCTATTTGGTTTGCGGGGCACTATTCCAATACTATGATCAACTGTATGAAATATGAGTATATGTTAGTGGGTGCTTATTAGAGAACAAAGCACTAACGACCCACTAAAGAATCCACTAGATAGCTATAGTGGTAAGTTAGTAATGGGTAGTTCTCCTGCTTACGCTAGTACATATTATTAGCTTTCTAACTTGAAGGTCCATGATAACTTTATGTCCGATCCTCATGCTTTGACTCTTCCTTGACCACCTAGTAGGTCGTTCATGTTGAGATTTAATATGAGATACTTGGCATGGAGGTTTGTGAGATCTAAGATACAATTCAACTTTTCATTATTATGAAAGACGAATGCATCTCCTATGTACTCTATAATGATCAATTCCCAAAAATCCTTGCATAAGGTGGTGTGATAATTTAGAAAAGGAGTTTTTCAAGGATGAGATCACACAACATGATCAAACATTGAGAACAGAGACATAGTATCGAGGCTATTAGAGAGCCAAAAATACCTTGCCTTAGGCTTCGTTTGGGAGATAGAAGACAACAAGACTGTATTTGCATAGTACGCTAAAGCGATGAAAGTTTTCCAAAATATTTGTTTTGGCTAATTAGTTGGGCTCCATGGGCTTGATATTGGACATCAACCGTGGAGATTTGGTACTCTCCAATTAATGAGATTAATTGAATTGAGCCAATTATTTTAAAAGGAGTTCTAAACTAAAATGAATACAAGATATTCAAAGTCACAAAGAGTTGTGAGTCAATGTCCAATGAATGGTAGAACCTATTGGGTCGCACACAAAATCCAATTAGTTTCCTAATTGATGGAAAGAACTTTCTAAGGCATTAGAAAAGGATCTCTCCTCGTGGACAGGTTTTTAGGTACCAAGTTTAAAGGTAAATTTTGGCTTGATTAATTTACGTGTTAAACTAATCAACTAATTTAATAGTTAAATTAGATCAATAATTAAGGAGTTAATTATTTGGTGCCAACATGACTATCAATTGGTCAAGTTAATTTAAAGAGTTAAGTTAATAAATTTAGCTTAAGGAGTTAAGCTAGTTTAATTTAAATAGTTAAGTCAAAGGATAATTAATTAAATTAAAGAGTTTAATTTAATTAATTGGGAATAATGAATTTTGGAGGGAAAATTTAAATAAGGTTTGAATTAGCATCTTAATTAATTTGAAATGAGATTTCAAATGCAATTAAGATGCAAATGAAATTAAAATGAAACTTAGATTCAAATTTGCCACTTTGGCAACCCCATTTGGCTACTCCCTTTCATGCATTGTGTGATGAGAACTTGGCATCACACATTTTCAGCATCTATATCTAGATACAAAGAGAGTAGGTCATGCATAATACATTTGGTGTGAAGAATTAGATTATTCCCTTTTTCCCTCCAAAACCTATTGCAAGCAAGCATTCATGTGTTTAAAGTTTTGATCCCTTCTTCTTCTTGCTAACCAAATTCTACCTCTTCTATTAGTAAATCTCTGGTTTTACTCCAGCTCATAGACTATAGATTTAGGAAGATCTCATTGGTATGTGGATCATTACAATTGACACAAGACATTTGACTTGCTTGTTTATGTAAATCAACCTGCACAGAGTCTAATTTGGCAATTTTATCCAAGGAGCTCCAAATGGCCTTTTGATTTGAAACTTTAACTGAATTTAATCAAGGTGTTGTGAAGCTGAAAGCCAGTAAGGTACTAGGATTTAATATCAAAACTTCAAAACATGAAATTAACTAGTTCCTACAAGATAAAAGAGGATCTAATCATACCTAGTATTCAAATTTAGATAGAGGATTACTTTGAAGAGCAAATCTAAGGAGCAACAAGTGAATGCTTCATTAGTTCCAGAATTTGTCTACTAGTGGTGCTGCAAGAAGAATGTGACGATCACCCTATCAAATCTAGTCCAAAAATTGTGAAAAAATATATGGCATTTCCCAAAACCTTGATGAAATTCCAGCTAAAATTTCAGATCAATTGTCCATCTGGAACTCCTTAAAGAAAATAGCCAAGTTGAACTCTGTGCAGGTAGATCTCCAGAAACAAGCAAGACAAACACCTTACCTCTATTATAATGATCCACACGCCATTAAGATCTTCCTAAATCTCTAGTCTATGATTTGGAGTAAGAAAAGAGATTTACTAATGGTGGAGGCCGAATTTGGGTAGGAAGAAGACAAAGGGAGCAAAGCTTTAAACTGATGAATGCTTACTTGCAAAAAGTTTTGGAGGGAAAGAGGGAAGAATCTAATTTGTCACACTAAATGTGTTATGTACAACCTCCTCTCCCTATATGTGTATATAGATGCTGAAAATGTATGATGCCAAGTTATCATTACATAATGCATGAAGGGGGTAGCCAAATGGGGTCGCCAAGGTGGCAAATTTGAATCCAAATCTCATTTGAATTTCATTGGCATCTTAATTACATTTGGAATCTGATTTTAAATTAATTAAGATGCTAATTCAAATCTTATTTGAATTTTCTCTCCAAAATTCAATCTTCCCAATTAATTAAATAAACTCTTTAATTTAATTAATTATCTTTTGACTTAACTCTTTAAGTCAAACTAGCTTAACTCCTTAAGTTAAATTCATTAACTTAACTCTTTAAGTTAACTTGACCAATTGATAGTTATGTTGGCACCAAATAATTAAATTTTTAATTATTGGTCTAATTTAACCCTTAAATTAATTGATTAATTTAACACTTAAATTAATCAAGCCAAAATGGACCCTCAAACTTGGCACTAAAAATTGGTTCACTATGAGAGATCGTTTTCTAACACTTAGAACATTTTCTCCTAAAATTCGGAAGCTGATTGAATTTTATGTGTGACCCAATAGGTTGACCATTCATTGGACATGGGCTCACAACTCCTTATGACTTTTGACTATCTTATATTCATTTTAGTTTAAAACTCCTTTTGAACTAATCGACTCAATTTAATTAATCTCATTAATTAAATCGTAACTAATCTCCATTGTCAGGGCCCAACTAATTGGCTAAAATGAGTATTTTGGAGAATCATGATCGTTTTACATATACCATGCAAATACGATCCTTTTTTCTCCTATCTTCTAAAAGAGGCCTGGGGTAAGATAATTGTCGATTTCTTAATAGCCTCGATACTATGTCTCTATTCTTAATGTTTGATCCCATTGTCTGACCTCATCTTTGGAAAACTCTTTTTCCAAATTAACTCGCCACCTTGTGCAAGGATTTCTTATAATTGATCATCATAGAATACATAGGAGTTGTATTCACCTTTCACAACAGCGGGGAGTCAGATTCCATCTTGGATCTCACAAAACTCCATGCTAAGTAGCTTATTCCCAATCTCAACCAGAAAGACTAGCCAAGTGGTTAAGAAAGAGTCAAAGCATAAGGATCGGACACAAGGTTACTGTGGATACTCAAGTTAAAGGATTAATAATATGCACTAGCGTAAATAGAAGAACTAGCCACTATCGACTTGCCACTACAGCTATCTAGTGGATTCTCTAGTGGGCCTTCAATGCTTTGTTCTCTAACAAGCACTTACTAACATACACTTTTATCTCATACAGTTGCTCAGAGAATGGAGCAATCTCCAACCTTTAGATTTATGCATCGTTAGTGCAAATCTATCTGGATCTTAGATGCCCCGTCTTATAAAAACATATGATTTAGAAGATTTAAGATCACAACCGTGTGTGACTTATTCCATGGTCACCAAACCAAGTCCCGTAGTCATAGGTAATCTAAGGCCTTCATCCAAATGCTAGTGAAGTGAGACAAAGCATAAGATGAAGATGGCCATATAAAGAAATATCATTCTATCAAGATTATATATACCAAGAAATAGTTTACAATGCCAATCCCATTGGCTTGCAGGGTACTATTCTAATAATCTCCCACTTTCCTTAAAGCTAATGCCCTGTGGCTTTGGGACCCATCTTCATAAGATGTCCTCTAAAGACCTTTAACGTTTATGGGTCAATACAGTAATCTGCTATATTCTTTTCTGAGGCAACTTTTATTCACTCAGTTGTCACCTCTATCAATTGATATCATATATTAAATGATAATGCATTTAATGTGTTTGGATCACTAATGAGATCTTGGCTCAAGTCCTAAATTATCTTCCAAAGACAATTGCAGGCTCATACATGCTAGGTACTATATCTAACTCTTAGATGGAGTTTTTATCCAAACACCTTCCTTTGTGGTTTCCAATATAGAAAATATTTCACCTTAGTGGTTATCTTTGCCATGGTGTCTAGTTGGAACTCTTCCAATTTACCATGCTGCCATTAAGGCAAAATTTGTATCCAAAAGTGGATATTAGGTCATCTACATTAGATTGGAAACTAAAATCCAAAAACTCCACAAGTTTTAATTCTCTATTGCCATATACCAAAAATAAGTCTGTAGTCTATTTTAAGGATTATTTTAATGGCTTTCCAATGATATTCACCAGTATCGGATTGGAACATACTCGTAAAACTTAGTGAGTGTGCTACATCCAATCTTGTACATTGAACGACATATAATTATGCTATATGTAGTGGACGCATAAGGTATGTGGGACATTCTGTGTCTCTCGTCAACAGTCTAAGGGGCCACAGACTTGGAGAGACAAAGATCATGCCCCAAAAGGAGAAATCCCCTCTTAGATTCTTTCATACTAAACTTCTTTAGTATCTTTGTTCAATGTATGGGATTTGGGAAAACCCCCATACATCCCCAATTTATCTCTATAGATACGTATTCCTAATATGTATGAAACTTCTCCTAAATCTTTCAAGAAGAATTATGTAGACAACTATACTTTAGTACACTTTAACATTCCAACCTCATTCCCAATGAGAAGGATGTCATCGACATAAAGCACAATAAACTATATACTACTCCTACTAGCCCTCTTGTACACACAAGGTTTATACACTTTTTTAGCAAAGTGAAATAATTTGTCTATCTTATCGAAAATGTATGTTCCAAGTTTGAGACACCAATTAGAGTTCATAAATGGATATCTAGAGTTTGCAAATCTTTTGCTTACTCCTTTTAGATATAAAACCTTGTGGTTGCTCTAATAAATTTCTTTTTCAATGTCGCCATTGAGGAAAGTGGTTTTCACATCCATTTGCCATAACTCATAGTCACTATATGCAACTATGGCAAGTAAAATCTAAATGGACTTAAGCATAGTGATAGGTGAAAATATTTCCTCAAAATCAATATAGGGTCTTTAAGTGTAATCTTTTGCCCCTAGTGGTGCCTTAAAAGTCATCACTTCTCCATCTACCCCAAGCTTTTTCTTATAAATCCACTTGCAACTAATGGAAACTATTTCATTTGATGGATCTATCAAAGTCCATACTTAGTTTGAATAAATGGAATCCATTTTGGATCGTAAGCTAGCATCCCGAATCTATATCCAACATAGCATCCTTATAGGTTTATAGATCTCTATCTAATCGACTTGTCTCATGAAGAAATCTAAACTTTTTGAATTTCTTCTTGATTTGGTCCAACCTTCTTAAAGGTTGTGTGTGAGGCTCTTTGATATTTATTTATTTCTACTACTTATAGGATTTATTGATCATCTTGAACTTCATCAAGTTCAATTACAATGCCTTCTCTATCTAATAGAAAATCCTTTTCCAAAAATATAGTGTTCCTCAAAATAAACACATTTTATTTCGAGGGACGATAAAAGTAATTATCCATAAACTTTCTTAGGTATCCTACAAACTTGCGCAAGATAAATCTACTATCAACCTTATCTCCCACTATCCATCTCATGTAGGCGAGAGATCCCTAAACCTTTGGATAGTTGTAAGAGGGTGCTTTACCATGCCACATCTCGCGCGCCATTTTTGACATCAACCTTGAAGGTACTCTGCTTAGTAACTCTACCATCGTCTATAAGGCATATCCACTAAAAAGATTATAGGCACATTGAAGAAGCTTATCATGGAATGTACCATGTCTAACAAGGTACAGTTGCTTCTCTTGGCTATTCCATTGAGTTGGGGTGTGCCAAAAAAATTCCATTGAAAGAGAATCCCATTCTTCTTTAGATAATCAAAGAATTCAGTACTTATGTATTCAGTCCTTTGATCCAATCAAAAGGCTTTAACATTAAGTCCTTTTAGCTTTTCTACTTCACTTCTATACACTTTAAACTTTTTAATGGCCTTGAACTTGTACTTTATAAGATACAAATGTTTGAATCGACTGTAATCATCGGTGAAGTTAATAAAGTAAAAATAGCCTCCTTTGCCACTAACTCTTAGTGGTCCACAAACACTCATATGGATCAAATCTAAAGGATTTTTTGAGCACTCCATTTATCCTACAAAAGGAGCTTCGGTCATTTATCTGTTTAAACAAGATTCGCAAGTAAGAAGGTTCTCAATACTATTAACGTTTAGTGTTCAACCAAATTTTGGAGATAAGACTACGTCTTGTATGCCGCATTATGGCATCGTCTTGGATATCTAGCTTCCTTACTTAGTTGAGAGTGCGTTAGTAATGGTTGAAAATCTAATATGTACAATCCTTTGTTAAGTATACCAAGAACAATTAAAGAACTCATTCTTTAATGCCTTCAATCTCCCATTTGATATAGTAGGATCATATCCTTCACTATCTAAAATGGGAATAGAAATAATGTTCTTAACAATATATGGGTCTATACGACAAAAGTCCAATACAAGTATGGAGTTCTTTAAGTCTAACTTATTATATGCCTTCGACTTTGGTCACAGCGCTTGCTCCTTAGCCAAGGCAGTGGATCATATCCATATCAGTTAGTTCTATTCTTCTTTCTATTCTTCATAACAACTTACAAAACAATGAACCACATGCGATACATATATCCATGAGGAATAATTTATCCTAAAATGCATTGCAACAAAGTTCATACCCTTCTTAAGGGTTGCAAGGTAACCCTTGCAAATGGCTTCCAATGGCCTATTTTACTTTAGTAAAAACAAATAATATTAACTATTTCCTCTATAATCTTCTTGACTCCTTTGAATCCCTTTGATAATTGTTTTCCCTTCGAGGAAGAACATTTTATCCTTTTGCCTCCTTTTCTAGCACCCCTAGGGGCCACAAACTTGAAGGAGGAAACAAGTGTTAAAGGTTTGCCCTTGCAATGGTTGTCTCCTTTTAAATCAACACTTTGATCAATAAAACTCGATGAAAAGCTTCTTCAAACCTAATCATCTTTAGACTATAATTGATGACACATGACTTCACATCCATCCTAGCTTGAAAAATCTCCTTTGACAACATGAACTTGTCATATGTTATTTCCTTTACAACTCTTTGTATATTTTAACCAAGGTATAATTCATGTGTTCTTGAGACTTTTAAAATTTGTAGATGTTATCATGAGACTAAGGGATAGGATGATCCTAAGTCTAATTTTTTAACTTTTTACATGTCTCTAGATCTATTAATCCTAAAGGAATTAGGAGTACTATGATATACAACTTATATCCACTTCTAGAAATCCAGAATAATTTTTGAGGTTAAATCAATGGTGGAAGTTTGGCTTAATTGGTTTATTGATTTCCAAAAGTAATGTTGAGTGGAATTTTGACCATTCTTGAGATTTCACAAATCCTCAAAGGTGAAAAACAAAATATGCATGTGATTTAATTTGATATTAAAATATGTTCATGGTTTTTCAAACATGTTTTTCTCCTACTATTTTATCAAAACCTTCACCCCAAGAAGAATTCAAGAAATCACATTTCCTAGAGAGAAATAAGACTCCAACTTGCCAATAGACCCCCATGATCGAGTGCCATCCAAGAGCAATCAACGGGTAAAATTTTTTTGCTAATTACATCACATGCAACTCTTGATATATTTTGCCTCACTTTTCATATAAAGTTATGTGACTATGGGCCATCTATACTACTAAGTGTTAAGTTAAACCCACTGATCAAACTTTATCTCAAGATGGCCTCACAACATCCCCCGTGATCAAGTGCCAATGTGTGAAGGTTTCAAAGTCAAAGATGTATATGCTCATAGCTTTTCTCCTAAGTGTAACCCCCATGATCGAGTGCCATCACACAAATTTGGTAGCATCATCATGGCATACACTACTGCTGGAAGGCTTGGATTAATTAAAACTCTTTTAACTTGTATTCATTTTGACTTAATATTTGAAAAGCACTTTGCAAAGATCTTATCATTTTTATCTTCTTATTTAGGTTTTCTATATCCTAATCATGCATCTCATACGTTAATAAGATATGGAAGCATAAATAAATAAATACGCCTAGTGTGCTCCTAGGGTGGGATAACTATGAGCCTGACCAAATAATGCATTTAGAGCCATTGCTGTGTCACTTTAGTTGATTTTAAGTGGATTGATTAAACTAAACTCATATATGAGTGTATCCCACACATTCATGGGTCTTCGAAAGGTCTCCATGCCTCCATAGAACTCTGTGCTCTATACAATATTTACATGAAATGAAAATTCTCACTCCTAGTAATTCTATTCTCATAACTTTTACAAGGTAAAACAAAAGGCATGTAAGCCCTATTTAACACAACCCATTTCAACAACTTTGAAAAAAATAAAATCAATATTAAAGGCTCATGATCGTCCCCATTCATTCATTATTCATTCAACAATTAACTGAACAAATAAATCTAGAATTAACAATTAATTCCAACAATTAAATGTTTATCTCATAAACAAATAATTGGTCAAGCATAGCTCTTATGTCACAAGTTGGAGATCAACTTTGACAAGTTTTAAGAAGCAACAAAAATGTCAAACATTATTTTGAAGACTTTCACAACACTTGTGCATCCATAATATATGATTTAACATCAATGTTTTGCCACTTAAAAAGCCAAAACAATGGCTCAAAACCTACGCAACTCTTAATCGGTGGCTACTGGCCAAGCTGAGCACATCACTGGGTAGTGGCTTTCGGCTAATGCATTGGCAGTTTGCTCAAAGCTGGCCGGCAGACTCTGTTTTGGGGTCAAAGGCTAGTTAAGTCATTTTTTAGCTCAACTTTTGTGCACCAAAAATGATAGAACAACTTCTAAATATTAAATCACACATTACGGACCAATTTTCAGATCTAAACTCATTTTAAAATTGAAAATTAAAGTGCTCAAACATCCTTCAAAAAATCAAGTCTAAGTGAGAATCAAATTCTCCAAGAACCTCCTAGCAAACTCTAATCCAATTAGATCCAAAAATGACCAAAACTACTTTAGCCATAAATCAACATACTATATCATCATATAACATCAATTAATGCCAACATTCAACATTAATCACTATGAATTAAAACATACTAACTACATGAATTAACACTTAAATCACATAATAACGTGCTTTTAATTCATCAATTAAGAAACCATACATAAATCAACCAAATACTCCAATCTATCAGTTGAATTGAGAATTTGGTGATCTAGATTAATCCATCACATGAATCAATCAACCAAATAAAAACTAAATCTAGCATAATTTCGGCTATGAAGCCACATGAAGGATAGTAAGGCACTAAGATCTAATATCAAAATTTCAAAACATGAAATTAACTAGTGCCTACAAGCTAAAAAAGGATCTAATCATGCTTAGGATTTAGAATTAGATAGAGGATTACCTTGAAGAGAAAATCAAAGTGGTAGCAAGTGAACACTTAACTCGTTTCAGAATCTGCCTACTAGTGGCACAACAAGAAGATTGCAATGATTACCTTATCAAATCTCATCCAAATATTTTGAACAATTATATGGAGTTTCCCAACACCTTGATGAAATTAAAGTTAAAATTTCAAATCAATTGTTAGTTTGGAAATCTCTAAAGAAAATCGCCAAGTCGGACTCTGTGTAGGTAGATCTCCAAAAACAAGCAAGATAAACATCTTACCTTTATTATAATGATCCACACACCAATGAGATATTCCTAAATCTCTAGTCTATAAGTTAGATTAAGACCATAGATATACTAATGGTGGAGGCTGAATTAAAGTAGGAAGAAGAAGAATGAATCAAAGCTTTAAACATATGAATGCTTGCTTGCAAAAGGTTTTGGAGAGAAAAAGGGAAAAATCTAATTCTTCACACCAAATATGGTATGCACAACCTCCTCTCTCTATATCTATATATAGATGCTGAAAATGTGTGATGCCAAATTGGCATCACATAATGTATGAGGGGGGGCAGCCAAATAGGGTTGCCAAGGTGGAAAATTTGAATCCAAATCTTATTTGAATTTTATTTGCATCTTAATTACTTTTGAAATCTCATTTCAAATTAATTAAGTTGCTAATTCAAATCTTATTTGAATTTTCCCTCCAAAATTCATTCTTCCTAGTTAATTAAATTAAACTTTTTAATTTAATTAATTATCTTTTAAATTAACTCTTTAAGTCAAACTAGCTTAATCGTTAAGCTAAATTCGTTAACTTAACTCTTTAAGTTAACTTGACCAATTGAAGGTCATGTTGGTACCAAGTAATTAACTCCTTAATTATTGGTCTAATTTAACTCATAAATTAGTTGATTAATTTAACACCTAAATTAATCAAGCTAAAATCGACTCTCAAACTTGGCACCAAAAATCGGTCTACTAGGAGAGATCATTTTCCAACACTTAGAAAATTATCTCCTAAAATTAGGACGCTAATTGGATTGGTGTGTGACCTAATACATTCTACCATTCATTGGACATAGGCTCACAACTCTTTATGATTTTTGAATATTTTATATTCATTCTAGTTTAAAAGTCCTTTTGAACTAGCTGACTTAATTCAATTAATCTCATTAATTGAAGAGTACCCAATCTCCATCATCAATGTCCAACCTCAAGCCCATGGAGTCCAACTAAATAGCTGAAATGAATATTTTGAAGAACCATCATCGCTCTATATATACCATGCAAATACGATCCTTCTGTCTCTCATCTCTTGAAAGAAGCCAAGGAAATGATATTTGTTAGCTTTCTAATAGCCACGATACTATATCTCTATTCTTAATGTTTGATCCTATTATGTGACCTTATCTTTGGAAAACTCTTTCTCTAAATTGTCAAACCACCTAGCACAAAAATTTCTTGGAATCGATCATCTTAGAATACATAGGAGATACACTCACCCTTCACAACAGCAAAAAGTTGGATTCTATCTTGAATCTCATAAACCTCCATACCAATAGCTCATACCCAATCTCAACCTAAAAGACTCACTAGGTGGTTAAAGAAAGGTCAAAGCATAAGGACTAGATGTAAGGTTACCAAAGACCCTCAGGTCGGAGAACTAATGTTATGCACTAGCATGAGTAAGAAAATAAGCTACTATTGACTTGCCACTATGGCTATCTAATGGATTCTCTTATGGGTCTTCAGTACCTTGCTCTTTAACAAGCACACGTATCTCATACAATTGTTCATGGAATAGAGCAATCTCCAACCTTTAGATTTATACATCATTAGTATAAGTTTATTCAGATTTTAGATGCCCTATCTCATAAGATTCTATGACTTAGAAGATTTATGATCATGATTGTGTGAGACTTATTCCATGGTCATCAAACCAAGCCCTACAGTCATAGGTGATCTAAGGGCTTTATCTAATATGCTAGTGAAGTGAATAAAGCATAAGATAAAGATGGCCATATAAAGAAATATCATTCAATCAAGATTGTATATATTAGAAAATAGTTTACAAGGCTAATCTCATTAGCTTACATGGTACTATTCCAACAATCTCTCACTTTCCCTAAAGCTTAATGCCCTGTGGCCTTGAGACCCATCTTCATAAGATGTCCTCCAAAGATAATTAAATCAAATTAACAATTAAATTGATCAAGCCAAAAATGACTACAACCATCTACCTCCAATATCAGTCAAGAAGAAATTTCTCTAACTATTAGAAAATTCTCCTTCATCAACTAGGAATTGCAATTAGCTTTTGTGTGTGACCCATTAGGTTTTACCATTCATTGGACATGGGCTCACAACTGTTTGTGATTTTGTAATATCATATATTCACATTAGTTTAAACTTATTTAAACTAATCGACTTAAGTTACTTAATCTTTATTAATTGCAGAATACCCAATCTTCATGATCTATGTACAACCTCAAGCTTATGGAGCCCAACTAATTGAACAAAATAAATGCTTTTAGAGAACCATTCTAGCTCTATGCGTACCATGCAAATATGGTCCTTCTAATTTTTGTCTCCTCAAAGAGAACCTAAGCAAGATATTTGTTAGCTCCCTAATAGCCTCAATACTATATTTCTATTCCTAATGTTCAATTCTCCTTTACGACCTCATCTTTGAAAAACTTATCTTCCAAATTGTCATACTACCTTGTGCAAGGATTTCTTGGAATTGATCATTATAAAATACATAGGAGAGATATACTCGTCATTCACTATGAGAAGTTGAATCCCATCTTAGATCTCATAAACCTCTATGTTTAAGTAGCTCATACCTAATCTCTACCAAAATGACCCATTACGTGTCTAGGAAAGGGTTAAAGTGTGAGGACCTAAATACAAGATTACCATGGATCCTTGGTTAAATGACTAATTATATGCATTAGCATAAGTTAAAAAGCATGCTGCTACTGACTTGCCTCTTTGGCTATCTAGTGGGTTCTCCAAGTGGGCTTTCAGTGCCTTGTTCTCCAACAAGCATCTACACCTACTAAGATGTGCTCATATCTCATATGGCATTATTTATGGAATTGAGCAATATCTAACTTGTGGATTCATACATTAGTAGTGCAAGTTTGTTCGGATCTTAGATGCCCTATCTCATAAGATCCTATGACTTGAAAGATTTAAGATCATGAAAAGGTAAGATTTGTTTCATGATCATCTCCTAGTGTGTGACCAAATCTCATAGTCTTGTGTGATCTAAAGACTTCAACCAAATACTAGTGAAGTAAATATAATCATAAGATAAAGATGGCCATTTCAAGAATATCATTCAATCAAGATTGTATCACAAGTAAAATTATTTACATGCCAATCTAATTGGCTTGCATGGAATTATTCTAATAGATGCCACATGAGTTGTGGGTCTATAAAAAAATGAGGCAAAATTTATCAAAGATTGCATAGAGATGAAATTTGCAAAAGTTGCTTACCTTAGGATTGTTTGTGGATGTCTCATAAGTCGTGGGTCTACTACAAGTCCTTTTGGGCCATGATCTCTCTAGAAAATGAGATTTCTCAAATTCCTTAAGGTGATGAGGCATTTGATAAAATAGCGGGAGAAAAACATGCTTGAAAATCCATGAACATACTTTCAATATCAATATTTAATCACATACTTGTATTCTCTTTTTCACATTTGAAGATTTGTAAAATCTTAAGATTCGCAATATATCTACTAAGCATTATTTTGGAAACTAATAAACTAAGTAGGCTAAACTTCCACAATTGACAAAACCTCAAAATTATTTTAGATTTTGAGAAATGGATATGTCTTATATCATGGTGCTTCTAATCCCATGGGGATTGATGCAGGTCAAGAGGGACATAAATAGTTCATGAAAAAGGGTTAAGGATCTCTTTCTAACCATAGTTGCATAATGGCATCCATTAACTTCAAAACTCTCAAAGACACATGAATAATACCTTAGCTAAAGCTTACTAGCACTGTAAAATAAGAAAGATATGAGAGATTCATGTTGTCCAAGGAGATTTTTCAAGCTAGGATGGATGTGAAGTTATGTGCCCTCATATATGGTATTAACATGATTAGGCTTATTGAAAAGCTCTTCAACTTAGATGTAGTGATAGACAATGATCTCCATGGGGATTTGATCCTTACATCATTATCGAGTTTATTTGATCAAAGTGTTGGTCTAAATGGAGACAACCATGACAAGGGTAAACCTCTAATGATTGCTTCCTCTTCCCACTTTGAAAGGCTCTAAAGGTAAGTAGAAATAGGGCAAGAAAAAAAAATGTTCTTTTCCAAGAGGTAACAAATATTTAAGGTGTCTAGGGGAGTCAAGAAGATTAAAAAGGATAAAGTTGATGCTACATGTTTCTACTTCGGTGAGAAAGACCATTAAAAGTAGTAAGGAATACCTTGCAACCCTTGGGAAGGTATGTACTTTATTGAAGTGCACTTAACAAAAAATTCTTCCTCATGGGTACTTGATACCGCATGTGGTTCTCATCTTTATAATTCATTACAAGGGATGAAAAGAAAAGGAAGGCTCAATGATAGGGATATGATCCTATATCTAGGTAATAGAGCAAAATTTGTAGCCGAAATTGAGAGCGTCATTGAATTAGACTTGGAGAACTCTTTTATTGTACTTGATCCTTGCTATTATGTACCTAATCTTGCTAAGAATAGTATTTCTATTCCCATTTTGGATAAAGAAGAATTTGAAGGAATTAAAGAATGGTTCGTTAATTGCTCAAGGTACATTAAAAAATGGATTATACATTTTGGATTCTCAACTATCATTAATGCACATTCAACAAAGTAAAAAAATTTAGATATCTAAGAAAATGCCAAATTGTGGTATGCAAGCCCTAGACATATTTCCACAAATAGAATGAACAAGTTAGAAGCCCTCCTAGCACTAAATGTGAGTGGCATAGAGGATCTTTCTACTTATGAATCTTATTTAAAGGGAAAAATGACTAAGGCTCCATTTGTAGGATAAATGTAGCAAATCACAAGTCCTTTGGATTAGATCTATAGAAGGAGTTTCTTTAATTAAAATAATTTTATGAAATTTTCAATCAAAAATTTATTTTAAGGGGTCTCTATTCATTTTCTCTAAATTTTGTTATTGTAATTAGAATTAACGTTGTATTTTCTAGTGAACTATAAGGTAATTTTATTAAATTATTTCTTTCTGAATTAACTTACTTTTTAAAAATTTCCTACTACAATTATTTTAAACAATTATTATAACCTCCTTAAAGAAATAAATTTTCATGTCAAAAAAAATATTTTTTCCAAGAATTGTATAAGATTTTTCAAAATAATAAGTTTCTAAGTCCAAAACGTCCAAAATAACAATCATAAACTAAGTTTATAGGTATAAATTTGGGATGAATTTGTAACAAAGAATTCATTACAACTAGTGACCAATTAATGACTGAGATTTGATTCTACAATTTATGACTGACTAGTGACTAATATCATGTCATGATCGATTAAATCAATGACTGATTTGTGACTGATATCTATTTGTGATTAAAACTTATTAAGTTTGTCAACTTGTGACTATTTTGTGACTAAATAAATGTCTGTCACAACCTTAGTGATCGATTGGTGATCAATACATTTTTAGTCACAAGTTCGGTCACTAATCAGCCACAATTTTGTTAGAAGTGCATCCCAACTTTTACATTTAATCAGTCACTAGTCAGTCATAAATCAATCACTAACAATGGCCGATTTAATCAGTCACAAAAATTCAGTCACTAAAACTTTATTTTCTTGTAGTGTTTTTATATGCTTAAAAAATTCTTATAATATCATTTCATTAAAAACTTAGCCAAACACCCACTAAGTCTATATTCTACGTGTCTATTAATATTATACATTTTGATTAATGAAATGAATTATTATAGTATTTTCTTTACTCAAAACTCACAATGCAAAATTATTACTCCTTTATCTAACAATTTATATATACATATATGTAATAAAATTTCTTTGCTTCTTGCAACTATGTTATATAATTATCCCACACTTTCTGTTTATGTCCTTTAGTTCACTATTTGATACTCTTATTTTATTTATTCAAATGACAATTACTTTTTTTTTAAAAAAATGATAATATTATTCTAAAATATTCTGATAAACTAATTATGTCATATCATTAATTTTCAAAGCTTATTTTTAATAGTGTAAAAACATTCACCCCATTTACTCTTTAGACTAATATTTTTTATAATTTTATTTTATTTTACATTAAGAACACGGATATAAATGAGATGAGACGATTCGCGAATAGTTTGAGCTCGTTCGTTAAATGAGCCAAGCGAAGCTTAATAAATATAAGTATCTATTCATATATCTATATTAACAAATATCAACTGTGGCCAAATTGGTAAGATTTTTGTTGTAGGTGCGGGCGGGCATAGGTTTGAGTCCTTGTTGCAGTAGATTTTGAGTTTCCATTTCTAGTAGGCAGTGGGGGCGGGCCAAGTGCATACGAGTGGGCAAGCTTGCATGCATGCTGGCATGTACAGTGGGGTGGGCTAAGTGTATGCAAGCAAGTGGGAGAGTGAGTACGTGGGCGCCACGGGCTAGGTATATGAAAGTGAGTGGGTGCAAGCACGGTGGGCCAGGTAGAATGGTCCTTTCAGCCTAAAAACTATTGGGCCTAATGTTTTTCAATCCATAGGCTGCCATTTTTAGCATGTGAGCGGACGGGCATGTAACACCCCTAAAATTCAGTATTTTGAGAAATAAGGGTTTAGAATTCAATATGTAAATTGAACAAATTTTTGGGCTGGAAAAATAATCCAAAGGACATGATTACAAAAATTTTGAAAGCTTAGAGGTCAATTCACAATTTGTAGAAAATTGATTTGGACTAAATTTGAAGGTTTTAGGGCTGCATGGTGATTGTTCTTGGTCAAATGGGTCAAATTGAGGCATTCACTTAGTTTGGGGTCGAATTAAAATTTGTGGAAATTTTAGAGGACTTAATTAATGATTGAGGTAAAGGTTTTGGGGCTAATGTGTAATTTTAGAAAGTGATTTTAAAACCTTGGTAGATTTCTTCTCTTCTTCTTTCATTTTTCTTATCCATTTTCTTTTGTTTTCTTCTTTTTTCTTCTCTCCACTCGACCACCCAACATCCCCAGTGAATCTCCATCGGCGGCCACCTATCACCAAACTAAACTGAGCAAAATTCTCTCCTCAACTCCAACTACATGGTAGTTGCACCCGACATGGCTGAAGACCAAGCGATGAGCTACTGTAAGAGAAGATCGAAAGTGTTGCTCCATGGTGGTCGATGGGTTTGTAACTTTTTGATGGTCAAACACAAGTTTGAGGTTGTAATTAAGTAGAGTCGAGCAAGAGGCACATGATCGTGGCTTTGCTTGAGGGTTTTGCATGGCGATGGCAGTAGGAGAGAACAATTGGAGGTGAAAGTTTGCTTTCTTAGTTGTTGGGCTCAACTCCAGTAGCTACAGGCTATGAAATTTAAAATCGAGTTTAGGGTTAGGTTTTGGAGCACAAAAGGAACATCTTGGTGATGATGGCAAGATTTTTGGGTGACGACAAACAGTGGCACTTCAGCAACTTTCAACTAGTTTTTTCGCCTCGTTTTGATGATCATAGTGGTGCTCTCAATTCGTGGTTTTGATTTAGAAATATTTGTTAAAATACTAGTTAATTCAATAATTTGATTCTTGATGTAATATGTGTAAATCATTTCACTTATTTATGATATACAACTAGTTAATTGGACCAAAGTTATGATTTGGGATCAAGAATTGAGACATGTAGGATTATATGTAAGCATAATGAACGTGGTCATATTGTGCTAGAAGCCAAATTTGGATTTAATAAGGATGATGTAATGTTAGGATTAATTGAGATAATTAGGCTATTTAACAATAATTTATGAAATTAGAACTTGAGATATGATAATTGGATGATTTGAGATGATATGGAATAAAGATGCAAAGTATGCATGTACCGGGATGAGTTTAGTAAAATTGGATAGTATTATTTTATAAAATTATGGAAATTACCGAGTATTGTAATAAGAGAAAATCCTAATTTTATGAATTTGAGACTTGAGTGACAGAAGTGGGTTAATTGAGATAATTGGATTATTATTGATGTTCTGGGATGATGATATGAGGATGATATGTAAATAGGAACTAGGTTATACTTCTTTAATAATTGAGGCAAATTTCATGACTACTTTTGTATTAGTAGCTTAGTTAGCAGATTTGTATTGATAGCACTGTCTAAACTTTATAAGTGCTATGTTAAGAGGATAATTGGTAGTTTTGGAATATTGATAAGTATATTAGTAATATCTAAGGTTGAATGTGGATTTAATTGTAAATATACTATTTTAGATTAGGTGACATAGAATTGGAACCTAAGGGCCAATAGATTGCTCACGGTGGCTGTAGTTTCTAAGACTATGGAGGTGAGGGTCTCCCATCCTGGGTTATCACTTTATTTAACTTACTCTTAAATTGTTATACCTTATGAGGGTCTCCCACGTGGGTTTTTTCTTTGTTAAGCTTACTTGTGTTTGTTGGAAACCCCTTTGAGGGTTTGCTAATCTGGCACTTTCTTTTCTTATTTGTGGTTGTGATAAACCCTATATAGGTTTTACTATTTTTGAACCATACTCTAAACTGTGATTGAAATCGATTTGATATCTGTTATTTTATTTGAATACCCTTGTGAGGCTTATCTCTGATATCGATTCTAGTTTTTATCTGTTCTGGCACCTAGAACTCCTTCTGTCATGTCTGGTACTTATTTAGATTGTGATCTATCTTGGACTTGTTGTTAGATGCTTTGCTAGCATACTCATGTACTTCTACTTGTTATTTGACCAATTGACTTATTTGTACATACTAATCTTTATATTGCCTTGTCAGCAACCAATTGCTTGTTTATATATGTTATACCTGTTGTACTCGTTTCGAGAATTGTACCTGGGCCTAGTGCCAATCCTATGTGAAATGCTGGGATACATAGGACACAGCTTGTAGTTCACCTAGGTGTCCATAAGCTGCTAAGCGGTCCGCTTAGGTATCAGTGGTATGCTAAGCAGCCTACTTAGGTATTCACAGTACGTCATACAGTTCATATGTGCACACCAATTGTTTGCCAAGCTGTTATGCTTTGGGGGTATTTGTTTGATTGGTATAAGGAGATTCCAATATGCAGATTTGTTTTGATTTGTTAGATTAAATATTATATTTTGTTTATTTTATTCTGATTGTACTCTGATTATTTTTGTTTGGTCTTAGACCAATGAGGACGGTGTAATTTCTTGGTCTACATTAAGCTGTTATATGTGCCGGACAAGCCGTCTGTATTTTCTCCCAATTGTGATCCATTGAGATGCTTTATATCTCTTGAGTAGAATTGGTTGAGATGATCCCAGGCCATTCGAGCTGACAATTGCAACCCTGAGTTAGTATCTATTAAAAGTCTTGAATTTGATATTTTTTGTTCTTGGACTTGTGATTATCCACATACTGAAGTTGTTATTGATTGTTCTTGCTTGTTTTTGATACATTTCTATTTTTAACATACATTGACAATTTGTTTGGTGGATGTCCCTTAATAGATCCCCATTATTTCTTATTAAGAATATCTCTCACTAAGTCTTTTGGACTTACCCCTTGTGCTATTTGTGTTTCTCAGACAGGATATATGGTGAATGTGGATCTTTAGCTTAGGCTAAAGAAGAGATACAATCTGTAATTGATTAGGTTCTTATGTGTAAGTTTATGATCTCTCGAATGCTAAGTTTGGAATAGAGATGTTGTGATATGTCAAAATTTTTAGTTAGGATCTAAAGTTTGTATAATTTTGTTTGGTATTTACGGGTTGAACCATGGTATGTATATTATGTTTTATTGTGATCGATAGCTTGAAATTTTGTCATTGCTTTTGGTGAATTAAGTTTGAAAAATTTTATTATGGTCTTATTAAGTGTACTAGGAATTGTATTATAAGTTTGAATTGGAGTGGTACCTTATCTTAGGTACTATCCCAGGAGGGGGCGCTATAGATGGTATAAGAGCTTAAGTTTTAATGGCCTAGGTTAATGTGGGATTGATTAATGTGATTGAATTTGATTGGCTTGCTAGATACTTGACTTGGGTTCGAATCAATTGAGAATTATCCATCTAGGATAAGAGGATTTGAAATTATGCTAGGATCCAACCCTAGAACGTGACTATGAATTGAAAATTTTTGGGCAAAATAGCAACTAAGCTTGAATTTAGAGCTGTCTTAGATGTTTATACTTAAGAAAGACCTAAGTTATGACAGGATGTGATTTTGGAATGTTAGATTCTGTGTAATTTGTGTACTAGGGAATTCTTGTGTGATTCAAGGATTTAAGATGAATTTGATCAGTTGGTAGTAGTAAGATGAGTTTGAATACTGCAAGAATGCTCATAGGATTTTATTAATTGTCACGAAATGATTGAGATTTGCGTATTTATATGTTTGACTAAGTTTTGTATTAATTATTTTCATTTTTTTATCTTAGGAAGCTTTGGAGAGTTAGCAGAGTTGATGGCATCGCCAAAACTAACCCCAACGCATTTTCCAGCTTAAGAAAGTCTAGAAGAGTAAAGCTCAGAGCGAAGACGTCCAATAGATGTTGAAGAAAAGACACAAGGACCCTAATTGCATTCAATAGCAAGAGAAAGGCCTTTAGAGTTTGGAACTTTAGCACATCTTCTCAAGTTTCATCTCCTAAAATTCATAAGTGAATCGAACCACCTGAAGGCAGAAGCCTGGATTAGGGGGATCGAAGATATCTTCCAAATGGTAGATTACTTGGATGACCTCAAACTCACATATGCTATTTATTTATTAGAAGAAGCCGCAACTCAATGGTGGACCTTGGTGAGTCAGCGATAGGAATATAAGAAAGTCCTTTGTACTTAAGATAATTTTGTGTGCGAATTCATGGATAGATTTATACCGTGAGAAATAAGAGGTGCCCAAAAATAAGAGTTTGAGAATCTTACCTAAGAATATATGACAGTGTGGCAGTACGAAGTGAGATTCAGTAGGTTGTTACGATACGTGCCATAAATATGGAGGAAAGAAGAGTATAAAACTAAAAAGTTTATCTAAGGATTAAGATCAGAGATATGAGAAGTCCTTATGCTTTGCGAGCAGTATACACCTAAAGAAATCTTAGCAAGAGCCTTATGCATGGAATAAGAAATGCTTGAAATATGTACCAATGAGAAGAAGACCAATGAGGAAAAGTATCTGAGTTGGAAATCATTGTCAATAAAGAGAGTAAGTCAGATAGGAAATAATTGAAGATCCAATTTGTGACATCGAGAAAGAAGTGAAGAGGTTGTGGAGGATTCAGCCATGAAGAGACCGATTATTGGAAAAAACATGGCAGATGTGTGAGTTATGTTAGTGACCAATAGTTTGCAAAAAGTTACAGTAGACGAAGAGGACTAACTTTGGCAGGAAAGAAAAAATGGGTTGCTAAAGGTTCTACCTAAGTTTATGATCAACGGATGAGAGTCCAACACTGCACATTTTAGCTTTATACACTAGACATGTTTAAGGAATAGTAGGCATATGACTTAGGCTTGTACCTAATGTGTTTTAAGTTTTTGGTAAGTTATATCTAGTTGCTTGGGAATGTATAACAAGTTATGAAGTCTAGCATGTAAGTTTGAACATTACTACTTTTAATATGAATGTTATGTAAGTATAATATTGTGATGTTAGTCGTTTCTTATCATAATAGTTTTTGTGATATATTAAACAATAGTATGCGCTACTAGGATGAGATGGTAAATAATTAAGTAAAAGAATGTTATACAACAGTGAGAGTGAACATTTAGTAAAAACTTAATGAAGAAAGAAAATATAGACCGATAGATCGTATCTATTATTTTTTGCCAATCGAAATAGTACCAGATAAGAATCTGGGGACTAGATTCTCTTACAGGGGAGTGTGTAACACCCCTAAAATTTGATATTTTGAGAAATAAGTGTTTAGAATTCAAGATGTAAATTGATAGGATTTTTGGGCTTGAAAAATAATCAAAAGGACTTGATTGCAAAAGTTTTGAAAGTTTAGGGGTTAATTTACAATTTGCAAAAAATTAAATTGCACTAAATTTGAAGATTTTGGGGCTTCATGGTGATTGTTCTTGGACAAACATGTTAAATTGAGGCATTCACTTAGTTTGAGGTTAAATTGAAGTTTATGGGAATTTTAGAGGACTTAATTGAAGAATGAGGTAAAGGTTTGGGGTTAATGTGCAATTTTGGAAAGTTGATTTTAAAACCTTGGTATATCTCTTCTCTTCTTTTTTCACTTTTCTTCTCTATTTTCTTTCTTTTTCTTCTCCTTTCTTCTCTCCACCCAACCACCTAACATCCTCGGTGAACCTTCACTAGCTGCCACCTATCACTAAACTAAACCAAGCAAAACCCTTCCCTTAACTCTAGCTACATAGTAGCACCACTAGGCATGTCTAAAGGCCAGTTAGTGAGCCACCACAAGAGGAGATTGAGGGTGGTGCTCCACAGGGGTTGGTAGGTTTGTAATGTTCTGACGGTTAAAGACAAGTTTGAGGCTAGATTGGGTAGAGCTGATCAAGAGGAACATGGTGGTGGCTTTGCATGACGGTTTTGCACGGTGGTTATGATGGGAGAGAATGGTTGGAGCTCAGTGGTGAAAGTTTGCTTTCTTGGCTATTAGGCTCTACTTCGGTGGCTATAGGCTGTGAAATTGAAAATCGAGTGCGGGGTTGGGTTTAGGAGCTCTAAAGGAACATCTTGGTGGTGGTGGCAGGATGTTTTGGTGACAGCAGATAGCGGCACTCCGATGACTTCTGACTAATTTCTTTTCCTCATTTTGATGATCATAGTGGTGTTCTCGGTTCATGTTTTTGAGGTTTTAATTGAGAAATATTGGATAAAATACTAGTTAATCAAATAATTTGATTCCTAATATAATATGAGTAAATCGTTAGGCTTATTTATGAAATAAAAACTAGTTATTTGGACTAAAATTATGATTTGGGATCAAGAACTAAGACATGCAAGATATATAAGTAAGAATAATGGACTCAGTCATATTATGCTAGATGCCGAATTTGGATTTAATAAGGATGATGGGAATTATGTAGTGTTAGGATTAATTGAGATAATTAGGCTATTTAACTATGATTTATGAAATTAGAACTTGAGATATGATAATTGTATGATTTAAGATGAAATGGAATTAAGATGCAAAGTATGCATGTACTGGTATGAGTTTAGTAAAATTGGACAATATTATTTTATGAAATTATGGAAATTACCATGTATTGTAATAAGGGAAAACCCTAATTTTATAAATTTGAGACTTGAGTGATAGAAGTAGGTTAATTGAGATAATTGGATTATTATTGATGTTTTGGGATGATAATATGAGGATGATATGTAAATAGGAATCAGATTATACTTCTTTAATAATTGAAGCGAATTTCATGACTATTTCTGTATTAGTGGCTTAGTTAGTAGATTTGTATTGATAGCACTGCCTAAGCTCTATAAATGTTGTGTTCAGAGGATAATTAGTGGTTTTGGAATATTGAAAAGTACATTAGTAAGATCTAAGGTAGAATGTGGATTTAATTGTAAATGTACTATTTTAGATTAGGTGATGTGGAATTAGAACCCAAAGGCTAGTAGACTACGGACGGTGACTATAGTTTCTAAGTCTATAGAGGTGAGGGTCTCCTATTTTGGGTTATCACTTTGTTTAACTTACTATTAAATTGTTGCACCCTATGAGGGTCTCCTATTTAGGTTATTGCTTTGTTAAGCTTACTCGTGTTTATTGGAAACCCTTGTAAGGGTATGCCAATCTGGCACTCTTTTTTCTTATCTATGGTTGTAATAAACCCTATGTGGGTTTTACTATTTTCTAAACCATACTCTGAACTATGATTGAAATCTGCCTGATATCTGTAATTTGATTTGAATACCCCTGTGAGGGTTATCTCTTATATCGATTCTATATTTTGTCTGCTCTGGCACCTAGAACTCTTTCTATCATATTTGGTACTTGTCTAGATCGTATCTGTCTTGGACTTGTTGTCAGATACCTTGCCAACATACTCATGTACTTCTATTTGTTATTTGACCAGTTGGCTTATTTGCACATGTTGGTCATTATATTGCCTTGTCAGCAACCAATTGCTTGTTTGTATATGTTATACTTGTTGTACTCATTTGGAGAATTGTACGTGGGTCAAATGCCAATCCTATGCAGAATACTGGGATACATAAGACATGCCTTGTAGTTTGCCTAGGTGTCTATGAGATGCTAAGCGGTTTGCTTGGGTATCAGCGGTATGCTAAGTAGCCTACTCAGGTATTCGCAGTGCGTCATACGGTTCATATGGGCACATCAATTGTTTCCCAAGCTATCACGCTTTTGATTGGTATAAGGAGATTTTGATATGCAGGTTTGTTCTGGTTTATTAGACTACATATTATATTTGGGTTTATTCTATTCTGATTGTATTCTGATTGTTTTCATTTTTTCTTAGAGCAATAAGGATAGTGTAGCTTTTTGGTCTACATCGGGCTGTTGTATGTGTTAGACAAGCCTTTGTATTTTCTCCTAATTGTGATTGGTTAAGATGTTTTATATCGTCTGATCATAATCATTTGAGACAATCCTAGGTTGTTTGCGCTAACAATTATAACCCCGAGTTTGTATCTATTAGAAGTCTTGAATTTGATATTGTTTATTCTTGGAATTGTCATTGTTTGCATACCAACTTGTTATTGATTCTTCTTACTTGTTTTTGATACATTTTTGTTTTGAAATAAATTGACGATTTGTTTGGTAGATTTTCCCCCAACAGATCCTCATTATTTTTTATTAAGAATATCCCTCACTAAGTCCTTTGGATTTACCCCCATACTATTCATGTTTCTCAGACCAGATAAGTGGCGAATAGGTGCTTCTATGTAAGTTTAAGATCTCTCAAATGCTAAGTTTGGAATAGAGATGTTGTGATATGTCAAAACTGTTAGTTAGCATTTGAGGCTTGTATAATTTTGTTTGGTATTCAAGGGTTGAACCATGGTATGTATATTGTGTTTTATTGTGATCAATAGCTTCAAATTTTGTTGCTACTTTTGGTTAATTAAGTTTGAAAAAATTCGTTATGATCTTATTAAGCGTATTATGAATCGTATTTTAAGTTTGAATTGGAGTGGTGCCTCAGGTCAAGTGCTATCCTAGGAGGGGGTACTACAGGGTGGGTACAGCTGGGGCGGGCCATGTGCATGTGGGCGGGTAGGTTGGCTAAGTGTGTTAGTCCTTCCAACCCAAAAATGGCCGAATTAATGTTAGGCGCACTCGTCAAGTGCTAAATGTAACAAAATTTTTACACTCTTTTGTAATGAAACTCTTAGTTATCTATTCAATTAGTAACAAAATGCTTATTTTTGAATTAAAATATTATTTAACTGTTTGTAACAAAATATTTGTTACAGAAATAATTAGTAGCTATACTTAATTAAATAAAAATACATTATATTATGTATTAGTAATGAAAAAATAAAATGCAACAAAATTGCCAATGTTTTAGTAACTAAATATTTTGTTACGCTATAAAAATCTATTGTAACTAATACACTTTTTTGTCACTAATATTATATTTTTGGTAACAATACATTTAATCTCCATAAGTCCATTATTCTTAACGAACCATAAATTTTGATACTAAGACTTTTTGCAACGGGCTTTAGGACACTAAACTTAAGTGACAAAAAATACGTTACCAATATTTTGGGTAATGAATTTCAACTTTATGGTAACGAAATTATTCATTACTGAAAAGTGTAATTTATTGTAGTGCATGAAAACTAGACATGAAAGGTTCTCATTGACTAAGGAGCTCTTCCGAACTAGAATGAATAAGGGTTCAAGTGTCCATGACCATGGCCTTAAAATGATTAGTCTCAATGATAAGCTTGGTCAATTAGATGTAGTCATGGACAATGAGCACTACGTGAATCAATCCTTCAATCATTGCCTATATATTACAATGAACACTACGTGAATCAATCATTTGACTAATTTGAAAGTGGTGTATTGCCAAGGATCCAATTTAAAACATTCAAAAACTGAAATCTAACTTATATTACACCATTCCAAGGATCTAAACCATGCCTATATAATGGATTAAGGTCACATTGCTACCTTTTAAGCAAAATCCAACCAAAACTAGAAGTTGTGCATCTTTTCTCGAAAGCAGACTGTTTTTGGCGCAGCAAGGTGTGATCAACTTTCGAACGGGAAAATCACCTTGGATTCAAGATAAATATGGACCAAAAGTTCTCAAACTCAATAAAAAACGTCCATTAAAAAAATAAGCTCCAAAATCCTCTTCAAAGATCTTGAACAGACTCCTCAAAGTCACAGCTAGAACAAAGGATCACCAAAACCTAGCAATCTGAAATTCATCCTGCCTCTAATACCTAAGTCCACACACTAGTGGGCAGAACTTTTCTCCTCAATTTAGCTGTAAAAATCAAGGATAAAGTGATCTGGAAGGAGACGGAAAGTGAGAGGGAGGTAACAAAGACAGTGAAGCCTCAGCTCATGAGAGAATAACTTTTGGAGGGAAATTTTGGATCTAACTTTTAGATGTACTACATGTATGAATGATCCTAGCTTGGCTGCCCACAATCTATATCTATATATAGAGAGAGGATGGTGTGATGCCAAGGTGGCATCACACCTTCCTCATGGTGGGGGGCGCCTCCTAAGCATGCCAACTTTCAAGATTCTTGCTAGTTACATGTTTATTAGTGTGAAGTTGAATTTCATTTGAAATCTATATTTTATCTTATGAAATATTCATCAAATAAATTATAATTCCACTCTAAATGAACATTTCATTTGAATTTTCTCTCCAAAAATATTTTTTTATTTTAATTAAATTAAATGCTTTAATTTAATTAAACTTTGACTTAACCTTTAAGTCAACTAACTTAACTCTTTCAACTACTTTTTGTTAACTTAACTCTTTAACTTAACTTGACCAATCGATAGTCATGTGGCATGAAATTAAATTAAAATTGAATTTAATTGATCTTAATTTAGCTCCTTAAATTAATTATATCAATTTAACAATTAAATTGATCAAGCTGAAATGGCTAAAAATTGTGTCAAATGATTCCCTCAATTTTCGGCCATCTCGGCATTATTCTAACACATAAAATGTTCCTCAATATTTAGGATTGCCTATTGGCTTTCGTGTGTGACTCATTAGGTTCTGCTACTCATTGGACATGGGCTCATGACCTTTATGATTTCAGAATATTGTATATTCATGTTAGTTTGAATTTTTTTGAACTAATTGACTTAATTCAATTAATCTTTATGGAATGAAGAGTACATAATCTCCATGGTCGATGTCCAAACTCAAGCTTATGGATCCCAACAATTGGCTGAATGATTCTTTTGGTGAACTATTCTAGCTCCATGCATGCCATGCAAATGTAGTCCTTCTGTCTCTTATCTCCATGAAAGAGGCCTAGGGTAAGATATTTGCTAGCTTCCTAATAACCTTAATACTATGTATCTATTCTTCATGTTCGATTTTAGTGTGTGACCTTATCTTTGGAAAATCTTTTTCAAATTATCACACTGCTTTGACCAAGGATTCCTTGGAATTGATCATCATAGAATGCATAGAAGATGTATTCACCTTTCACAAATACGACAAGTCGAATCCTATCTCGGATCTCATAAGCCTCCATATCTAAGTAGCTTATGCCCAATCACCACCAAAATGTCTGCTAAATGGCCAAAAGTGGAGTCAAAGCATGAGGACCTAAACATAAGGTTACAGTAGATCCTTAGGTCAAAGGACTAATTATATTCATTAACGCAAGTTGGAGAACTAGCCACTACCAACTTGCCTGTACGACTATTTAGTGGATTCTTTGGGTGGGTCTCTAGTACCTTGTTCTCTAACAAGCACCCACTAACATGTACCCATATCACATATAGTTTGCACATGAAACAGAGCAACAACTAACCCTTGGATTATGTAATGTTATTGTAAGTCTATCTGAATCTTAGATATCCTGTCTTATAAGATTTTATAATTTAAGATATTTAAGATCACAAATGTGTAAGACATATTCCATGATCAGTACTTAGAGTGTGACCAAGTCCAATAGTCTTATATAATTTAAGGGCTTCAACAATATGCTAGTGAAGTAATATATGCATAAGATGAGGATAGCCATTTATAAGAAATATCATTCAATCAAGATTGTATCACAAGTGAAATAGTTTATATGTTAATCTTATTGGCTCATGGGGCACTATTTTAACAATCTTTCACATGCCCTAAAGCTAATTTCATATAGTCTTAAAACTCATCTTCGTAAGATGTCCTTCAAAGACCTTTTGCAATAAGGGTTTGGTTATTAGATTTGCTCTCTTCGTGGCAACTCTTTCCACTCAAATGTTGCCTCTACCTATGATCTCTTGGATTGAATGGTATTGCCTTAGAATGTGTGCAATAGCATCATTGTTGTCATATAAGACAACTATAGGCTCAGACATGCTAAGCACTGTATCCAACTCTTGGATGAAGTTTTTGATCCAAACACCTTTCTTTGTAGCTTCCAAAGTTACAATATATTCTACTTTAGTGGTGGAGTCAGCTGTAGTATCTTGTTCGGAACTCTTCCAACTCACCGCTCCTCCATTAAGGCAAAATATAAATCTTGAGGTGGATTTTAGGTCATCTACGTTGAATTGGAAGCTTGAATCCAAAAACCCCTCGAGTTTCAATTCTCCATTACTATATACTAAAAATAATTTTTTAGTCCTTCTTAAATACTTAAAGATCATTTTTATAGCCATTAAATATTGCTTACCTGGATTGAATTAGAGCTTGCTTGTAATACTTTGGAGCATGTTCCGCATTTGGTCTTGTATATTAAATAGCATATATTATGCTCTTTATGGTGAATGCATAAGGTATCTCAAACATCTTTTGTCTCTCTATCTCTGTCTTAGGGGCTATAGACCTAGAAAGATAAATATCACGTCCCATGGGAAGAAATTTCTTTTTAGATTCTTCCATACTAAACTACTTTAGTATTTTGTCAATATATTGGGTTTGGGATAGGCCCAGTATCCTCTTTGATCTATCTCTATAGATGTGTATTCTAAATACATAAGATGCTTCACCAAAACGATTTATGGAGAATTAATTAGGTAACCTCATTTTAATATACTTTAACATGCCTATCTTATTTCTAATGAGAAGGATGTCAACAACATAAAGCATAATAAATTGTATACTATTTCCACTCACCTTTTTATACACACAAGGTTCATATACATTTTTGATAAAGCTAAATAATTTGACTACATTATCAAAATGTATGTTCCAACTTTGGGATGCTTGCTTGAGTCCATAAATGGATCTCTGGAGTTTGCTGACATTTTACTCACTTTCTTTGGATATAAAACCTTATGGTTGCTCTATATAGATTCTTCAATTTTTCCATTGAGGAATGTGTTTTTCACATCCAATTACCATATATCATAGTCATAATATATAGCTATGGAAGTAGAATCCTGATAGACTTGGCATTGCAACTGATGAAAAGGTTTCCTTGAAATTAATACTAGGTCTTTGAGGATAACCTTTTGCCACCAGTCATGACTTAAAGGTTGTAGCCTCTCCATCAACTTTTAGCTTTTGTGAATAGATCTACTTGCAACCAATGGGAATGGTTTCCTTTGATGGATCTACCAAAGTCCATACTTTGTTGGAGTACATGAAGTCCATTTCGGATCTCATGGCATCAAGCCAATGTCCCGTGTCTTGTCCAACATAGCTTCCTCATAGGTCTTTGAATCTATATTTGATTGGCCATCTCATGAAGAAATTTGAACCTTTTGAGTTGCTTTTTGATTTTTTTTTACCTATGTGGAGGTTATGTGTAAGGCTTATTATTTATTTCCACCACTTGTGGGATTTTTTGATCATCTTGAACTTTATCAAGTTCAACAACATGCCTTTTCTATCTAATAGAAATTCTCTTTCCAAAACGATGGCATTCCTCGAGATAAACACCTTTTATTTCTAGTGATCATAGACGTAATAACCCACAGACTCTCTAGGGCATCCCACAAACATGCACAAAGAGGATCAGCTATCCAACTTTTCCTCTACTAATCGCTTCACACATACGGGAGACCACTAAACCTTTAAATAATGGTAAGAGGATACTTTGCCATACCCACATCTCATATGGAGTCTTTGACACTGACTTTGAGGGTATTGCATTTAGTAGTCTCGTGGCCTTTTCTAAGGTGTATCCCCTAAACGATACAGGCATATTGAACAAGCTCATCATAGAGTGTACCATGTCCAATAAAGTACAGTTTCTCCTCTCGGCTACTCAATTGAGTTTGGGTGTGCCAGGTGGCGTCCATTGAGAGAAAATTCCATTCTCTTTTAGATAACCTTAGTGTTTGATACTTATGTATTCTTCTTCTCGATTTGATTGAAGAGTTCTAATACTAAGTCCTTTTTGCTTTTCTACTTTACATCTATACTCTTTGAACCTTTTAAAGGCTTTGGACTTACACTTCAAAAAATATACATGTCCAAATTGAGTATGATCATCGATGAAGGTAATGCAGTAAAAATAACCTTCTCATGCACTGACACTTAGTGAACCGCACACATTTGTATGGAGCAAATTCAAAGGACTTGCGCTTTGCTCTAATTATCCTACCAAAGGAGCTTTGGTCATTGTTTTCCTTCAAACAAAACTCACAAGTTGGAAGTTTCTCAATGCCACTAACATTTAGTGCTTTGAGTGCTTCTATCTTGTTTATCCTATTTTTGGTGATATGACCAAGTCTTGTATGCTATAGAATGGCATCTTCTTGGATATCTAATTTTTATTTACTAGATTGAATGTGCATTAATAATTTTTGAAAATCTAATATGTACAATCCATTATTCCATGAACCTTATGCAATTAAAGAATCATTCTTTAGTGTTGTCAATTTTCTATTAAATATAGAAAAAGCATACCCCTTATTATCCAAAGTAGATATTGAAATTATATTCTTCATAAGATTTGGTACATAGAAACAAGGATCCAATACAATCATAGAATCTCTCAAGTATAACTTGATTATGCTTTGGATCGTGGCAGCAACTCTCACTCCATTTCCAAGGTAAAAGATCATATCCCCTTTATTAAGACTCTTTTTTCTTTCTAATTCTTGTAACGAATTACAAAGGTGAGAATCACATGCGGTATCAAAAACCCATGAGGAAGAACTAATCGTTAAATGTACTTCAATCATATACATATAAGTTTTGTAATTTCTCCTCCAATGCCATTTTTTTGCCACAATGGAAATATGTAGCATCAGTTTTAGCCTCTTTCTTTTTCATAACTCCCCCTGAACCTTTCAAGGGTTGCTTCCCTTTTGATGAAGAACTTTTCTTCTTCTTACCTTATTTCCTAGGAAATTTTAGGCCTTTAGACTTAGAGGAGGATGCACGCATTGAGGGCTTTTCCTTTTTTCATAGTCACCTCAGTGGTAACCAACATGTTTACCAATTCATTAATTGTCACTTCATTCTTGGACATGTTAAAGTTCATAATGAATTAGTTGATCGAACTTGGCAATAATTATAGGATCAAATCCACATAGAGGTCATTGTCAATGATCACATCAAGTTGTCCAAGTTTTTCAATGAGTTAAATCATTTTAAGCTCATGATCATGGACACTCATGCTCTTGGTCATTCTACTTCTAAAGAGCTTCTTAGACAAAGCAAATGTTTGTATCTAGTTTGGACACCATGCATCTCTTATAGGTCTCATTTGCATAGATCTCATTTGTATGTTTCATATGCTTATGAGATTTTTGCAACTCATTAGACATAGTTTCCATCATAACATACTTTGTTTGAGGTCATCATCTACACACTTTGTGAGAAATTCAAGGGCCTCATCAGTAGCATCATCGTCAATGGCTTGTAACAGACTTTGATCAAGTACATAAGTCCTCTTTTTGGAGTCAAGCACTATTTTGAGGTTTCTCAACCAATCGTGAAAATTGGACCCAATTAGTTTGTTAGTTTTCATCATTTTCGTAAGTGGATTCTTAGCCATTTTGAGTTTGAAGATTTCACAAATCTTCAAAACTATAAGCATGTGATTGAATATTGGTATTTTGAAAACATGCATATGGTCTTTTAAGCATGTTTTTCTCCCATTATCTTATCAAATCCTTCAACCCGTAGAAGAATTTGGAAAATCATATTTACTAGTGAAAATCAAGACTCCAAAGACTTTTGCATGTGGACCCCCATAACCAAGTGCCATCCACAAACAATCTAAGGATAAGCAACACTTGCTAATTGCATCATATGCAACTCTTGATATATTTTGCCTTACTTTTAATGTAGACCCACGACTTGTGCGACATCTATATTACTAAGTGTTAAGTCAAACCTAGCAATCAAACTTTGATACGAAATTGTTCCACAACATCCCCTATTACTGAGTGTCAATATGTGGAAAGCTTCAAATCGAAGATGTACTATATGCTAAGTATACGTTCACAACTTTTCTCCTAAGTGTGACCCCCATGACTAAATGCCATCACACAAATTCAGTAGCATTATCATGGTGTATACTATTGGTAGGAGACATAGATTAATCAAAAATCCTTTTAATTTATATATATTTTGATTCAATATTTGAGAACACTTAGACATTCTAAGTAGGGGATTTTAAAAGTTGCTTGTCAATATCTCACCAAGTTTATCTTTTTATTTAGGTTTTCTATATCCTACTCCATGCATCACATATATCAATAGGATATAGAAGGCACAAATAAATAAATGCGGCTAGCATGCTCCTAGGGTGGGATGACCATGAGCCTAACCAAGCGATGCACTTAGAGCCATAGGTGAATCACGCAGTTGATTTTAAGTAGGTAGATTAAACTAAACTATTACATGAGTGTATCCCCATACATTCATAGGTCTTCACGCTTCTATGGATCTTCTTTGCTCCATGCAACTTTTACAAGAGAAAGATAACCTCACTCTTAGTGATTCTACTCTCATAACTTTTACAAGATAGAACAAGAGGCATGCAAACCCTATTTAATACAACCTATTTCAAGAACTTGGAATTAATAAGTCAGTATAGATACCGCTCCTACTACGGAAGATCATGTCTTTGAGGGAAAGGTTTCTTTGGGATAAAATGGGCCAATCAAAATAACGTCCTTTGAGAGTTCGAGATGTAGGAGTGAGCCCTTATGCTTTTTAGGGCTTTCGGGCAGGCTCTAACTAGAGATACGCTCAGAAAGGGGGGCATAGCGAGTAGTTTCAGTGGAAGTGGAAGCAACAGCAGAAAAATCAATATTAAAAGGCTCATGATTATCCCCATTCATTCATTATTCTTTCAACACTTAAACAAACAATTAAAAAATTAAGAATTGACATTCAATTCCAATAATTAAATGCTTATCATATAAACAATTAATTAGCTACGCAAAAACAATCATTACATTTATGCATCCTATTTTTGCAACAATTGGAGATTAACTTTAATAAGATTTATGAAAGCATAAAAAATGTCATCGTTTTGGGAGCTTGCACAATACTTGTGCACCTGTTATGTGCGAAATAATACACTTTTGATCACAAAAGGAGCCAAAATCAAGCCATGACTGAGACCAGGCTACTGCCCACCCATATTGGATGCATAGCTGCATGGCAAGCATGCACATGGTACGCCCATTGCCAGCCAGCTCCTAGCTAGGTAAGGTAATGGCTAGGTCACATGGTGCTAGGCGATTTTCGCTCTATTTTGCTCTATATTTTGTGCATCAAGCCTTTAGAACATATTCTAAACATCATTTACATACAATATAGATGTAATTTCAGATCTAAAATAATTTTTGAATTCTGAAAAAAATAAGAGCTCAAACATGCTTCCAAAATCAAATTAAAGTGGGAATAACATTTTTCCAAAAATCTCTAATTACTTCCATTCCAATTGGATCAAAAATGACCAAAACAACTTAAGGTTAAATAAAACATGCTATATAAACATATAACATAATCCAATGCTAAATCAGTATTTAACATTAGCTAATCATGAATCAAATTACACTAACATATGAATTAACAATTAAGACACATATTAGCATAATATCTATTCATCATCAAAAGAGCCACAAGCAATATCATCCAAACAATCTAATCTAAAACTTAGATCTAGTGCTTGAAGATATAGATCAATTCATCACATGAATCAATCAAAATAGAATCCAAAATATAGCTTGAAATTTGGCTTCGATATCACTTAAAAGAGTTGTAATGTTAAGGATCCAATTTAAAACATTCAAAAACTGAAATCTAACTTAGATTACACCATTACAAGGATCTAAATCATGCCTATATATTTTATTAACATCCGATTGATACCTCTTATGCAAAATCCAACCAAAACTAGAAGTTGTGCCACCTTTCCCGAAAATAGACTGCTTATGGCGCAGCAGAGTGTGATCAACTTTTGATCAGGAAAATCACATCAGATTCAAGCCAAATCTAGACCAAAATTTCTCTAACGCAATGGAGAGTGTCCAAATAAAACATCATCTACAAAATCCTTTGCAAAGACCTCGAACAGACTCCAGAAATAACAACTAGAACAGAGGATAACAAAAAACAAGCAATCCAAAATCCATCTTGCCTTGAATGCCAAAGTCCACACACCAATGGACAATCCTTTTCTCCTCAATTTACCTGGAAAAATCAAGGAGAAAGAGAGATGTAAGGAGACTAAAAGTAAGAGGGAGGTAAAGAAGAGAGTGAAGCCTCAACTGATGAGAGAGTCACTTTTGTAGGGAAATTTTGGATGTAACTTTTAGATGCACCAAATGTGTGAATGATCTTAGCTTGGCCATCCCCTATCTAGATCTTAGCTTGGCCATCCCCTATCTATATCTATACATAGAGGAAGGATGGTGTGATGCCACCTTGGCATCACACCATCCTCTCAGTAGGGGGTGCCACCTAAGCATGTCAACTTGCAAGCATCTTGCAAGTTGCATGTTTATTAGTGTAAGTTTGAATTTCATTTGGAATTTACATTTCCTTCTAAAATGTCCACCAAATAAATTTTAATTCCAATCCAAATGAATATTTCACTTGAATTCTCCCTCCAAAAATATTCTTCATTTTAATTAAATTGAACACTTTAATTTAATTAAACTTTAACTTAATTCTTTAAGCTAGTTTTTATTAACTTAACTCTTCAAGTTAAATTGACCAATTGATAGTCATGTGGCACCAAACTAAATTAACACTTAATCTAATTGATCTTAATTTAACTTTTTATATTAATTAGATCAATTTAATAATTAAATTGATCAAGTCGAAATGACTAAAAACTGTGTCAATCGATTCCCTCAATTTTTGGCCATCTTGGAATTTTTCTAACAATTAGAAAATTTCCCTCAATATTTAGGATTGCCTATTGGCTTTTGTTTGTGACCCATTGGGTTCTACTACTAATTGGATATGGGCTCACAACCCTTATAACTTTAGAATATAATATATTCACAATAGTTTAAACTATTTTAAACTAACCAACTCTATTCAATTAATCTTTACTAATTGAATAATATCCAATCTCCAGGGTCGATGTCCAACCTCAAGCCCATGAAGCCTAACGATTATCCGAATGATGCTTTTGGTGAACCATTTTAGCTACACGTACTATGAAAATACGGTCCTTCCATCTCCTATCTCTGTGAAAGAGATCTAGAGTAAGATATTTGTCAGCTCCTTAATAACCTTGATTTTATGCATCTATTCTTAATGTTGGATTCTAGTTTTTAACCCTATCATTGGAAAACCCTTTTCCAAATTGTCACACTGGCTTTGCTAAGGACTCCTTGGAATCAATTATCATAGAATGCATAGGAGATGTACTCGCTCTTCACAAAGATGAGGACTTAGGACCCATTTTGGATCTCATAAACTTTCATATTCATGTAGCTCATGCCTAATCATTACTAGAATGCCCACTAAGTGGCCAAAAGTAGAATCAAAGTATGCAGACCTAAACATAAGGTTACAATGGATCATCAGGTCAAATGACTAATTATATGCACTAGCGTAAGTTGGAAAATTAGCCATTGCTGTTTTGCTACTATAGCTATCTAGTAAATTCTCTAAATGGATCTTTAATACTTTATTCTCTAACAAGCATCGACTAATATGCACCCATATCACATACGGTTTGCTCATGGAATAGAGCAACACCCAACCCTTGAATTGTGCAATACTAGTTCAAGTCTATTTGAATCTTAAATGTCTACCTCATAAGATTCTATAACTGGGGATATTTAAGATCACGATTGTGTAAAGCTTATTCTATGATCACCATCTAGTGCGTGACCAAGTCTCATAGTCTTATGTGATCTAAGAGCTTCAACTATATGCCAGTGAAGTAATATAAGCATATGATGAAGATGGCCATTTATAAGAAATATCATTCAATCAAGATTGTATCATAAGTGGAATAGTTTACATGCTAATCATATTAGCTTGTGGGGCACTATCTAGCAAAATATATTATGAACTTTAACATGTCAAAGTAAGAAGTAACAATTAATGAGTTGGTCAATACATTGGTGATTGTCACAACAACAATGAATAAAGACGAGCCTCTTATGCTTGCTTTATTCTCCAAGTCTAGGGACCCTCGGGGTGTTAAAAAGCGAGTTAAAAAGAAGATAAGTTTTTCCTCCAAGAGAAAGCAAGCCTTGAACGGTTCAAGGGGAGTCAAGAAAAAGAAAGAGATGAAAGTCGATGTTATTTCTTTCTATTATGGTGAGAAAGGCCATTGGAAGAGAAATTAAAAAGAGTATCTTGCAACCCTTGGGAAGGGTATGTATTTTCTTGAAGTACACTTAACGACAAATTCTTCCTCGAGGGTATTTGATACCACATGTAATTCTCACCTTTGTAATTCATTACAAGGGATGGAAAGAAGAAGTAATCTCAATAATAGGGATATGATCCTATGTCTATGCAATGGAGCAAAGTTGTGGCCATAGTCAAAGGTGTTGTCAAGTTTAACTTAAGAAACTCTTACATTATACTTGATCCTTGCTATTATGTACCACGTCTTGTTAAGAACATTATTTCTATTCCCATTTCGGATAATAAAGTATATGATTTTTCTTTATCTAATGGGAATTTGATGGCAATAAAGAATGACTTTTTAATTGCACAAGGTACATTAAACAATAGATTGTGCATTTTGAATTCTCAACCATTATTATTTTACATTCAACAAGGAAAAAGAAAATTAGATAACCAAGAAGATGCCATCTTGTGGCATGCAAAACGTAGACATATTTTCAAGAATAGGATGAACAAGTTAGAAGCCATCAACTACTAAATATGAGTGGCATAGAGGATTTCCCTACTTGTGAGTCTTGTTTAAAGGAAAAAATGACCAAAGGTCCTTTTGTAGGAAAAACAAAACTAACCACAAGTCCTTTGGATTTGACCTATATAGATGTTTATGACCCACTAAGAGTTAGTGCACGAAAAGGCTATTCATACTTCATCACCATCACCAATGATCATACTTAATTCAAACTTGTGTATTTTATGAAGTACAAGTTTAAAGCCTTTGAAAAGTAGAGTATTAGAATGGAGTAGAAAAATAATTAAGATTAAGTACCAAATCTCTTTGATTAGATCGAGAAGGAGAATATTCAAGTATCAAATTCTTTGATTATCTAAAGAAAAATGAGATTCTCTCACAACGTACTTCACCTGGCATACCCTAACATAATGGAGCAGTTGAGAGGAAAGATCATACCTTTTTATATATGGTACATTCCATGATGAGCTTTACCAATGTGCATATATTATTTTGGGGATAAGGCTTACAGATAGCAATGAGGTTACTAAAGGTAATACCCTCAAAGTTGGTGTCAAAAACACCGCATGAGATGTGGTATGGCAAAGTACCTTTTACTTTTTTTTTAAGAGTTAAGGGGTCTCCCACTTTTGTCAAGTGGTTTGTGGGAAACAAGTTGGATGCGAGATCTATCTTGCGCAAGTTTTTAAGATACCTAAGAGAGTTTTTGGGTTATTTTTTCTATGATCTCTCAAAATAAAAGATGTTCGTTTCAAGGAACGCCACTCTTTTGGAAAAAGGAATTTTTATTAGATAGAAATGGTATTGTTGTTGAACTTAATGAAGTTCACGATGATCAACAATCCTATAAATAGTAGAAATAAATGAACATCAGAGCCTTGCACACAACTTCTAAGAAGGTCGGAATGAATCAAGAAAAAACTCAAAAGGTTGGATTCCTTCATGAGACTGGTCAATTGGATAATCATCTGAAAAACCATAAAGAATCTATGTTGTTTATAGATTTGGGACATTGGCTAGACACCATGAAATTCAAAACAGACTCTATGTAATCTAAAAAAGTATGGACTTTGGTAGATTGATTGGAGGGTATAGTATTCATTGGTTACAAGTGGATCTATAAGCAAAAACTAGGAGTCGATTGAATGGTAATGACCTTTAAGGTATGACTATTGGCAAAGGGTTATACTCAAAGACCTAGTATTAATTTTGAGGAAACCTTTTCACTGGTCGCTATGGCTAAGTCTATTAGGAATTTACTTGCTATAGTCACGTGTTAGAACTATGAGATATGGCAAATGGAAGCAAAAACCACTTTCCTAAATTGAAATATTGAAGAAGAAATTTATAAGGAGCAACTACATGGTTTTACATCCAAAGAGAGTAAGCAAAACGTTTGCAAACTCAAGAGGCCCCTTTATGGACTCAGATAAGCATCCTAAAGTTGGAACATATGTTTTGATAAGACATTCAAATGTTTAGCTTTGTCAAAAATGTGTATGAACTTTGTGTGTACAAGAAGGCTAGTGCGAGTAGCATATAGTTTATTATGCTTTATGTTGATAACTTTATTCTCATTGGAAATGAGAGAGAAATGTTAAAGTGTATTATAGCATGGTTATTGACGCAATTCTCCATGAAGGATTTAGGATAAGTATCCTATATATTAGAAATATGTATCTATAGAGATAGATCGAGGAGGATGCTGAGGTTTTCCTAAATGCCATACATTGACAAGATACTAAAGAAGTTTAGTATGGAAAAATTCAAGAAGGGATTCATCTTTATAGAATATGATTTTTGTCTCTCAAAGTTTGTAGCCCCGAAGACTTATGATGAAGGATATAGAATGTCCCACATACCTTATGCGTTGACTAAGGAATCATAATTTATGCCACTCATTATAGAAGACCGAATGTGGCACACACTCTGTGTTACAAGCCATTTTCAATCCGATCTCAATGAAAGTCACTAGAAAGCTATTAAAGCAATCCTTAAGTACTTGAAAAGGACTATGGATTTGTTTTTGGTATATGGTAATGGAGAATTGAAAGTAAAGGAGTTTTTGGATTCTAGTTCTAATTTGATATAGATGACCTAAAATCTACTTTTAGATTTATATTTTGCCTCAAAAGTGGTGTGGTGAGTTGGAAGAGTTTCAAATAAGATATAATAGTTAATTCTATCATAGAGGCATATATTACAACTTTGAAAGCTACAAAGGAAGGTGTTTGGATGAAAAACTTCATCCAAGAGTTGGATATAGTACCTAGCATTGCTAAGCCTATAGTTATTTTCTATGACAACAACGGAGCAATTGCTCAACCTAAAGTGCCAAGATCTTATAGACGATCCAAGCACATTTTGAGTAGATATCATTTGATCTATGAGATCATTTATAAAGGTGACATTCGAGTGGAGAGGATAGCCTTAGAAAAGAATATAGGAGATCCACTGACTAAACCCCCAATGTAAAAGGTCTTTAAAAGATGTCTTGAGAAGATTGGTCTTAAGACTAATGGGTATTGACTTTAAGGTAAGTAGGAGATTGTTGGACTAGTGCACTACAGCTAATTAGCTTGGCATATAAACTATTTAATGTGTGATACAATCTTGATTGAATGATATTCATATAAAATGGTCATCCACATTTTATGCTTATCTTACTTCACTAGCATTTGGTTGATGCCCTTAGATCACACATAACTATGAGACTTGATCACGCACTGGGTGGTGATCATGAAATAAGCCTTACACGATCGTGATCATAAAATATTCTAAGTCATAGAATCTTGTGAGATAATGCATCTAAAATTTGGATAAACTAGTAGTAATGACACAAATCTAAGGAGTTGGATATTACTCTATTTCTTGAGCGATCTATGTTAGATATAGGAGTATGTTAGAGAAAAAGTTCACTGAAGGCTCGCTCTAAAAATCCACTAAATAGCTATAATAACAAGTCGGTAATGGTAAGTTCTCCAATTTATGCTAATGCATATAATTAGTCCTTTGACTTGAGGATTCATGGTAACCTTGTATTTAGGACATCATATCTTAACTATTTCTTGACTAGTTTACAGGTCATCTGAGTTAAGATTGAGTGTGAGCTACTTATACTGGAGATTTGTGAGATCCAAGAAGGGATCCATCTCTTTACTATTGTGAAGGGTGAGTGCATCTCCTATGTATTCTATAATGATCAATTACAAGGAGTCCTTGCATAAGGCAATACTATAATTTAGGAAAGGAGTTTTCCAATGATGAGGTCATAAATCAAAATTGAACATAAGATTAGAAATATAGTTATCGAGGCTATTAGGGAGCTGGAAAATATCTTACCCTAGGCTTCTTACGAGGGATAAAAGATGAAAGGACCATATTTGCATGGTAGGCATAGAGCTACAATGGTTAACTTCAAGTATATTCATTTTGACCAATTAGTTAGGCTTCTTAGGATTGAGGTTGGACAACAACCACGGAGATTGGGTACTCTTCAATCAATAGAGATTAATTAAATAATTTATTAGTTAAAAGAAGTTTAAAATAATGCGAGTATTTCAATATTTAAAATATCACGATTGTTATGAACCCAGGTGCAATGAATTGGAGAACCTAATGAAGGTTTGTGTGGCACTAGGATCCAAATATTTTCAAAACAAACTAAATAAAATAGCCCACATAACACCATAAGGATCTAGACATGCATAGAATTCAGATTTAGAAGGAAACAAATACCTGGGTGAAAGCAGAAAATTTGAAGAGCAAGAAAACTCTCTTCAACTGTCAAACAGGCTCTTCACCGGTGGAGTAAAATCTCCACCAATTTTCCCCTAGACAGCGTCCTCCATTTTAGTTGAAATTTTTATTGGAACTCCTCAAACCTTTGAAGATTCTTCAGTCCAAATTTTAGGCCGATCAGAACACCAAAAGTACTCTCAGAAGAAGCAAAAAATGGCTGCCAGAAATTGCCTTAGTCAAGAGCAAAAGCAACTAAAATAGATTGCCTCTAATGCAAACGTCCACACATAAAATCTATGGCCTATTCTCTATATAAAGTATGGAAAATCTACAGAGAATGAGGGTAGGATGGCTAGGAATATTGAGGTGGAAGGAGGAGGGAGAAGGAGAGAATATTAGGAGGCTAACAACTTAGAATCCCACTACACAATATTGTTGGGAGAAAATCACACAAAATGTGCACACCTCACACTTTTCTGGCCAGCCACTCTACCATATCCATATATAGGAGTGGTCACACACCTCCCACAAGGTGGTGATGCCAAGTGTACCTTGCTTAAGTAGCCACTAACTTTGTGATCAATGAATTTAATTGAAGCACAAATTTCATCAAATGAAATACCTTGCAATTAAATTCTAATTCTAATTCTTATTAAATGAACTCTTCATTTAATAATTCTCCCAAAAATTATCTCTCCAACTTAATTAAATTAAGCACTCTAATTTAATTAATAATCGTTTGACTTAACTCTTAAGTTAAAACTTTTAATATTTTAAGCTAGGTAAAATTAACTCAACTGTTAAATTCATTTTCACCAATTGATAGTCATGTGACATCAATTAATTAATTCTTAATTAATTGATCATAATTTAACCCTTAAATTAACTTGATGAATTTAACTTTTAAATTGATTCAGTCAAAATTACTACAATTTTGGCCCCTAAAAAAAAAGTCATGAATTTTCTAACTCTTAGAAAATTCTCCTTTCTTCAATAAACCATGTCATTAGCTTTTTGTGTAATCTATTAGGTTCTACCATTCATTGGACATGGGCTCACAACTCCTTGCAACTTTTGAAATACCAAATATTCACTTTAGTTTGAACTCCTTTAAACTAAGCGACTCAATTTAATTAATCTCATTAATTGAAGAGTACCTAATCTCTATGATCGATGTCCAACTTCAAGCCCATTGAGCTCAAGTAATTGGCCAAAATGAATGCTCTTAATGAACTATTCTAGCATTATGCATACAATGCAAATACGGCCCTTCCATCTTTTATCTCCCGAAAGAGGCCTAGGACAAGATATTTGTCAGCTCCCTAATAACCTTGATACTACATTTCTATTCTTAATGTTTGACTCCCTTTATGACCTTATCTTTGGAAATGCCTTCCCAAATTGTCACATCACCTCGCATAAGGATTTCTTATAATCGATCATTATAGAACACATAGGAGATACACTCGCCTTTCATAAAGATAAAGAGCTAGATTCCATCTTGGATCTCACAAACGTTTATGCCAAGTAGCTCATACCCAATCTCAACCCAAAAGACCTGCTAGGTGGTCAAGGAAGAGTCAAAGCATGAGGATTAGACAAAAGGTTACCATGGATCGTTAGGTCAAAAGACTAATAATATATACTAGCGTAAGTAGGAGAATTAGCAACTATCAACTTGCCGCTACAGCTATCTAGTGGATTCTCCAGTGGGTCTTCAGTGCCTTATTTTCTAACAAACACCCATATCTCATATAGTTGTTCATAGAATGGAGTGATTCTAATATTTTGATTTATGCATTGTTAGTGCAAGTCTATCCAGATCTTAGATGTCCCATCTCATAAGATCTTATGACTTGGAAGATTTAAGATCATGACCATATGAGATTCATTCCATCAAAACCAAACCAAGTCCCACAATCATAGGTGATCTGAGGGCTTCATCCAAATGCTAGTGAAGTCAGACAAAACATAAGATAAAGATAGCCATATAAAGAAAATTATTCAATCAAGATTGTCCTATGAGTGAAATAGTTTACAAGACCAATCTCATTGGCTTGTAGGCCACTATTCCAACAATCTCCCATTGCGACACATATAAAAGACTAAAGGAAATTCTATTTGATAGAAGGAATTTTCTAAGAGTTAGAAAATTTAATGTGACCGTCTTTGCGGTGAAATTCAGTTGGCTAATTTTTAGTCACTTTAGCTTGATTGATTTAATTGTTAAATTGATCAAAATAATTTAAGGAGTTAAGTTGGACCAATTAAATTAATGATTTAATTTAATTGGTGCCATATAATAATTAATTAGTCAAGTTAACTTAAGGAGTTAAGTTGACACCTTTTAGCATAGAGAGTTAAGTTAGATGGCTTCAGGAGTTAAGTTAAGATCAATTAATTAAATTAATGAGTTAATTTAATTAAAGTGAGGAATATTATTTGGAGGGAAGTTCAAATGAAGGATTACATTTGAGGTGCATTTAGAATTAATTTGGATGACATTTCATGAGATGAAATGAATATTCCAAATTAAATTCCAGTGCAAGTGAAATTCACATTTCACATACAAATGAGTTGCCTAGTTGGCAACATACATCATGGAGAGTGTGACGCCAACTTGCATCACACCTCCAACTCTATAAATAGAGGAGGTGGACCGGCCACTTGAAGAATTAATGCTAAGATTCAATTTTTCTTCTAAAAGTGTGATCTACTGGTATGTTGAAGTTTCACACATTCTTCACATTCCTCTCCACAATTTTGGCCTTCTCTCTTCTTCTTCCTATAGTGAACTAGCTAATTTGGAGAAGATTGGAGCTTGCCTTAGGTGTGTGGATCATAACATTAGAGGCTTCATGATTAGGGAGCTTTGGTCTTGAAGATCCATTGCAGTACAAAAAGTTTGAAGGCTATTTTGGAGGTGTTGCTGATTTTTCCATTTTGCTAAAATTTTTGTTGGTGGTCCTAAAAGGTGTTTCTATCGAAATTTCAACTTAATCTCAGGTGATTTTCTTGGAAAATTGTTGTTAGTTCTCTGCTGTGCCAGGTTTGACAATTTTGAAGCGTTCACTCTTGTCATCTATTTCTATCTAAGATTTAAGTGATCAAGGTATTTTTCTACAATTAAATTCATATTAATAGCATGATTAGATCCTTAGATGAAGTGTAGTCAAGTTTTTATTTAGTTATTTTTATTTTATTGCTTGGATCCTTGTGCTATGCTTTACTTCACTAATTATATGCACTAATGTAAGTGGGAGAACTTGCCACTTTAGCTATCAAGTGGATCCTCCAGACGGGACTTCAGTGAACTTGTTCACTAATGAGTACCAACTAACATGCATAATGTCTAACATGGATTACTTATGAAATGGAGCAATATCCAACTTTTTGGATTTATGTAATATTAGGGTAAGTTTATCTAAATCTTAGGTGCCCTGTCTTACAAGATTTTATGACTTGGAATATTTAAAATCATGACTATGTAAAACTTATTTTATGATCACCACTTAGTGTGCAACTAAGTGAATGAAGGTGTAAGCTAAGGATCCAATAATAAAATAATTAAAAACCAAAACAAAACTTGATTACATCTCCCTAAGGATCTAATTCATGCTATCAAAGTGGAATTAGGTTAGAAAATTACCTAGATGTCAAAATCCAACCAAAGAGATGATGATTTGCTTGAACTTTTCAATATAGTGTTCTCCTGGCGCAACAGCTTTAGGTAACTTTTGCCCAACCAAATCTCCTCAGATTATGCTGAAATTTGGACCAAATTTCCTCCACACTTTGAAGAGTTTCCAATTAAAAATACATCAATAGATAAGATCTACAAAGCCTTGAAAATTCACACCAAACTTCCTACCCTGCTGTGGATCTTCCAAAAGCAAAGCAATAATGTGTTGCCCTTGATTAAATAATCTACACACCAACTACAAGAACTAATCAACCTCAATAAAAATATAAATTCAAATGTCTTTAGAACTCTTCCAACTCACTGCACCACCATTCAGGTAAAATATAATTTTAAATATCTTTGGAACTTTTCCAAGTTACTGCGCCGCCATTCAAGTAAAATATAAATTCAATAGTGGATTTTATGTTATTTATATCGGATTGGAAACAAGAAGTAGAAAACCCCTTGAGTTTCAATTCTCCATTAATGCACACCAAAAACAAATCCTTAGTTCTTCTCAATTTCTTAAGTATTGATTTTATGGTTATCTAGTGTCATTTACTAAGGTCGGATTGAAAGTAGCTCGTAACACCTAGAGCATGTGCTATATCCAACCTTGTACATTGAACAACGTACATTATGCTCCCAATAGCAAATGCATATGGTATGTGGTATATTATTTCTCTCATCATTAGTCTTAGAGACCATAGACTAGAAGAGGCGAAGACCATATCCCATAGGAAGGAATCCCTTCTTGGAATTTTCTATACCTAACCCTTTTTAGTATCTTGTTAATGTATAGGGTTTGAGAAAGCCCCAATATCCTCTTCGATTGATCTCTATAAATTCATATTCCCAGTACGAAAGATGCTTCTTCTAAATTCTTTATGGAGAATTGTATAGACAACTATGCTTTAGAACACTCTAACATTTCTCTCATTCCCAATGCAAAGAATGTCATCAACATAAAGCACAATAAACTATATACTATTTCTACTAGCCTTTCTATACACATAAGTTTCATACATATTTTTTATAAGGCCAAACAACTCGCTTGTATTATGAAAATGTATGTTCCATTGTTGGGATGCCTATTTAAGTCCATAAATGGTCCTTTCGAGTTTGCAAACCTTTTGCTCACTCTCTTTGGATATAAAATCTTATGGTTGCTCTATATAAATTTCTTCTTCACTTTTCCATTGAGGAAAGTAAGTTTTACATCCATTTGTCATATCTCATAGTCATAATATGCGACTATGGCAAGCATAATCTGAATGGACTTAGGCATAGCAACAAGTGAAAAGGTTTCCTCAAAATTAGTATTGGTGTAACCTTTTGCCATTAGTTGTATCTTAAAGATTGAAACCTCTCTATCGACTCCTAGCTTTCACTTATAGATCCATTTGCAACGAATGGGTTCTATACCCTCCGGTGGATCTACTAAAGACCATATTTTATTGAAGTTCATGGAGTCTATTTCAGATTTCATGGCGTCTAGCACCAATGTCTAGAAACTATATCTAACATAGCTTTCTTATAGTTCTTAGGATCACTGTTTATTTGGTCTATCTCATTAAGTAATCCAAACCTTTTGGGTTGCTTCTTGATTTGGTCTAACCTTCTCAAAGGTTGTATGTTAGCCTCTCGATACTCACTTGTTTCTACCAGTTGTGGGATGTCATGATCACCTTAAATTTCATCAAGTTCAATAATAACACCATTTCTATCTAATAAAAATTCCTTTTCCAAAAGGTGGCATTCCTTGAAAGAAACACTTTTTATTTTGAGAGATCATAAAAGTAATAACCCAAAAACTATCTTAGGTATTCCAAAAACTTGCACAAGGTGGATCTAGCATCCAACTTGTCTCCTACTAATCTCTTGACATAAGCGAGAGACCCCCAAACTCTTAGCAAAGAGTAAGAAGGTTGTTGGCCATATCACATCTCATACGGTGTCGTTGGCACCGACTTTAAGGGTACTACATTTAGTAATATCACTTCTATTGTTAAGACAAACTCCCGAAAGGGCATTTGCACATCGGTAAAGCTCATATGGAATGTACCATATTCAATAAGGTACAGTTTCTTTTCTCAGCTACTTTATTATGTTGGGGTGTGTGTATGATGGAGTTTGTTGAGAGAGAATCCCAATTGTTCTTTAGATAATCCATGATTTCGGTACTCAATTATTCTCTTTCTCAATCCAATTGAAGTGCTTTGATACTTTGTCCTAATTGCTTTTTTACTTCATTCTTATACTATTTGACCTTTTCAAAAGCTTCAAACTTGAACTTCATAAGATACATGTGTCTGAATCGAATATGATCATTTGTGAAGGTAATGAAAAATGAAAAACCACTTCTCACACTAACTCTTAGTAATCTACAAATATCTATATTGATCAAATTCAAAGGGCTTGTGGTTTGCTCCGATTGTCCTACAAAAGGTGTTTTGGTCATTTTTCCCTTTAAACAACATTCAAAAGTAGGAAGATCTCTATGCGACTAATGTTTAGTGCTTTGAGGGCTTTTAACTTGTTCTTCCTACTTTTGAAAATATGTCCAATTCTTGCATGTCATAATATGGCATCTTTTTGGATATCTAATTTTCTTTTACTTTGTTCAATGTGCATAAATGATGGTTCAGAATTCAAAATTTTATAATCCATTGTTTGATATGCCTTGAGCAATTAAAAAATTATTCTTTAATGCCTTTGAATTCCCATTAGATATAGAAAAATTAAATCATTTATTTTCCAAATGGAGAATCAAAATAATGTTCTTAACAAGATTAGGTACATAAAACAAGGATCAAGTACAATAAAAGAGTTACTCAAGTTTAACTAGATGATGGCATCGACTTTGGTTTCAACTTTTGCTACATTGCCTAGGAATAGGGTCATATCCCCATGATTGAGACTTTTTCTTCTTTCCATCTCATATAAATTAACTCCTTAAGTTAGAAAGTATCAACTTAACTCTTTAAATTAACTGGACTATTTAATAGTCATATGGCACCAATTAAATGAACTTCTTAATTTAATTGGTCAAATTTAACTCCTTATATTATTTTGGCTAATTTAATAATTAAATTAATCAAGTTAAAATGGCCAAAAAATTAGTGAACCTCTTTCTCCATAAAAACTACCAATGGTAATCAGTCTAACTCTTTAAAAAATCTCCCCATTAAATAAAACTTCCTTTAAGCTTTTGTGTGTGATCAATTAGGTTCTCCCATTCATTGAACATGAGCTTACAACTATTATGATATTTTGAACATTGAAATATTCGTACTAATTTAAACTCCTTGAAACCAATAATTCCTTCAATTAGTCTCTATTAATTGAAGAGTGTCCAATCTCCATGGTTGATGTCTAGCTTCAAGACCATGGAGCCCAAATAATTGGTCAAAATAAATATGCTCTTGGTGAACCATTCTAGCTCTACACTTGCCATGCAAATATGATCCTTCTGAAAGCAAGTAAGGTACTAAGATCCAATAATTAAACTTCAAAAACATGAAATTAACTAACTCTTTCAAGTATAACAAGGATCTAATCATGATAGGAATTCAAATTTGGTGAGAGTGTTTCCTTGAAAAGAAAAATCCAAGGAGTAACAATCGAACTTTTCACTTGTCCAAAAACTACCTGCAACTGCCGCAGCTAGAAGAGTGTGACAATCACCCTATCAAATCTTCTCTCAAAATTCCCAAAAAACTATATGGAGCTTCACAATGCCTTGATGAACTCTCAATTAAAATTTTAGATCAGAAGGCCATTTGGAATAGCCTGGAGAAATTTGCCAAATAGGACTCTATATAGGTGGATCTCTAGAAACAAGCAAGTTAAATGTCTTGCCTCTATTGTAATGATCTATTCACCAATGAGATCTTCCTAAATCTCTAGTCTATTACCTAGAGTAAGACCAGATATTCAACAATGATGGAGGCTGATTTTAGGTTGGGAAGAAGAAGAAGATAGCAGAGCTTTCAACACATGAATGCTTGCTTGCAAGAGGTTTTGGAGAGAATTTGCAAAGAGGCTAATTCTTCACACCAAATGTGATATGGCCAGCCATCTCTCTCTCTATATTTATATATAGATGTTGAAAATGTGTGATACCAAGTTGACATCACACAATGCATAGAGGGGGGTGGCCAAGTGGGGTTGCCAAGGTGGCAAATTTAAATCTAAATGTCATTTGAATTTCATTAGCATCTTAATTATATTTGAAATCTCATTCTATGACTTGGAAGATTTAAGATCATGATCATGTGAGACTTATTCCATGGTCATCAAACTAAGTTCTGCAACCTTAGGTGATCTAAGGGTCTCATCTAAATGCTAGTGAAGTGAAATAAAGCATAACATGAAGATGACCATATAAAGAATATCATTCAATCAAGATTTTTTTTACAAGAAAATATCTTTTACAAGGCCAATCTCATTAGCTTGTAGGGCATTATTCCAATAATTTCCCACTTACCCTAAAGCCAATGCCCCGTGGCCTTGAGACCTATCTTCATAAGATGTCCTCCAAAGACCTTTAGCTTTTAGTAGTTTAGACAGTGGTTTTACTATATTCTTTTTTGAGGCAACTTTGTCCACTCAATTGTCACTTCTAACAATTGATATCATATATCATACGATACCGCATTTAATAAGTTTGAATCACTGATGAGATCCTAGCTCAAGTTTTAAATTATCTTTCAAAGATAATTGTAAGCTCATGTATGCTAGTCACTACATCCAACACTTGGATGACATTTTTATCTAAACACTTTCCTTTACAGCTTTTGAAGTTGCAATATATTATACCTCTATGGTTGAGTCAGCCATGGTGTCTTACTTGGAACTCTTCCAACTCACCACACTATCTTAAGGAAAAATATAAATCTAGAAGTAGATTTGAGGTTATCTATATCAGATTGGAAACTAGAATCCAAAAACCCTTCAAGTTTCAATTTTTGATTACTGTATACTAAAAACAAGTCCTTAGTTCTTCTCAAGTACTTTATGTTTGTTTTTATGGCCATCCAATGGCTCTTAATGAGATTAGATTGGAACCTACTTGTAACACTTAGTGAGTGTGCCACATTCGATCTCGTATATTAAATTGTATACATTATGCTCCTTATTATTGAGGTATAGGGTATTTAGGACATTTTTTGTTTCTCTTCCTTAGTTTTGGGGGGCCATAGACTTTGAGAGATGAATGGTGTGTCCCATGGAAAAGAATCCTCTCTTGGATTTTTTCATACTAAACCTCTTTAGTATTTTGTCAATGTATGGGGTTTGAGAAAGCCCTAACATCTTCTTCGAGCAATTTCTATAGATACCTATTCCCAACACAGAGGATGCTTCTCTCAAATCCTTCACGGAGAATTTTATAGATAATTGTACTTTAGTACACACTAACATTCCTACCTTATTCTCAATGAGAAAGATATTGATATAAAACACAATAAACTATATTGAACTTCCACTAGTCTTTTTGTACACACATGGTTCATAAACATTTTTGATAAAGCCAAATGATTTGATCATTTTGTCAAAATATATGTTCTAACTTCAAGATGCTTGTTTGAGTCCATACATAGATTTAGAGTTTGCAAACCTCTTACCGTTTCCCATTAGATGTAAAACCTTGCGGTTGTTCCACATAGATATCTTTTTCAATGTCACCATTGAGAAGAACAATTTTCACATCCATTTGCCATATCTCTTGGTCATAATATGCAACTATGGCAAGTAAAATCTAAATGGACTTTGGCATAGTAAATGGGGAAAAGGTTTTCTCAAAATTGATACAGGGCTTTTAAGTGTAATCCTTTGCCACTAGTTGTGCCTTAAAAGTCATCACGTCTTTATCTATCCTGAGCTTTTGCTTATAGACCCACTTGCAGCCAATGGGAACTATTCCTTTTGGTGGATCTACCAAAGTCTATACTTTTTTTGAGTACATGAAGTCCATTTCAAATCTCTTGGTCCCAAGCTAATATCCCAAGTCTTTGTCTGACATAGCTTCCTCATAGGTCTTTAGATCTCTATTTGATTAATCCCTCTCATGAAGAAATCCAAACTTTTTATGTTCTTGATCTAGTCCGACCGTTTAGAGATTGTGTACAAAGCTCTTGCAACTTATTTATTTCTATTACTTTTAGGATTTCTTGATCATCATGAACTTCAACAAGTTCAATAACAATACCTTTTCTATCCAATAGAAATTCTTTTTTCAAAAAATGGGCATTCCTTAAAAAAAACACCTTTCATTTTGAGGGATCATAGAAGTAATAACCCATAGACTCTCTTGGGTATCTCATAAACTTGCACAAGATAGATCTACTATCCAACTTATCTCCCATTGTCCATCTCACGTAGGTGAGAGATTCTTAAATCTTTAGATAGTGGTAAGAGGATGTTTTGGCATACCATAACTTGTATGATGCTTTAGGCACCAACTTTGAAAATACTACTCTTAGTAACTTCACTGCTATTATCTAGGCATATCCTCAAAAAGATATAGGCACATCGGAGGAGGTTATTATGGAACATACCATATTAAATAAGGTATAGTTTCTCCTCTTGATAACTCCATTAAGTTAGGATATGCCGGGTCGAGTCCATTGAGAGAGATTCCCATTATCCTTTAGATAATCCAAGAATTCAGTACTTCAGTATTCGTTTCCTTGATCTGATCACATGGCTTTGATACTAAGTCCTTTTTTCTTTTCTACTTCATTTCTTTACTCTTGGAACTTTTCAAAGGCCTTAGACCTTATACTTCATAAGATACACATGTATGTACTTACTATAATTATTGGTAAAGGTAATGAAATAAGAATAGCCACCTTTCCCACTAACTTTTAGTGGTTCACAAACATTTGTATAGATCAAATTCAAAGGACTTGTGGATGGTTTTGTTTGTCCCACAAAGGGAGTCTTTGTCATTTTTCACTTCAAACAAGATTCATAAGGGGGAAAGTCCTCAATACCATTAACATTTAGTACTTTCAGAGCTTCTAACTTGTTTATCCTATTTTTTGGAGATATGACCAAGTCTTATATGTCACATCATGGATCATCTTGGATATTTAATTTCTTACTTAGTTGAAAGTACATTAATGATGGTTAAGAATCTAATATATACAATCTTTTGTTAATTATAACACAAGCAACTAAAGAACTCATTCTTTAATACCTTCAATCTCCTATTTGATATAGAAGGATCAAATCCTTCGGTATCCAAAGCTAAAATGGAAATATCATTCTCAACAATATATAGTACTTTATGACAAAGGTCCAATACAAATTTGGAGTTCTCTAAGTCTAACGTATTGTATGCCTTCAAATTTGATTACAACTTTTGCTCCTTCGCCAAGGTAGTGGATCATATCCACATCACTTAGTTTTATTCTTCTTTCTATTCTTCGAAACAACTTACAAAGAAAAGAACTATATGTGACATCAAATATCCATGAGGAAGAGTTTATACTAAATACACTTCAATGAAGTGCATATCCTTCTTAAGGGTTGCAAGATAACCTTTGCAAATAGCTTCTAATGGCCTACCTTTTCAAAGTAGAAACGAATAATATTAACTATTTCCTTTATAATCTTCTTAACTCCACCAGATGCCTTTGATACTTGGTTTCCTTTGAAGGAAGAACCTTTCTTCCTCTTACCTCTCTTTCTAGCATCCCTTAGGCTTATAGACTTGGAAAAGGAAATAAATGTCAAAAGTTTGCCTTTATCATGGTAGTCTCCTTCTAGAGCAACACATTGATCAATAAAACTTGGCAAGAATGTGAGGATTAAATCCTCATGGAGATCGTTGTCCATCACTATGTCCAAGTTGAAATGCTTCTCCAAGCTTAATCATCTTTAGACCATAGTTAATGACATATGACTTCCATCCATCCTAGCTTGAAAAATCTCCTTTCACAACATGAACTTCTTATACCTCATTTATTTTACAACTCTTGTAAAGTTTAGCCAAGGTACCATTTATGTGTTCTTGAGACTTTTAAAGTTTGTAGATGCCATCATGAGACTAAGGGATAGGACAATCCTAAGCCTCATTCATGAACTTTTCATGTATCTCTAAATCTACATTAATCCTAAAGAGATTAGGAGTATCATGAAATAGAACCTATATCTATTTCTAGAAATCTAGTAGGATTTTTGGGGTTAAGTCAATTGTAGAAGTTTGGCCCTGTTGGTTTATTGGTTTCCAAAATAACATTGAGTGGAATTTTAGCCATGCTAGAGATTTCACAAATCCTCATAAGCAAAAACAAGAATATACATGTAATTGAATTTGATATTAATAACATGTTCATGATCTTTCAAGCATATTTTTCTCCCACTATTTTATCAAATACCTCACCTCCTAGAAGAATTTAGGAAATCATATTTCCTAATGAGAATCAAGACCCCACGACTAGCAAGTGGACCCTCATTTACAAGTGCCATCCACAAGCAGTCAAAGGGTAGGCAATGTTTTCCAATTGCATCTTATGTAATTCTTGATGAATTTTGCTTCACGTTTCATATAGACGCACATTTATGTGTGCTATCTACACTAATAAGTGTTAAGCTCAACCTACCAATCCTTTTTTTCCTCAAGATGGGCTCACGACATTCCTCATTTATGAGTGCCAATGCGTGAGGGTTCTTAAGTCAAAGATGCATCTCATGTAAAGTGTATGCTCACAACTTTTCTCTTTAGTGTGATCCCTATTTACAAGTGCCATCACACAAAATCGATAGCATCATCATGGCATACACTATTGGTAGAAGGCTTAAATTAATTAAAACTCCTTTAATTTGTATCCATTAGGACTTACTATTTGAAAGATACTTAGATATGCTAAGTGAAGAGTTTTTGCTTATAAAGATCTCTTTATTTGTATCTTCTTATTTAGGTTCTCTATATCCTAGTCATGCATCTCATACATCAATAGGATTTGAAAAGTGTAACTAAGTAAATGCACCTAGCATGCTCCTAGGTTGGGATGACCATGAGCTTAGCCGAGTGATGCACTTAGAGCCATAAGTGCACAACTTAGTTGAGTTTAAGTAGGTGTATCTCATATATTTATGGGTCTTCAAGCATCCTTGGATCCTCTTTACTCCTTGCCACTTTTACAAGAGAAACAAAACCTTACTCTTAGTGACTCTATTATCATAACTTTTACAAGATAGAACAAGAGGCATGCAAGCGCCATTTAATACAACCTATTTCAACAACTTGAAATGAATAAAACCAATGTTAAAAGGCTCATGATCATCCCCATTCATTCATCATTCATTGAATAATTAAATGAACAATAAATAAATCTAGAATTAGCAATTAATTCCAATAATTAAATGCTTATAGCATAAACAAATAATTGGTCAAGCAAAAATAAGCATAACCATTATGCATCTCATTTTTGCAATAATTGGAGATCAACTTTAACAAGATTTAAGAAGCAATTAAAAATGTTAAACATAGTTTTGATAACTCACACAACACTTGTGCGTCAATTGTGTATGATTTAAATCGATTTTTAGTCACTTAAGGAACCAGAAGTAGGCTTAAAACTCAATCAACCCAAAACATGGGACTGCTAGCCAAGGCAAGCTCATGGCTGGGCAGAAACTTTTAGCCACTACCCTGCCATGGCTGCCATGTGTTAGCAGCTCCCCTGTTTTGGGGTCAAGACCAAGTCAAACCTATTTTAGCTCAACTTTTATGCACCAAAAACTTTAGAACACCTTCTAAATATTAGAACACACATTATGGATGGAATTTTAAATTAAAACACCTTTTAAAATTGAAATTTCAAGTGTTTAATCATGCTTCAAAAATCAAGTTCAAGTGAAAATCAAATTCTCCAAAAATCTCCAACCAAACTCCAATCTCATTGGATCAAAAAATGACTAAAACACTTTCAGCCATAAATCAACATGCTATATCAACTTATACCACCAATTAATGCCAAATCAACATTCAACATTAATCACTATGAATTAAAACATACTAGTTACATAAATTAACATTTAAATCATGTAATAGCATGATTTCAATTCATCATTCAAGAAGCCACACACAACATAAACCAAATACTCCAATCCATCAATTGAATTGAGAATTTGGTGATCTGGATTAATCTATCACATGAATCAATCAACCAAATAAAATCTAAATTTAAGCATTATTTAGACTCTGATACCATTTGAAAGCAAGTAAGGTACTAGGATCCAATAATTGAACTTCAAGAACATGAAATTAATTAGTGCTTACAAGCATAAAAAGGATCTAATCATTCTAGGGCTTTGTATTTGATGAGATCATTACCTTGGAAAGTAAAATCCAAGGAATAGCAAGTGAACTCTTCATTAGTCCAAAAACTGCTTACAACTACTGCAGCTAGAAGAGTGTGGCAATCGCCTTATCAAATTCCCTCCAATAATTTTGAAACAAAATAGCTAGAGCTTCACAAGGCCTTAATGAACTCTTAGTTAAAATTTTAGATCAAAATATTTTTTGGAAATTGTTGGAGAAATTAGCTAAATTGGATTCTATATAGTTGGATCTCTAGAAATAAACAAGTTAAATGCCTTGCCTCTATCATAATGATTCACACACCAATGTGATCTTCCTAAATCTCTAGTCTATAAGATAGAGTAAGACCAGAGATTCGACAATGGTGGAGGCCAATTTTAAGTAGGGAAGAAGGAGAAGAGAGCAAAGGTTTCAACACATGAATGCTTGCTTATAAGAGGTTTTGTAGAGAATTTGCAATGAATCTAATTCTTCACACCAAATGTGATATGGCCAGCCATCTCTCTCTATATCTATATATAGATGCTAAAAATATGTGATGACAAGTTGACATCACACAATGTATAGGGGGGGGGGGCGGTTAAGTGGAGTTGCCATGGTGGCAAATTTAAATCCAAATCTAATTTGAATTTCATTTGCATCTTAATTACATTTGAAATCTTATTCCCAATAAATTAAGATGCTAATTCAAATCTTATTTGAATTTGCCCTCCAAAATTCATTCTTCCTAATTAATCAAATTAAACTCTTTAGTTTATTTAATTTTCCTTTAACTTAACTTTTTAAGTCAAACTAACTTAACTCTTTAAGCTTGATTTGTTAACTTAATTCTGTAAGTTAACTTGACCAATTGATAGTTATATTGGCACCAAATAATAAACTTCTTAATTATTGGTCTAATTTAACTCCTTAAATTAGTTGATTAATTTAACATTTAAATTAATCAAGCCAAAATTAACCTTCAAACTTGGTACCTAAAATTGGTCCACTAGGAGAGATCCTTTTCAACACTTCAAAAAATTCTCTCAATAGGAAACTAATTTAATTTTGTATGTGACCCAATAGGTTTTACCATTTATTAGACATGGCTCACAACGTTTTGTGACTTTGGATATCTTATATTCATTTTAGTTTAAAACTCTTTTTAAACTAATTGACTTAATCAATTGATCTTATTAATTGAAAAGTAACTAATCTCTATGGTCGATGTCCAACCTCAAGCCCATGGAGCCCAACTAATTGGCCAAAATGAATTTTCTGGAGAATCATCATCACTCTACACGTACCATGTAAATACAATCCTTTTGTCTTTTATCTCCTGAAAGTGTTGGAATAGTATCCTGCAAGCCAATTGGATTAGCCTTATAAACTATTTTCTTGTAAGACAATCTTGATTGAATGATATTCATTATATGACCATCTTTATCTAATGTTCTTTATTCACTTCACCTGTATTTGGATGAAGCCTCTAAATCATACAAGACTACGAGACTTGGTCAGGGACTAAGTGGTGATCATGGAATATCTTACATGGTTGTGATCTTAAATCTTCTAACAGATGGGATTTTATGAGATAGGGCATTGTTGGAGATTGCTCCATTCCATGAGCAACTATATGAGATATGGGTGTATGTAAGTAGGTGCTTGTTAGAGAATAAGGCACTAAAGACCCATCAAACATTCCATTAGATAGCCATAGTAGTAAGTTGGTAATGGCTAGTTCTCCTGCTTATGCTGGTGCATATTATTAGTCCTCTGACCTAAAGGTCAATGGTAATCTTATGTCATGTCCTCATGCTTTGACTCTTTCTTGACCACCTAACAGGTCATTTGGGTGGAGATTGGATATGAGTTACTTGGCACGAAGGTTTGTAAGATCTAAAATGGAATTCGATTGCTCGTCTTTGCAAAGGGCTAGTGCATCTCCTATATGTTCTATAATGATTGATTTCAAGAAATTCTTGTACAAGGTGATGTGACAATTTGGAAAGGCATTTCCAAAGATGCGGTCACAAAAGGAATCGACTATTAAGAATAGAAGTATAGTATCGAGGTTATTAGGGAGTCGATAAAATATCTTGCCCTAGGCCTCTTTCAAGAGATTGGAGATAGAAAGATCGTATTTGCATTATACACATGATTCTAGAATAATTTTTCAAGAGCATTCATTTTGGCTAATTAGTTGGGCTCCATGGGCTTGAGGTTGGACATCGACCATGAAGATTGGGTGCTCTTTAATTAATGAGATTAACTGAATCAGTCGCTTAGTTTAAAGGAGTATAAACTAAAGTGAGTATTTGATATTCCAAAGTTACAAAAAGTTGTGGGTCCATGTTCAATGAATGGAAGAACCTAATGGGTCACATACAAAATCCAATAAAATGGTCTACTGATGGAAGAAGAATTGTCTAAGAGTTAGAAAATTTGTGACTGGTTTTTGGGGGAAACAAAATTGTTGTCATTTTAGCTTGATCAATTTAATTGTTAAATTGGTCAAATTAATTTAAGAGTTAAATTAAGATAAATTAATTAAAGGTTAATTAATAGATGTTACATAACTATCAATTGGTCAAAATTAATTTAAGGGTTGAGTTAGTTTTAACTAGCTTAAAATGTTGAGCGCTTTGACTTAAAAGTTAAATCAAATGATTATTAATTGAAATAAAGTATTTAATTTGATTAAGTTGGAGAAAATTTTTTTGGGATAATTATTAAATAAAGAGTTCATTTAATAATAATTAAAATTTAATTGTAAGATATTTCATTAGATGAAATTTGTGCCCCATTTAAATTCACTAATCACAAAGTTAGTGGCCACCTAAGCAAGGGACACTTGGCATCACCTCCTTGTGGGAGGTGTGTGACCACTTTTATATATTGATCTAGCGAAGTGGCTGGCCATATGGTATGTGACGTGTGCACATTTTGTGTGTTTTTCTCCCAATGATATTATGTAGTGGGAATCTAAGTTGTTAGCCTCCTATTACTCTCTTTTTCTCCCTCCTCATTCCACCTCAATATTCCCAGCCTTACTTCCCTCATTCTATGTATATTTTTCATCCTTTTTATATAGAATAGTCCATTGATTTGGTGTGTGGACGTTTGCATTAGAGGTAATCTAGTTTGGTTGCTTTTTGCTCTTAACTAGAGCTATTTTTTGCAGCCAATTTTTACTCCTATTGGGAGTACCTCTGGTGTTCTGATTGGCCTAAAATTTGGATTGAAAAATCTTCAAAGGGTTGGGAACTTCCATTAAAAATTTCATCTAAAATGGAGAAGTCCATGTAGGGTAAAATCGGTGGTGATTTTATTGCACTGGTGAAGAGGCAGTTTGACAGTTGAAGAGAGTTTTCTTGCTCTTCAAATATTATGCTATCACCCAAGTATTTTCTTCTTCTAAATCTAAATCCTATTCCTGTCTAGATCCTTGTGTGGTCTAGTTTATTTAGTTTTTTTTTGAAAATATTTGGATCCTAGTGCCACAAACTTTCAAGTGGTATCGGAGCCATATTCATGCATGGAATTAGATTTTGCATGGCTTGGATGATTGATTATTTTGAAGAAATGATCAATATCACCATGTACTCAATCCATATTATGGGTTGGAGTGTATGGATGATCTTGCTTGTGGCTCTTAGATTGATGGATTAAACCATGCTATTGTGTGCTTTAATTGTTAAATCATATGATGACATGTTTTGATTCAACTTTTTGATGTTAAATTTTGATTTGGCATTGATGAATGCTATATTCTGATATAGCATGTTATGAATGGCCTTAAGTTGTTTTGGTCATTTTTGGGTTTAATAAGATTAGATATAATTGGAGATTTTCGAAATATGAATCTTGCTTAAATTTATTTTTCTAGCATCTTTGGGCACTTGATATTTCAGTTTTAGAAGGTGTTTTAATCTGAAATCTCCATCCATATTGTGTGTTTTGATGTTTAGAAGTTGTTCTAAAAATCTTAGTGCACAAATGTTGAGTCAAAAATAGCTTGATTCACATTTGACTCTGAAACTAGGATGCTGCCAGTAGTTGGCAGCTCAAGGCAAGGCTATGACCGAAAGGTTATTGCCCAACCATGGGCTAGCCTTAGCTAGCAGCACCTAGTTTGGTCTTGAGTGAATTTTGAGCTTTTTGGGTTTCTTTTGTGACCGTGGTGGTGTTGAAATGCACATAATGGTTGCACAAATGTTGTGCAAACTCTCAAATATGTGTTGGACACATTTGATTAATTTTAAAACTTGTTTAAGTTGATTTCCAAATGTTGCAAAAATATGATGCATAAACGTTATGCTTGTTTTTGCATGACTGGTTAATTGTTAATATGATTAGCACTTAATTGTTGGAATTGAATGTCAATTCATAGTTAATTTATTGTTCATTTAAATGTTGAATAGACGATGAATGAATGGGTATAATCATGAGCCTCAAATATTGATTTTATTTCAAATTATTGAAATGAGTTGTATTAAATGGGGCTTGCATGCCTCTTGTTTATCTTGTAAAAGTTATGAGAGTAAAATCAGTAAGAGTGAGGTTTTCATTCTATTATAAAAGTTGTAAGGAGCAAAAAGGATCCAAGTAGGCTTGAGGACCTATGAATGTATGAAATACACTCATGTAATAGCTTAATTTAATCAGCCCACCTAAAATCAATCGAGTGATGCACCTATGACTCTAAGTGCATCATTTGCTTCGGCTTATGGTCATCCCACCCTAGAAGTATGATGCTAGGCTATTTGCTTATTTATGTTTTTTATATTCTATTAATGTACAAGATGCATAATTAGGATATAAAGAACCTAAACAAGAAGATAAAAATGACGATATCTTTGCAAGCAAAAACCCTCCACTTAGAATGTCTAAGTATTTTTCAAATATTAATTCCCAGTAGATACAAATTAAAAGATTTTTAATTAATCCAAGCCTTCTACCAATAGTGTATGCCATAATAATGCTACCAATTTTGTGGGATAGCACTCATAAATGGGGGTCATACTTAGGAAGAAAGTTATGAGCTTACACTTTGCATGAGATGTATCTTTGACTTAAGAACCCTCATTCATTGGCACTCGTAAATGAGGGATGTCGTGAGGCTATCTTGATTCTCATTAGCAAATTTGATTTTTTGAATTCTTCTTAGGAGGGAATAATTTGATAAAATAGTGGGAGAAAAATATGCTTGAAAGACCATGAACATGTTTTCAATATCAATATTCAATCATATACTTATATTCTCTTTTTCACCTTTGAGGATTTGTGAAACCTCAAGAATGACTAATAATTCCACTCAATGTTATTTTGGAAACCAATAAACCAATTGAGCCAAACTTCCATGATCGATATAACCTCAAAAATTATTCTAGATTCCTAGAAGCAGATATAGGTCTTTTATCATGGTACTCATAATCCCTTTGTGATTAATGTAGATCTAGGGACACGTAAAGAATTTATGAATGGGCTTAGGATTGTCTTATCCCCTAGTGTCATGATGGTATCTATAAACTTTAAAAATTTCAAAAACACATGAATGGTTCCTTGGTTAAGATTTACAAAAGTTGTAAAAAAAATGAGGTATATGAAGTTCATGTTGTCAAAGGAGACTTTTCAAGTTAGGATAGATGAGAAGTCATGTGTCATTGACTACGGTCTAAAAATGGTTAGGCTTGGAGAAGTTTTTCAACTTGGACGTAGTGATGGACAATGATCTCCATAAGGATTTGATCCATACATTCTCACCGAATTTTATTGATCAAAGTGTTGATCTAGAAGGAGACTACCATGACAAGGGCAAACCTTTGACACTTGTTTCTTTCTCCATATCTATGGGCCCAGGAGGTGCTAGAAAGGGAGGTAAAAGGAAGAAATGTTCTTCCTCTAAGGGAAAACAACCATCAAAGGCATTTGTAGGAGTCAACAAGATTATAGAGGAAATAATTGATATTATTTGTTTCTACTTTGGCAAGATAGGCTATTGGAAGTTACTTTCAAGGGTTATCTTACAACAATTAAAAAGGGCATGTACTTTATTAAGGTGTATTTAGTATGAATTCTTTCTCATGCATATATGATATCGTATGTAGTTCTTTTCTTAGTAAGTTGTTACAAAAGAATAGAAAGAAGAATAATCCTAAGTGATGAGGATATGATCCACCATTTTGGCTAAGGAGCAAGAGTTGTGACCAAAGCCAAAGGCATACAATAAGTTAGACTTAGGGAATTGCATACTTGTATTGGACCTTTGTTATAACGTACCATATATTATTGAGAACATTATTTCAATTCTCATTTTGGATAGTGAATGATTTGATCCTTCTATATCAAATGGGAGATTGAAGGCATTAAAGAATGGGTTCTTTAATTGCTTATGGTATACTTATCAAAGGATTATATATATTGGATTCTTAATCATCATTGATGCATTTTCAACTAAATAAAGAAAATTAGATATCCAAGATAATGCCATGATGTGGCATATAAGACTTGGTCATATCTCCAAGAATAGGATGAACAAGTTAGAAGCTCTCAAAACACTAAATGTTAGTAGCATTGAGGACCTCCCTACTTGTGAATCTTGTTTGAAGGGATAAATGACCAAAGCTCCTTTTATGGGACAAATGGAATGGTCACCAAATCCTTTGAATTTGATCCTTACGAATATTTGTGGACCATTAAGAGTTAGTGAGAGAGGAGGCTATTCTTACTTTATCACCTTCACTAATGATTATAGTTGGTACGGATATGTGTATCTTATGAAGTACAAGTCTAAGGCCTTTGAAAAGTTTAAACTACATAAGAATGAAGTAGAAAAGCAAAAGGGACTCAGTATTAAAGCTCTTCGATTGGATCTAAGGGGTGAATGCTTAAGTATCAAATTCTTAGATTATTTGATGTGCCTTATCCTTTTGGGGATAGACTTTGTTAGTAAACATAGTACCTTCAAAGTTGGTGCCAAAGACTCCACATAAGATATGGTATGGTAAAACACCCTCTTACTAATATCTCAAGTTTTGGGGATCTCCTACGTATGTGAGATGGATAGTGGGAGATAAGTTGGATAGTAGATCCACCTTATGTAAGTTTATGGAATACTCAAGAGAATCTATAGGTTGTTATTTCTATGATTCCTTGAAACACAAAATGGTTGTTTCAAGAAACACTATCTTTTTGGAAAAGGAATTTCTATAATATAGAAAAGGCGTTATTGTTGAACTTGGTGAAGTTTAAGATGATTATCAAATCCCACAAGCGGTAGAAATAAATAATTATCAAAGAGCCTCATACAAAAACTTTAAGAAGGTTAGATTGGATCAAGAAGCAGCCGGAAAGGTTCAAATTTTTTCGTGAGATGGGATAATCAGATGATGATCCAAAAACCTATGAGGAAGCTATGTTGGACATAGACTCAAGATATTAGCTTGAAGCCATGAGATCTGAAATGGACTCCATGTACTCAAACAAAGTATTAACTTCAGTAGATCAACCAAAAGGAGTAGTTTTTGTTAGTTGCAAGTTGATCTACAAGCGAAATCTTGGAATAGATAGAGAAGTGGTGACTTTTAAGGTACAACGAGTAGCAAAAGGTTACGCTCAAAGACTCAATATCAATTTTGGGGAAACATTTTCATTGGTCACTATGCCTAAGTCCATTTAGATTTTACTTGCCATAGCTACATATTATGATTATGAGGCATGCCAAATAGATGTGAAAACAACTTTCCTCAATAGAGACATTGAAGAATGGATCATATGTAGCAACCACAAGGTTTTACATACAATGAGAGTGAGCAAAAGGTTTGCAGACTTTAGAGGTCTATTTATAGACTCAAACAAGCATCCCAAACTTGAATATATGTTTTGATTAGAAAGTCAAATCTTTTGGCTTTATCAAAAATATGTATGAACCATGTGTGTACAAGAGGCCAGTGAGAGTAGTGTACAGTTTATTCTACTTTACGTCAATGACATCTTTCTCATTGGGAATGAGGAATGAATCTTAGAATGCATTAAAGCATAGTTATCTACTCAATTCTCTATGAAGGATTTGGGAGAAGTATTTTATGTATTTAGAATACGTATCTATAGAGATAGATCGAAGAGAATGCTAGGGTTTTTCCAAATCTTAAAAATTGATAAAATACTAAAGAGGTTTAGTATGAAAGAATCTAAGAAAGGATTCCTTACCATAGGACATGGCATTCATCTATTGAAGTCTATGACACCTAAGATTGAGGAAGAGAAATGAATAATGTCTCACATACCTTATGCCTTCACCATTAGAAGCATAATGTAAGCAATTCAATGTACTAGACTTGATGTGGCACACTTGCTAAGCATTATGAGTTGGCTCTAATCTAATTTCGGTGATTGTCATTGGATATTCATAGAAGCAATCCTTAAGTACTTGAGAAAAATTGAGGACTTATTTTGGGTATACGACAACAAAGAATTGAAACTCAAGGGGTTTTCATATTCAAGTTTCCAATTCGATGTAGATGACCTAAAATCCACTTTTAGATTTACATTTTACCTTAATAGCAGCATGGTAAGTTGGAAGAGTTCTAACTAGACACCATAGCTGAGACAACTACTGAGGTAAAATAATTTGTAGTTTTGGACATTGCAAAGAAAAGTGTTTAGATGAAAAGCTTTATCCAAAAGTTGGAGGTAGTGCCTAGCATGCAAAACCCTATAATTGTCTTTTGAAGATATTTTAGGACTTGAGCTAAGATCTCATTAGTGATCCAAATACAGTAAATGCATTATCATTTGATATATGATATGAATTGATAGAGGTGAGAATACAACAGAACCACTGTGTAAACCTATAAATGCTAACGGTCTTTGAAGGACATCTTGAGAAGACAGGTCTCAAGGCCAAGGGGCATTGGCTTTAGGGAAAGTGGGAGATTGTTGGAATAATACCCTACAAGTCAATTGGATTGGCCTTGTAAACTATTTCTTTGTAAGATAATCTTGATTTGATGATATTCATTTTATGGCCATCTTCATTTTATGCGCTTTATTTACTTCACTTGCATTTGGATGAAGTGCCTAGATCACATAAGACTAACGGACTTGGTCACGTACTGGGTGGTGATCATAGGATCCTATGAGATAGGGTATCTAAGATTCGGATAGACTTGCACTAATGATGCATAAATCTGAAGGTTAGAGATTACTCCATTACATGAGCAACTATATTAGATATAGGTGCATTTTAGTAAGTGCTTGTTAGAGAACAAAGTACTAAAGACCTATCGGAGAATCCACTAGATAGCTAAAGTGGTAAGTCGATAATGGCTAGTTCTCCTTCTTATGCTAATACATATTATTAGTCCTCTGACTAATGGTCTATGGTAACCTTGTGTTTGGTCCTTATGCTTTGACTCTTCCTTGACCACCTAGTAGGGCTTTTGGGGGGAGATTGGGTATGAGATACTTGGTATGAAGGTTTGTGAGATCCAAGATAGAATCCAACTTCTCATCTTTGTGAAGGACAAGTGCATCTTCTATGTATTCTATAATGATCAATTCTAAGAAAATTTTGTGCAAGGTGATGTGAAAATTTGGGAAGGCATTTCTAGAGATGATGTCACAAAGGGAATCGAACATTAAGAATCAAAGCATAGTATCAAAACTATTAGGGAGCCAACAAATATCTTGCCCTAGGCCTCTTTCAAGAGATAGTAGGTGAAAGAACCATATTTGTATGGTACATGTAATGCTAGAATGGTTCTTCAAAAGCATTCATTTCGGCCAATTAGTTAGGCTCCATGGACTTGAGGTTGGGCATCGACCATGGAGATTTGGTACTATTCAATTATTGAGATTAATTGAACTTAGTTGCTTAGTTTAAAGGAGTTTAAACTAAAGTGAATATTTGATATTCCAAAGTCATAAGGAGTAGTGAGCCCATGTCCAATCAATGGTAGAATATAATGGGTCATACACAAAAGTTAATAAAATGGACTACTGAAGGAATGAGAATTTTTCAGGAGTTAGAAAATTCATGACTAGTTGTTGGAGGAGACAAAAATTATCGTCATTTTGGTTTGATCAATTTAATTATTAAATTGGTCAAATTAATTTAAGAGTTAAATTAAGATAAATTAATTAAAGATTAATTAATTGATGTCACATGATTATCAATAGGTCAAAATTAATTCAAGGGTTGAGTTAATTTTGACAAGTTTAAAATATTAAGCGCTTTGACTTAAGAGTTAAGTCAAATGATTATTAATTGAATTAAAGTGTTTAATTTAATTAATTTGGAAAGATAATTTTTGGGAGAATTATTAAATGAAGATTTCATTTAATAAGAATTAGAATTTAATTATAAGATATTTCATTAGATGAAATTTGTGCTTCAGTTAAATTCACTAATCACAAAGTTAATGGCCACCTAAGCAAGGGACACTTGGTGTCACCTCCTTGTGGGAGATGTGTGACCACTCCTATATATAGATATAGTGGAATGGTTATCCATTTGGTGTGTGAGAGACGCACATTTTGTGTGTTTTTCTCCCAACAATATTGTATCGTGAGAATCTTAGTTGTTAGCCTCCCATCACTCTCTTCTTCTCCCTCCTCCTTGCACCTCAACATTCCCTGCCTTTCTCCTCTGATTCTCTATAGATTTTCCATCCTTTCTATAGATATTAAGTCATTGATTTGGTGTGTGGATGTTTACATTGGAGGTAATCTAGTTTGGTTGCTTTTTGCTCTTGACTAGAGTTGTTTTGGCAGCTGGGTTTTACTCCTACTGAGAGTACCTTTGGTATTCTAGTCAACTTAAAGTTTAGACTAAAGAATTTTCAAAGTGTTGAGGAGTTCTAATAAACATTTTAGATAAAATGGAGGAGTCCACCTAGGGGAAAATCAGTGGTGATTTTGCTGTGCTGGTGAAGACCCTGTTTGATGGTTGAAGAGCATTTTCTTGCTCTTCAAATTTTTTGCTTTCACTAGGTATTTTATTCTTCTAAATCTAAATCCTATGTATGTTTATATCCTTGTGGTGTTGTATGGACTAGTTTATTTAGTTTTTATTTGAAAATATTTGGATCTTAATGCCACACAAATCTTCAAAAAGAGGCATAGGGCAAGTTATTTATCGACTTCCTAATAACCTCGATAGTATGTCTCTATTCTCAATGTTCAATCCCATTGTGTGACCTCACCTTTGGAAAACTCATTTTTTGAATTGTCATACCACCTTATGGATGGAATTTTGGAATTGATCATTATATAATACATAGAAGATATACTCGCCCTTCATAACGACGAGGAGTCGGATTCCATCTTAGATCTCACAAACCTCCATGCCAAGTTGCTCATGCCTATTCTCAACTTGGAAGACCTACTAGGTGGTCAAGGAAGAGTCAATGCATAAGGGCCAAACACAAAGTTACCATGGGCCCTCAGGTCATAGGACTAATAATATGTACTAGCGTAAGCAAGAGAAGTAGCCACTACCTACTTACCACTATGGCTATCACTACAAAAGAAAAAAAGCTATAAATGCACTCAAAAATGTTGGGAAAAAAATTACATTACTACATTTCATCTCAAATGGAAATTACCACAAGTGTAGTAACATATGGTGTAGTAAGAGCTTTATACTACACTTACAAGTGTAATATAATGTATTATTTATGCAACACTTCCAAGTGTAGTAAGATATATTTCATACTACACTTTTGTTTGTTAGGAAAATTTGAAAAATTAGTTACAAATTTTCTTTATTTTGCACTACAAAAGTGTAGTAACATCCACCATCTATAATACACTTTTAAGTGTAGTAACATAGATGTTTAACTATGCTTCTATGTGCCACCTATGATTCAATTTATTATAAAAACTCTCTTACACATACATAAAACTGTTGTAACAAACAAATTTCTCTACACTCTTAGACAATAGTATGATAATGATCTCTTAATTTCTTTTTTTTCCTTTTAAATATGAAAATATATTTTTGTACATACGTGAATTAACTTCTTTACATGTATATAAATAATATTACTAAAATCTTACTATAGCAATATATTAATTCCATTGTTGTATATTAAACATATCAATAATTAATGAAATAAATAAACTAAAATTAATCATTTCCAACATCATTTCCAACATAGCACATGTATTACCAATATAAGCATAATAACATCCAAGTACTACCATACATCCAAGTACTACCATAAACCCCAAAATACCATTAAAATACCTCATCAAAATTTATCTAAGCAAAATAGCACATGTATTACCAATATAAGCATGATAACATAATGTTAAGCAAACAAACAAATTAAGTACTTGTCTCCTACAAAAGATTATCTTCATCTCCTTAACATCCATCCAAGAGGTATTTCATATCAACCTTCACTTCACACCACCTACATTAATAAGAAACACAAATTCAAGTATGTTTCGAAGAAAATGAAATTCTATAATTAAAGAGATATATCCCAATTTAATTTTGAAACATGGCAACCAGTTTACACAACTATAGCTATGTATCATCTGTCATATTGAAAATTTCTAATTTGATGCATGACTAATAAATTCAAAAAATTATAAATCTACTATATAAGCTTTAGTAATCTTTAATTAATGAAGAGAAAATTTAATGCATTATCTCAACATATAAATATATGAATAAAAAAGCACAAGAAATCTTATTGGCAAAATTATATAACTAAACTTATAGTTGAATAATGAAAAAGTACATTACCAAATTGTATACCCAAGCAACAGCTACGCCACTGGCCTCACCAACAGAGATCTTATTAGGCGCTCTTCTTGAACCACCGGCATACTTACATGGACTGAACACCAATTTTTGCCTAACTCTTCTCCTCCGACAAGTGTACTAGGATCCATGCTACACAAGTAACCTTTGATCATAATTTTACATAGATCGATAATACTTAAGAGTACAACTGAGTAGTTAACCTAAATGTATCATGTAATATGCAAACTAGTAAAACAACAATAATCCTCAAAAAGTGTTTGCTCAATGTTATTAAAATCTAAACCAAATACTCACTTCAAGAGGTAGCAGGATATTTGGTGTTGTAGTTGAGCTTCTATGTTGCAAAGGTGAAGATGGTGGAGGACTGGAGGTAAGAGATGGGCTCACCTCATTTATGCTTTAACTAGTCATTTGTTGTCGATAGCCTTGAACTTCCTTACGAAGATTTTGTGTTTCTGCTTTAGTCTCCATGAGCATTCTATAACATGCTTTTCGTGAAGAAACCATCTCAAAGATATCTATTGGAGTTAGCCCATGTCCTATCAAGTGAACTCGTCCTGGCTTATCTAGATCCATAACTCTAACAAAAATATCATCTCTTGAAATAACAACTTGTGAAGGATTCATTAGTTCATTACATAATTCTTGCAATGTTTCCTAATAAACATAAGAACACAAATATCATTAACTTGCAACTATAATAGAATAATATAAGATGAATTCACTGAAGTACTTACCATTATTCCTCCATCCCTCCACCGTTTTCCATGGATTAACAAATCTTGTAAGTTTCTACTTGAGTTGGTTTATGATTAACTTTTTTCTCCTAATTCAATGATATTATTTTCAAAATTTTATTTATTACTAATTGTATATCTTTAACTTTAATCCATATAAAAGGAATAATAAAAAAAGCTTAAAAGGTAAAACATAAAAAAGATTTCTCACCTCATCTCGTTGAACGTGAGCTAAAGATCTTCTTCCTGTACTATGATATACTATCTTGCACTTTCTACTTTCTTCACCACAAATACTAGCTTTCTAAAATTATAATGAAAATTTAAAAAACAACATTGACAAATATTGATATAAAAATTCACATTATTGCTTATACCCTTTCCCTCTTTAGATAGCTAATACATGATAAGCCTTCTCCATTACTTTTCACTGACTTTTTCATCTCTTTCTTTTACCAAATCTTCAATAGGAAGTGTAGGGCCAAAATAATCATACCTCAAGTCAAACTTCCAATTTCTCCACTTAGTGCTAATTGATTTCAATATCCATTTATCTAAGCCAGGAGAATAATCGAACTTCTCCTATATTCAAATGTTATTTTAGAGATAAACTAAATACATAATGAGATAACTATCCTATAATCAAATTATCCTAGATTCAAATGTGATAATTAGATAAACTAAATACATACTGATATATCATAACATAGAGAGTTCCAAAATTACTTTCAACAATCTAACATGTCCTACTTTTTAGTTGTTGGCATTTTATGTCAATCTAAGACATCAATTGGAGCATACGTGTATGTTTCAAATAGAACACCTAAAAAGAAAACAAATTTTGATTTGTTGTCTTCAATAGATTGCCCATACTTATTGTATTCAACTAGAAGTCTTACACTAAGAGGTAATGCCAAAATCTCACGCATATAAATAGCTCTTTTTGTCCTTTTTCGTTCCTTGCATGCACTTATTACAAAATACACTTGATCCATAATAGAATGTAATAATTTTAATCATAAACAAAATATTTATGGAAATAAAATTACCTTGCAACTCACCAATGCATTGATTTACAAATAACTATCACTATAATCTAATTCTTCATTTACTTGTTACACAAATGTTACCAAACAAATGAAAAAAAAGTAGTAAACTAAAATGTGCAAATTAATTGCACATATATTAACTAAAAGTGAAGAACTTACTTGAGGTTGGGCATGTAGATTGAAAACTTGACTTGGAATATGTCATTCTTTCTCTTTGTTGGTTAGCATCACATCTTGATTCATCTTGATACTTTCTCTTTAAGACCTTTTTTAGCCATCACCATTCAAACAAAAATGTAATTTACATTATACATGATAGCATTAAAGGAAAAACGTACAAAAATTTACACTCTAGAAATTGATATCAGTAATAAATTATTCAATCAACTAAATAAACTATTAAAAGATGAACAAACCATCTAACCTAGTAAACAACCATTATGTTGCATATTATACTTCAATAGATATATCAGAATTCATATGGATCAAGAGTTCAAATAAAAATAAAACATCACAAGTAATCAACAAAATAACATAACAAATTAAGTAGTAGATTATCTCTCCTTTTGGGCCTTCAATTTATCTATCTCTTGTTTGTGTTTTAAAATCTCTACAATTGATGCCAATATAGAAAACTTGTTGTCCTTGAGATGTAAGTACAAAGAGCTTATTGTGACATTTTACATTTGTAAAGTTTGTCAAGATAAATCCATCTACATCATGTTTCAATTACCTTCTTTTGAAACCCTATCATAATCAAATAACACAACTTTCTTCCCTCTCATATAGTCTATCTCATATGTCCTTAATAACCCCATAGTAGCATAATTTACTCTTAATTAGATTATTATCTTTTCTACTAGCAAAACTCAAATTTATTGTTGAGACTATGTGACCATAATTTTGAGTTTTCTATATTTCTCACGATCTTTTGTATGAAATCTAAATCCATTAACTATGAACCATTTATATCTTTTGCTATAACATTTGGTCCTCTAGCCAACAACTTTAAATCCTTAGAAATAGGATCATCGCCATCCAAGTCCATGTTTTCAACCTATGAAAAAATAAAACAAACATAAAATGATTATAAGACATTGAAAGCTAAGTCAACATATTCATGTCCTAAAGTAAATTTTAGCAACAACTTACATGTTCTTGAAACCAAGATGCAAATGTTTTATTATGAATACATCGAATTTGGTGCTTTTGAAGCATACGGATGTTGGCTAATAACCATTATCTTGTGACTACGGCAATTAAACAAGTGTAAGAGTTATAATTTACTAAATAAAACATTCAAACAATATAAATTGACAACTTACTTGATGTATTGATCAATGTGTTTGCAATTGAACAACACATATCAATGTACTTGTGCCAACACTTTGACATCTACTTTAATGATTTCTGTCTTCCCAACAAGACGACATGACATCCAAAATATATTCAACCATTCTTTGCGATTCTCATTCTCAACATCATTTTTTCCACTTCGGTTAAATCTTGTTTTCACATCATTTGAAAAGTACAAGGAGCAAAATGTCAAACATTCATCTACAATGTACCTCTTAACTATTGAACCTTCTATGTGGCTCCTATTTCATACATATGATTTTAAACTGGACAAATACCAAAGGGATTATAAATTTCCTATTTTAGACTTGAATTTAATCAACTATAAGTATAAGAAAGAAAATCAATAAAAAGAATAATTAGTAAGGAAAAAGTTTAGTACCTCTCAATTGGATACATCCAACGATAATGCACTGGACCTGTTAGCCTAGCCTCATTGGCCAAATATATGCATAAATGCACCATAATATCAAAAAAAAGTTAGAGGAAAAATCCTCTCAAGTTGGCACAATATCTTCATAATTTCATTTTCCAGTGCAACTAAGTCATGAAGTTGAAAAACTTTAGAACACAAGTCTCAAAAGTACTAACATAATCGAATCAAAGGTTGATGCCTAAACTTGGGCAATACTTTTTGCAAAGCTAATGGAAGTAGTTGTTGCATTAGAATGTGATAGTCATGACTTTTTAGACCAAAACATTTCAGTGGCTTAAGCTGCACACTTCTAGATATATTAGAAGAATAGCCATCGTGACTCTTTATTGTCTTTATAACCTTGAAAAAAATTTCTTTCTCTTTTTCATCCATGGTGTATGAAGTAGCAAGCAGTGCAAATCTATTAGATTCTCTTTCTTTAAGGTGAAGAGTTGGTTTAATACCCATATCTTGTAGGTTCAGATGTGCACATAAGTGATCTTTCAATTTTCCCTATAAAGCTAACAAAGTGCCAAGAAGACTATCACATACATATTTCTCGATATGCATGACATTGAGATTATGACACACTAAGTTATCTTTCTAATAAGGAAGATCAAAAAAGATACTTTTCTTTCTCCAACCATTTGGTGACTCTGGATTATCAGTCACCTTATTTCCAAATTTGATAGGATCACAATTATTCAACTCATAAGTATCATTGATCAGTTAATTAATGAGGAGGGCCCTTAAATTCTCTAGCCACATCAAAAGAATTAGAATCTCTACGGAATAGATGAGTTTTAGGTAAAAACCAACACTCCATTTTAGAAAAATGTAATCGCATAGACCATATGAACTTATGACATAATGGACAAGCATAATACCTTTTAGTTTGATAACTAGACAAGCTAAAATTAGTAGGAAAGTCACTAATTGTCCACAATAATGAAGCTACATCTAAAATTTTCCTTGCGAACTGTATCATAAGTGTTTATCCCAATATCCCATAATTCCTTCAACTTCGCTATCAAAGGTTGCAAATACACAACAATGTCATTTCCTGGTTGAATTAGTCTAGGAATAAGCAATGATAACCTAAAATAATTTTTTTTCATGCACATCCAAGAAAGTAAGTTATATGGCAATAATACAACCAACCACACACTATGTTGTACATTCATAGTTTAGAATGGATTAATCCATCCAAAGCCAACCCAAGTTTGACATTGCAAGGATCTTTTGAAAATTCAAAATAATAATAGTGAAAGGTGTGCCAAGTTGGAGAATTTGCTCGATGTCTCATTTTATCATCCTTGGGACAACCCTCAGCATGCCATCTCATAAATGATGCCATTTTAGATGACATAAACAACTGCAACAACCTTGGCTTTAAAGGAAAATGCCATAAATTCTTAGTTGTAACATTTTTACCTTCTATTTTTCTAATCCATTCAGATTCATGACATATTTTGCATTTAGTCCTCCATTGATCTGCACCCTAATACAACACATAATCATTTTGACACGCATCATATTTTTCAAAATCCATGCCTAATTCTTTAATTATCTTCTTAGCATCATACCAAGATTTTGATAGTTGCACGCCTTCAGGAAAAGCCTCATTCAACAAATCAATAATCATTGTGAATGATTTATTAGTCCACTTATCAAGGTACTTTATGTTAAGCATTCTAATCAAGAAAGAAAGTTTTGAGAATTTTTTGCAACCAGGGTACAACTCTTGTTGAGAATCCTTAAGAAACTTATAGAATTTTACAGCCTCAATATTAGATTCTTTATCTAAACTACCCATGACACAATCATCATCAATTATAAGCCTAAAAGTATCATGTAATAATCTTAGGATGTCATCTTGAATATTCATTAGAGTAGGTGCTTGTGTTGAAGATACAGTAGAAACTCTAAGCTCACCATGTGTGAGCCAACTTGTGTAACCCTTCATGAAATCATCACAAATTAAATGATCCTTTATTATTTCTCTAGACTTGCTTAACCTATTCTTACAATTTCTACATGGACATAAAATCATTCCATCGATACTGGAATGTGAAAATGCAAAAGTAAGGAATCCACAACTCCAACTTCCTATGCATCACTTGCCCTTGGTAAATTCATTGAAGTTTTATCCATATCTAAGCTAAATATAACCACCAAATGATTGATAATTAGTTTAATTTTAAGAAAATGAAATAGTTAGTTGCTAAAAAAACTAAGGTAAAAAATTAATCATGCATTTAATAACATCATATAATTAATAAAAATTGAGTAGTAAACTGACAAGTATGTCATTTACAGGCAAGAGATTCTAAGTTTCAAAGATCATTTAAAGCATATATGCCTATATATAAATAGAGACAAAAATAGAAAGGGAGAATATGGGTGCACTGAGTACATATTTAAACACTTAAAAGTGTTATCATGTGTGAAATTATGACACTTTTGGTTGTTAAATTAATAAAATTTCAAAACTATAAAAAGTGTCCCCATAGTCTTTTATTTGACACTTAAATGTGTCCCTCTAAAACTCCTAAAAGTGTCCTATAAAATGTTATATAATGACTTTTTTCCGCATCAATACAAATATGTAACTATATTTCAACAAATAATCAAAAGTGTCTCAATATACCAATTTACTTATAATATATATACATGAATTAGTAGTTGTACCTTATTCCTAATAAATTGTTTATAGTACAAATTTATGCATCAAACAAGATAAAAAGACAAAAAAAAAATGAGCTAGCTAGAAGTTGCTCCATATAGTCCAAATGTAAGATCACACTAAACATAAAAATTCAATAGCTAAAAATAAGGTCCAAGCCATCCGTGTTAACAACTTTCAAAATGAAATAAACTAGAATTTCAATTAAAAAATTGAAGTTTTCTATTCAAAGGTAACGTAGAATGTGTCTAATGCATTTAAAAAAACTTCGCAGGTAGTTCTTTCATCAAGCCAAACTTCCTATTATTCTTCATCCAATAAAACCTATTAAAGTCAAACAAACATGGATTTTAAGTTAAATCTAGGTACTCAACAAAAAAAAATGAAAATTTTGACAAAAGCAAGAAAATAATAATTACCAAGTTTTGACAAAAGCAATCTACTCTTTATTCACTTATGGATCAGACTTGTGTCTTCTACTTAATGCTTATAGGTATGCAAGATAAATTTTCTTAAGACTAAATGAGAAAAGTACTTTGATTTTGATAAATTAGAGGAAAGAAAAAGTCATATACTACATGTCAAAAAAAGTCTCTGTACATAGTCTTATCTATTTTAATGCTTGAGCTTGGTTCCTCTATTTGACCTGATACTAGCAAACTTTAATATGTTCTACATAAGATACTGTTATGAAAGTTCAACATTATTCATTTCCTAGGATGCACTTATACAATTAAGAAATGGTATTTAAAATTATAAAAATGATAAACTCAAGTATACAACCATTAATTCATGCATTTAATTGTCTATATTTTAGCATGCATTCATAGAAAAGCTAAGGTTGGCAAGTGACCTGAAGTTTTGTCATTCCAAGAAATATTAATGACAATAGGAATATTTCTCCACCAGCAATACCAGAAGAAAGCATGGGATTCTGTTTCCACAAAAAAAAAAAAAAAAAAAAAAAAAAAAAAAAAAAAAAAAAACAAGAAAACATAAAAACTGGTTAAGTAAAGCTAGTTATACTTTAAAGGACAAAATATTCAACTAAAAAATTACTAATAATTAAGAAAAGTCTCCAACTTTAAATTATATCAATGAATAACCCTTCATTAATAGGTGATAACTTATATAGAAGTTCTTTAGAAAGGTAATCTGCTACTGCCTTGCCCACATGAAAAGGTTGCACATAAATCATTATGAGCTTGAACATGCAAGAAATTCCTAGTGATTCATCAGTTAAGTGAGAACTTAGTTAATTCCATGTATACATAATGTATAAGCTTTTGATTTTCTTATGGACTTTCATCTCATGAAATTCTGAATTCTTTTAAGCCATTCGTGAAAGCAATTAATATAAACTTCATTTCATTTTCTTTGCAAGTTTAATGCTATTGAATTGCCTAATATAAATGTGTATTATTCCAAATCCAAATAATCTAAATCGTGTCTAATACAAATTTCATGTGTGAATGAGAAAATTATCAAATTCCTAGAGGAGGCCACCTCCAATCCTCTATTTTCTTTATTTCATATATCTTGAGACATCGCAAATAAGAAGCACCATTCATTATTTTCTCTAAGGAGGCCAAATTATTAAAATAAAGTCAACAATGGTTTATTTCTTAAAATTTCTGAATACAGTTGTCAAAACCTAGTGCTTGATCATAGAGGCAATATAAAAATAAGAAAAGTTACTTAAGTTTCTTCACGTGGTGGTTATGCATGATTAGCACTAGTGCATCATTCTACTAAGATTTTCCAATAACAAAATGAGTAATTAAAGGACAAAAGAAGACCAGAAAGCATGATGACTCACCTACTTTACCTTTGTTACTCAAGGATGATTTAGTTGCTATATACTATCTGCAAAACTAGTTTACATTACTATACTTTATACACGAAACTACTTTATACTTTTGTGAAGAAAACGTTGTCCACTAGATAGTTGTATCCAAAAATTAGTTTGGAGTCTAGCATGCTTAGACTTTACAATAACAAAACAATTAGATGAATTCTAATATCTAGATTACTAATAACTCACAAAGACAAGACATATCACACTAACTATTCACAAATCAATTTAAAATGCAAAAGTGGTTCCTTGAAAGTTTCATGTTTAAATATACTAGTGGCCACATGTAGCATATATATCACAATCTATGGCACATCAAATAACTAATTTAAATTGATCCTCACTTGGCAACTACACATTATGCGACTATTCTTAATAAAATTCCCACCAATTACAAACAATCTAAAGATGGTTGACTTTTTGTATAGCATGGAATTTGTAAATGATTAATGGCAATCACCAATTCAAGAAATGGCAGGAAAGGTACCCCCACCGAATGTAATCTATTTCTTCAATTCTCTTGCCTAAAACTAGTCTATTTTTGATACTACCCCTCTTCCTCTTTTCTTGTCTTTTCTTTTGTACCACAAAAAGTCCTCTGTCTTTCACATAAATAAACTAGCAACAAAAAAAATGCAGAGAAATATAGTTAAAATAGAGTAATTATAAACAGGAAAAAATGTGAAAAAACTATAATACTAGTAAGATTGATCTCGATTTTACAAGCCCAAAAAAATATAGTTTATGAAAATAGTTGAGAAACCATGAACTAGATTGGAATGCTAGAAACTTGCGAACCTAAAAAGTAGAAGCCCCCACAAGACTTAAAAAAGAAACTCCCAAAACTATTAGTATTATAACCAGCACAAAGAGAAAACCCGTAAATTATTTTCTACCAAGCACAATATGAAAATAGCTTTAAAAATGAGACAAAATTGTTGAAACCCTAGGATTTTGTTTGAATCATAAGGGTAAAATAACCAAAATCTATTAGAAAAACACGGTGAATAGGATGAGATTCACAAGAGTGTAAGAGTTTGTACCCTATATTTATGTATGTGGTTAGTGTGTGCCGAGGTTTGTTGCAAAATGTTTAATGGTGGGTGTTGTGGTGCCAGTAGATGTGCGTGTCATAGTGTTGGTGTGCATAAGTTTCTATAAGGAGTGATGGTGGAGCTTTTGTTGTAGATCGACATCTATGATGGTGGTGTGTGGGTCTTTAGTAATGGTGCATAGGAATTTCCACAACCAAACATGTGGGAAGAAGGAATTAAAAGAAGCGCCAATTGCAAAAGGAAAAATACTTTTAGAGGCAAAATTTTAGTATCTTTCATAAATAAAAATTAAATATTTTATTTTTGCAACACTTAATGGTTAAATATGGGGAATCATATCTATTACTAAACTTGTATATAAGTGTAGGAAAAATATTGGAGCCAAATTTTAGGTTCCAACACATTTTTATGGATGAAAAAAAATAAAGAAAAATGAATTATTTTATCTTTCCTACATCTAATCAAAAAAAGTAGGGTGGCATTTATATTAGTACACATGTATAATAGTGTAGGGAAAATAGTGTAGTAATACTACTTTTTTCTTGTAGTATATCTAGTGGATTCTCTGATGGGTCTCCAGTGCCTTATTCTCTAATAAGCACCCACCAACATGAACCTATATCTCATATAGTTGCTCATGAAATGGAGCAATCTCCAATACTTGAATTTATGCATCGTTAGTGCAAGTTTATTTGGATCTTAGATGCCTTGTCTCATAAGATCTTATAACTTAGAAGATTTAAAATCACGACTATGTGAGACTTATTTCATAATCATCAAACTAAGTCACACAATCTTGGATGACCTAAGGGCTTCATCCAAGTGCCAGTGAAGTGAAATAAAGTAGAAGATAAAGATGGCCATATAAAGAATATTATTCAATTAAGATTGTTTTTACAAGGAAATAGCTTTTACTAGGCCAATCTCATTGGCTTGCAAGGCATTATTCCAACAACATCCGTCTCCTATCTCCTAAAAGAGACCCAAGGAAAGATATTCATCAACTCCTTAGTAGCTTCGATAACTATGTTTCTATTCCTAATATTTGATTCTTTTTTATGACCTCATCTTTGAAAAACTCCTTTTCAAAAATTTCATACTATCTTGCATAGGAATTTCTTGGAATCAATCATTATAGAATACATAGGAGTTGCACTCGCCTTTCATAACAGTAAGAAAATGGATCCCTTCTTGCCTTTCTAAAACCTCCATATCTAGGTAGCCCATACCTAATCTAAACATGAATAACCTATTATGTTGTTAAGGAAGAGTCAAAGTATGAGGACCTAAACACAAGGTTACCATGGATCTTTAGGTTAAAGGACTAGTTACATGCACTAGCATAAGCAGGAGAACTTGCCAATATTGATTTGCTACTTAAGCTATCTAGTAGATTCTCTGGGTAGTTCTTTAGTAAATTTGTTCTATAACAAGCACCCATTAACATGCATCCATGTCTAATACGGATTGCTCTTGAAATGATGCAATATCCAACTCCTTATGTTTATGCATTGTTAGTGCAAATCTATCCAAATCTTAGATGTCATATCTCATAAGATTTTATAACTTGGAATACTTAAAATCATGATCGTGTAAGATTTATTTCATGATCACCACCTAATGTGCAACAAAGTCTCGTAGTCATGTGTGATTTAGGGGCTAAACCAAATGCAAATGAAGTAAAATAGACATAAAATAAATATGGCCATTTAATATGAATATCATTCAATTAAGATTGTATCACAAGTGAAATAGTTTCATGCCAATCTAATTAGTTGTGGGGCACTATTTGAACATCCTACCTATGTCAAGAGACTATTGGGATACAAGTTGGATGAGAGATCCTCCTTATGCAATATTGGTGTGCGAAACAAATTATGCAAATAATCACACAAATGCATATGTCACAACAAGTAATAAAGTAATGAGAAGAGTGTCGATCCCACAAGGAACTAAATTATTTGTCACTAATTACTAATTTATCACACACTTGTTCTACTCAAACAAAAATGAATTATGTGGGAAATCAAATTAAATTAATGAAAATAAGAAAAAATGTACTTATTAAGTTTTCTACTACCATATAAAAGCCTAGAATTGTGATTGGTGCTAGGATCCAAATATTTTCAAAACAAACTGAATAAACTAGACCACACAACACCAAAAGGATCTATAAATGCATAGGATTCATATTTATAAGAGGAAAATACCTGGGTGAAAGCAAAAAATTCGAAGAGTAAGAAAACTCTCTTTAACCATCAAACAGGCTCTTCACCGATGTAGTAGAATCACAACCAATTTTTCCCAAGATGAAATCCTTTTTTTTAGATGACATTTTTACTATAATTTCTAAATCCTTTGAAGATTCTTATTCCGAATTTCAAGCTGATCAGAAAACCATAGGTACTCCCAAAAGAAGCAAAAATCAGCTACCAGAAACTACTCTAGTTAAGAGAAAAAGCAACCAAAATATAATGCCTCTAATGTAAGAGTCCAAACACCAAATCCATGCCCTATTCTCTATAGAATGGATGGAATATCAGTACAGAATGAGTGCAAGAAGGCTGGGAATATTGAGGTGGATAGAGGAGGGAGAAGGAGAGAGTGATGAGAGATTAATAACTTAGACTCCCACTACACAATATTATTGGGAGAAAATCACACAAAATGTGCACACCTCACATCCATATGGCCGGCCACTCTACCAGATCTATATATATAAGAGTGGTCACACACCTCCCACAAGGAGGTGATGCCAAGTGTTCCTACTTAGGTGGCCATTAACTTTGTGATTGGTGAATTTAATTGAAGCACAAATTTCATCTAATAAAATGTCTTGCAATTAAATTCTAATTCTTATTAAATGAACACTTCATTTAATAATTCCCCCAAAAATTATCTCTCTAACTTAATTAAATTAAACACTTTAATTTAATTAAAAATCATTTGACTTAACTCTTAAATTAAAGTGCTTAACAATTTAAGCTAGTCAAAATTAACTCAACCCTTAAATTAATTTTGACCAATTGATAGTCATGTGAAATCAATTAATTAACCTTTGATTAATTGATCTTAATTTAACTCTAAAATTAATTTGACCAATTTAACAATTAAATTGATCAAGTCAAAATGACTACAATTTTGCCTTCTCCAAAAATCGATCATGAATTTTCTAACTCTTAGAAAATTCTCATTCCTTCAATAGACCATATCATTAGCTTTTGTGTTTGATCCATTAGGTTATATCATTCATTGTACATGGGCTCACAACTCCTTGTGAATTTTTGAATATCAAATATTCACTTTAGTTTAAACTCTTTCAAACTAGGTGACTCAATTTAATTAATTTCATTAATTGAAGAGTACCCAATCTCCATGGTTGACATCCAATCTCAAGCCCATGGAGCCCAACTAATTAGCCAAAATGAATGCTCGTGAAGAACCATTCTAGCATTACGCGTCCCATGCAAATACGATCCTTCTGTCTCCTATCTCCTAAAAGAGACCTAGGATAAGATATTTGTCGACTCTTTAATACCTATGATACTATATTTCTATTCTTAATGTTTGATTCTCTTTGTGATCTCATCTTTGAAAATATCTTCCCAAATTGTCATATCACCTTGTATAAGGATTTTTTAGATCGATCATTATAGAACACATAGAAGATGCACTCACCCTTCATAAAAATAAGGAATCAAATTTCGTCTTGGATCTCACAAACCTCCATATCAAGTAGTTCATACCCAATCTCAATCTAAAAAACCCACTAGGTGGTCAAGAAAGAGTTAAAGTATGAAGTTTGGACACAAGGTTACTATAGATCCTCAGGTCAGAGGACCAAAAATATACACTAATGTAAGTAGGAGAACTAGCCACTGTGGCTATCTAGTTAACTCTTTGGTGGGTCTTCATTGCCTTATTTTCTAACAAGCACCCAAGTCTCATATAGTTGCTCATAGAACGAAGCAATCTCCAACCTTTGAATTTATGAATCGTTAGTGTAAGTCTATTCAAATCTTCGATGCCTTATTTTATAAGATACTATAACTTGGAAGATTTAAGATCATGACTGTGTGAGACCTATTCTATGATCACCACTCTATGCATGATCAAGTCTTGTATTCTTGTGTGACCTAGGGGCTTCATCCAAATGCAAGTAAGGTAAATAAGGGGCATAAGATGAAGATGGCCATATACTGAATATCATTTGATCAAGATTATCTTACAAGGAAATAGTTTATAAGGCCAATCTAATTGGCTTGCAGGGTACTATTCTAATAATTTACCACTTGTACTAAAGTTAATGCCCCTTGGCTTTGAGAGCTATTGTCTCATGATGTCCTTCAAAGACCATTAGCATTTAGGGGTTTAGATAGTAGTTTTGTTGTATTCTTTTATGAGGCAACTTTATCCAATCAGTTGTCATCTCTATCAATTGATATCATATAGCAAATAACAACATATTTACTGTGTTTGGATCACTGATGAGATCTTTACTTAAGTCCTAGACTGTCATAAAAAAAATCACATAGGCTCATGCAAATTAGGTACTATATCCAACTCTTGGAGAAAGTTTTTCATCCCAACACCTTTCTTTGAAATTTCCAAAACCACAAATTATTTCACTTTGGTGGTTGTTTGGGCCATTGTGTCTTATTAGAACTTTTCCAACTCACCATGCCACCATTAAGGCAAAATGTAAATCTACAAATGGATTTTAGATCATCTACTTCGAATTAAAAACTTGGATCTAAAAACCCCTCAAGCATCAATTCTTTATTGCCTATACCAAAAAAAAATCTTTAGTCTTCTCAAGTACTTAAGGATTATTTTTACTGCTATCTAGTAACTCTCACTAGGACCAGATTGAAACTTAGTTGGGACACTTATCAGGTGCGCCACATCCGGTCTTGTATATTGAAAGACAAATAATATGCTTTCTATAGTGGATGCATAATGTATGTGTGACATTCTATGTTGTTCGCTGTTAGTCTAAGGGGCCATATACTTGAAGAGATAAAGATCATGTCCCAAAAGAAGAAATCCCTTCTTGGATTCTTTCAAACGAAATCTTTTAGCATCTAATCAATGTACAGGATTTAGGAAAGCCCCATCATCCTCCTAGATTTATCTCTATAGATACGTATTCCTAATACATAGAGTGATTCTCCAAAATCATTTATAGAGAATTATGTAGATAAGCATGCTTTAGTGCACTCTAACATTCGTAGCTTATTCCCAATGAGAAGGATGTCATTGATGCAAAGCATAAGAAATTGTAAACTACTCCCACTAGCCTCATGCACACACATAGTTTATACATAAATAATTTGATTTTCTAATCAAAACATATGTTCTAAGTTTGAGGCACCTGTTTGAACCCATAAATAGACCTCTAGAGTCTGCAAACCTTTTGCTCACTCCCATTGGATGTAACACCTTGGGGTTGCTACATATGAATCCTTTCTTCAATATCTCCATTGAGGAAAGCTATTTTCACATCCATTTGCCATGCCCTAAAGTCATAAATGCGGCTATGGCAAGTAAAATCTAAATGGAATTAGGCATAGCAATTAGTGAAAAGATTTTCTCAAAATCGATATTGGGTCTTTGAGTGTAACCTTTTGCCATTAGTGGTACCTTAAAAGTTACCACTTCGCCATCTACCCCAAGCTTTTGCTTATATATTTACCTACAACCAACAATAACTATTCTCTTTGGTCGATCTACCATAGTTACATTGTTTGAGTACATGAAGTCCATTTTGAATTTCATGGCTTTAAGCCAATATCTCGAGTCTATATCCAACATAGCTTTCTCATAAGTTTTTAGATCATTATCTAATTGGCTCGTCTCATAAAGAAACCCAAACTTTTCAAGTTGCTTCTTGATCTAATCCAACCTTCTCAGAGGTTGTGTGTAAGGCTCTTTGATATTTATTTATTTCTACCACTTGTGGGATTTGATGATCATCTTGAACTTTACCAAGTTCAATAATAATGCCTTCTATATCTTATAAAAATTTCTTTTCCAAAAAGTGGGCATTTCTTGAAACAAATACCTTTTTATTTCGCGGGATCATAGAAGTAATAACTCATAGACTCTCTAGGGCATCTCAAAAACTTGTATAAGATAGATCTACTCTCCAACTTATCTCCTATTATCCATCTCACGTATACAGGAGATCCCCAAACCTTAAGATATTGGTAAGAGGGTGCTTTGCTATGCCATATCTCATATGGTATCTTTGGCACCAACTTTAAAGGTACTACATTTAGTAACCTCACTGCCATTTCTAAGGCGTATCCCTAAAAAAATATAGGCACATCAAATAAGCTTATCACGAAATGTACTATGTCCAACAAGGTATGATTTCTCCTCCTAGCTACTCCATTTGGGGTATGTTGGGTGAAGTCTATTTAGAGAGAATCCTATTCTCTTTTAGACAATCTAAGAATTTGATACTTAAGTATTCATCCCATCGATCTAATTGAAGAGTTTTAATACTAAATCCCTTTTGCTTTTCTACTTTATTCCTATACACTTTGAACTTTTCAAAGGTGTCGGACTTGTACTGACTATAATCATCGATCAAGATAATGAAGTAAGAATAGCCTCCTCTCTTACTAACTCTTAATGGAGCACTAACATCTATATAGATCAAATCTAAAGGATTTGTGGAGCACTCCTTTTATCCCACAAAAAGAGCCATAGTTATTTTTCCCTTTAAACAGGATCACAATTATGAAGGCCCTCAATGCCACTAACATTTAGTCCTTTGAGAGCTTCTATCTTGTTCATCTTATTTTTAGAGATATGCCTAAGTCTTGCATATCATAACATGTCATTTTCTTGGATATCTAACTCTCTTACTTAGTTGAAAGTGCATTAGTGATTGTTAAGAATCTAATATGTACAATTCTTTGTCAAGTGTACCATGAGCAATTAAAGAACCCATTCTTTGATGCCTTCAATCTCTCATTTGATATAGAAGGATCAAATCCTTTGTTATCCAAAATGGCAATTGAAATAATGTTCTCAACAATATATGGTACATTATAACAAAGGTCCAGTACAAGTATACAATTCCTTAAGTTTAACTTATTGTAGACCTTTGGCTTTGGTCACAACTCTTGCTCCTTAGCCAAGGCGGTGGATCGTATCCTCATCACTTAGTATTATTCTTCTTTTTATTTTTTGCAACAACTTAAAAAAAAAATAACCTTATGCAATATCATGTATTTATGAGGAAGAATTCATCCTAAATACACTTCAATAAAGTATATGCCCTATTCCTTGCAATGGTGCTTCCAATAGCCTATCTCACTAAAATAGAAACAAATAATGTCGACTATATCTTCTATGGTTTTCTTAACTCCTCTGGATGCCTTTAATAGTTGTTTTCCCATAGAGGAAAAATATTTCTTCCTTTTACCTCCTTTTCTAGCACCCCAAGGGCTTATAAACTTGGAGGAAACAAGTATCAAAGGTTTGCCTTTGTCATGGTAGTCTCCCTTTACATCAACATTTTGATCAATAAAACTTGGTGAGGATGTGAAGATCAAATCCTCATGGAGATCATTGTCCATCACTATGTCCAAGTTGAAAAGCTTCTCCAAGCTTAGTTATCTTTAAACTGTAGTTGATGACACATGACTTCTCATCTATCATAGCTTAAAAGGTCTCTTTTGACAACATGAACTTCTTATTCCTCATTTGATTTACAACTTTTTGTAAACTTTAACCAAGGTACCATTCATATGTCTTTAAGATTTTTAAAGTTTGTAGATGTCATTATGAGACTAAAGGATAGGACGATCCTAAGCCTAATTCATGAACATTCCATATATCTCTAGTTCTACATTAATCCTAAAAGGATTAAGAGTACCATGATATAGGACATATATCTGCTTCTAGGAATCTATAATGATATTCAAGGTTATGTCAATGAGGAAAGTTTGGTCCCATTGGTTTATTGGTTTTTAAAATAATGTTGAGTGGAAATATTAGCCATTCTTGAGATTTCACAAATCCTCAAAGGTAAAAAAGAGAATATAAGCATGTGATTGAATATTGATATTGAAAACATGTTCATAGTCTTTCAAACATATTTTTCTCCCACTATTTTATCAAGTTTTTCCTCCCTAAGAAAAATTTGGCAAATCAAATTTCTTGATGAGAATTAAGACCCCAATAACTTGCCAATGGATCATTGTGATTGAGTGCCATCCTCAAGCAATCAAAAGGTAAGCAATACTTGCTAATTACTTCTCATGCAACTTTTGATATATTTTGCCTCACTTTTCATATAGAGCTACATAACCGTGTGCCATCTATATTACTAAATGTTAAATCTAGCCCATAAATCAATCTTTGATTCAAGACGGCCTCACAACATCCCCCGTAATTATGTGCCAATGCATAAGGGTTCTTAAATCAAAGATGCATCTTATGCGAAGTGTATGCTCATAGTTTTCCTCCTAAGTGTGACCCCCGTGACCAAGTGCCATCACATAAAATTGGTAGCATCGTCATGGCACACACTATTGTTGGAAGACTTGAATTAATTAAAACTATTTTAGTTTATATTCATTTAGACTTAATATTTGAAAACACTTACACATTCCAAGTTGAGGGCTTTTACTTGCAAAGATCTTGTCATTTTTATCTTCTTATTCAGATTTTCTATATTCTAGTTTGCATCTAATACATCAATAAGATATAGAAAGTACAAATAAATAAATAGCCTAGCATTGTCCTAGGGTGGGATGGCCATGAACTTAACTAAGTGATACATTTAGAGCTATAGGTGCATCACTTGATTGATTTTAAATTGGTTGATTGAGCTAAGCTATTATATGAGTGTATCCCCTACATTCATGGGTCTTCAAGCCTCCTTGGATCCTTTTTGCTTCTTACAACTTTTACAAGAGAAAGAAAACCTCACTCCTAGTGATTCTACTCTCATAACCTTTACAAGATAGAACAAGAGACACGTAAGCCCTATTTATTACAACCAATTTCAACAACTTAAAATAAATAAAATCAATATTAAAAGGCTCAAGATCATCACCATGCATTCATCATTCATTCAATATTTAAATGAACAATAAATAAACTAAAAATTGACATTTAATTCAAACAATTATGTGCTAATCATATTAACAAATAATTAGTCATGCAAAAACAAGCATAACATTTATACATCATATTTTTACCAAAATTGGAGATCAACTTTAACAAGTTTTAAAACAACCAAAAAGTGTCCAACAAAATTTTGAAGCCTTGCACAACAATTGTGCAACTAATGTGTGTGTTTCAGAACAAGTTTGGTCACTAAAGGAACCTAAGAAAAAGCTCAATACCCTTCCCAAAACCCAACTAGAAGCTGCTGGTTGAGGCTTGCATACTGCTGGGCAGTAGCTCTCAGCCACTACCATGCCATGGGCCGCCAAGAGTCGGCAACACCCCATTTTGGGATTTATAGTCGAGTCAAGCCATTTTTTAGCTCAACTTTTGTGCACCAAGAATTTTAGAACAACTTCTAAACATGAAAACACACAACATAGGTGAAAATTTTAGATTAAAACACCTTTTAATATTGAAATATCAAGTGCCCAAAGATGCTTGAAAAATAAGATTAAGCAAGAATCATATTCTTCAAAAATCTCCAATTATATCCAATCTTATTGGACCTAAAAATGACTAAAACAACTTAAGGCCATTCAAAAAATTCTATATCAGAATATAACATCTACCAATGCCAAATAAAAATTTAACATCAGCAAAAATGAATCAAAACATACCCATAATAGGATTTAACAATAAAAGCACATAATAGCATGATTTAATCCATCAATCAAAGAGCCACAAGCAAGATCATCCATACACTCCAACCCATCATATGGAATGAGTACATGGTGATTTTAATAATTTTTTCACAAGAACCAATCACCCAAGCCAAGCAAAATCCAAATTCGTGCACAAATATGGCTCTGATACCACTTGAAGGTTTGTACGGCATTAGAATCCAAATATTTTCAAAAAAAACAAAATCTAAATATACCAGCCCAAATAAAACCAAAAGTATCTATACATGCATAGGATTTAGATTTAGAAGAGGAAAATATTAGGGTGAAAGCATAAAATAGGACGAGCAAGAAAACTCTCTTCAACCGTTAAATAGGCACTTCACCAACGTAGTAGAATCACCACCAATTTTCCCCAAGATGGGCCCCTTTTTTTCGCTGAAATTTTTATTGGAATTCCTAAACTATTTGAAGATTCTTCAATCTAAATTTTAGTTCGACCAGAACACCATAGGTACTCCCAGAAGAAGCAAAAACCAGCTACCAGAAACGGCTCTAGTCAAAAGCAAAAGCAACAAAAATAGATTGCCTCTAATGTAAAAAGTCCACAAACCAAATCTATGGCCTATTCTATATAGAATGGATGGAATATCTATAATGAATGAGGGGAGTAAGGTTGGAAATATTGACGTTGAAGGAGGAAGGAGAATGAGAGAGTGATGGGAGGCTAACAACTTTGATTCCCACTACATAATATTGTTGGGAGAAAATCATACAAAATGTGCGCACCTCACATACATATGGTCAGCCACTCTACCATATCCATATGTAGGAGTGGTCACACACCTCCCACAAGGAGGTGATGCCAAGTATCCCTTGTTTAGGTGGCCACTAATTTGTGATTAGTGAATTTAATTGAAGCACAAATTTCATCTAATGAAATGTCTTGCAATTAAATTCTAATTCTTATTAAATGAACTCTTCATTTAATAATTCCCCCAAAAATTATCTATCTAACTTAATTAAATTAAACACTTTAATTTAATTAATAATCGTTTAACTTAACTTTTAAGTCAAAGTGTTTAACAATTTAAGCTAGTCAAAATTAACTCAACCCTTAAATTAATTTCGACCAATTGATAGTCATGTGACATCAATTCATTAACCTTTAATTAATTAATCATAATTTAAGTCTAAAATCAATTTGATCAATTTAATATTTAAATTGATCAAGTCAAAATGGCTACAATTTTGCCTGATCCAAAAATCAGTCATAAATTTTCTAACTCTTAGAAAATTTTTCTTCCTTCAATAAACCATGTCATTGGCTTTTGTGTGTGACTGATTAGGTTCTACCATTCATTGGACATGGGCACTACCAAATATTCACTTTAGTCTAAACTATTTTAAACTAAGCAACTCAATTCAATTAATCTCATTAATTAAAAAGTATCCAATCTCCAAGGTTGGTGTCTAACCTCAAGCTCATAGAGCCCAACTAATTGGCCAAAATAAATGCTTTTGAAGAACCATTGTAGTATTTTGCGTACCATGCAAATACAGTCCTTCTATCTCTTATGTCTCGAAAGTGGCCTAGGGCAAAATATTTTTCGACTCCTTAATAGCCTAGATACTAAGTTTTTATTCTTAATGTTTGATACCTTTTGTCACCTCGTCTTTGGAAATGCCTTCCCAAATTATCACATCACCTTACGCAAGGATTTCTTGGAATTGGTCATTACAAAATACATAGGAGATGCACTTGTCTTTCACAAAGACGAGAAGTTGGATTCCACATTGGATCTCACAAACCTCCATGCCATATAGCTCATAAAAAATCTAAACCCAAAAGACCTGCTACGTGGGCAAGGAAGAGTGAAAGTATAAAGACCGGACATAAGTTTACCATGGACCCTTTGGGTAGAGGACTAATAATATGTATTAGCATAAGCAGGACAACTAGCCACTACCAACTTGCCACTATGGTTATCTAGTGGATTCTCCATTAGGTCTTCAGTGCTTTATTCTCTAACAAGCATCCACTAATATATACCCGTATCTCATACAGTTGCTCATGGAATGGAGCAATCTCCAACTTTAGATTTATACATCGTTAGTGCAAGTTTATCCGGATCTTAAATGCCCTATCTCATAAGATCCTATGACTTGGAAGATTTAAGATCATGACTATGTGAGATTTATTCTATGCTTGCCACCTAGTGCGTGACCAAGTCCTGCAGTCTTGTGTGATGTAGGGGCTTCATCCAAATGCAAGTGAAGTAAATAAAGAGCATAAGATAACGATGGCCATATAATGAATATCATTTGATCAAGATTATCTTACAAGAAAATATTTTACAAAGCCAATCTAATTGGCTTGCGTGGCACTATTCCAAAAATTATATCAATCGTATAGATTGATTACATAATTTTCTACCTATGAAATTAATAACAAGTTACTCTTGAATCTTATGTAATTATGGGGTTCTTTCAAATTATTAGCAATCAAATCCCCAATTTATTTAATTCACTATATTCTTATGTGAATCAACTAAATTATGAATAGAGTTGTAACACTCAACTAACTACCTAGGGCAAGGAAGTATATTCCTATCCTACTCACAAATTAATTAATTTATCAATTTGAATAATTAATCCTAAGCTCTTCTATTGTCAATTAATTCCTAGATTTTCTTTTTCGAGACTTGTCTAGGGTTTAAAGATACACTTCATTGTTGATCACACATCTAATAGAAAAGCATATAATAAACGAAATAACTTAAAGTGCTACTAATTTCATGGAAGAAAACCATGCATCAATTTATTCGAAATAATCTATCATTATCTTAAAATAACAAGTTTAGTTCATGTTAGAATTGTCAAACAAAACTTGAACAAAGCGAAACATTATCTCAAATCTAATATTCAAAAGAAAATCAAAGGAAAAAGAAGAAACTTTATTCTTAGACAAGTCTGATTTTGGTTTGTCCTCCTTCAAACCCCAAATTCTTGCAAAACTTCTAATCTCCAAATCAGTATATCTAACTAAGTGCCTGAAATGCCTATTTACATTAATTATAGATTTTTCTAATTAAAATTGAACTCAAATAAAAAAAAAATAATCTTTTGCTCGTCCTTGATTAGATCATGAGTTGTCATCTTATTAGCATTCACACCGACTTGAGGCAATTTGTTCCTTTTTGTAATTTCTCTAGTTATGTTCCTACAATTCCAAATTTTCAACAATTAGCAAGGGAATTAAAATTGTTTACACTAGAGAATTATTTGTTAAGTCTTAAATATGATATTAAAACTAATACTAATAAAGACTTACCAAATCCCTCCAAACTTTGCGCGTTGCTCACCCTTGAACAACATAAAGCAAAGACTCAAAGACAATCTAAAGAAAGATAAATCAATATTAGAATGCATGTACAAAAATATCATTTTTTTTATTATTCTCGAAACTATTGCAAAACTATTCTCGTAGTTAACTATAATTGTGATCTATTTCATTATGCACATATAAACAGATACAATGTTCAAATGAACCCCATGTGCATGTGTGTGATTTCTCTAGGAGTAGTTACTAGCAATTTGGATTAATTTATGTACAAGTATAAGATTCTATTTCAATACTGCATAGGTTTGCTTTTTATCTCTATCTCTACCAATGTAGAATACAATAAATAAACGATTGCTTAGTACTTTTAGAACTTGGAATGTAGGCTTAGGTAAATATAGAAAAAATATGAATAATACTAATTCAATGCCCACAACACTTACTTGCTCACCATTACCATTTTGAAAGAAGGAGTTGGATTGGGATCTAAATATTAAAACCAAAAAAGGGTAACATATAACAATCAATTCTATCTCAAGGATCATAATCATGCTTTAAATGAGGATTTGGATGTAGAATGTTTACCTTTGTAAATGGAAACAAAGGATTTGGTAAGATCACTCCAAGGACTCTTCCAATGGATGATCTACGTGCATCAGCAAATGATCCAATCACTTCCCTTTGCAAGCTCCAAAAATCACTGAATTTGGTAGACCTTTTCAGCACTAATACAGTAAGTTGTAGCCTAAATTTTGCTGAAATCAAAATCTCCTTGGTCCCTTAAATGTGTTCCTAAAAATCAATGCAATGGATGATCCACCAAGGAATTCTAAGTCGTCCAAGTGTAGGACCTCTAATGAATAGGCCTACACACCTTAGGCAAGCTCTAATTCAACTTTACTTGTGCTAGAACAAGAGAGGAAGAAGGTGAAGAGTGGTGGTTTTGAAGGAGAAAGGACAAAGAGAATTTTGTATGATTATTCAACACATGAATTATATCACACTTGGAGGGAAATAAACCCATGGAGCCCAACTAAATGGATGAATGAATTACGTCTTGATGAACTATTATAACTTACGCTTACTATGAAAATATTTTCCTTTTGTCTCCTATCTCCTAAAAGACACCTAAGGGTAAAATATTTGTCGACTCCTTAATAAACTTGATAACTATGTCTCTACATCCAATGCTCAATTCCCCTTTATGATCTCAACTTTTGAAAAAACTTTTTTCAAATTATCATACTATATTGCACAAGGATTTTTAGAATTAATTATTACAGAATACATAAGAGAAGTATTTGTTCTTTATAACAACAAAAAGAGGAATCTTATCTTAGATCTCACAAACCTCTATACATAAGAAGCTCATGCTTAATCTCAACCTTGTATGACCGACTGTGAGGTTAGGGAAAAGTTAAAATATAAGGACCTAAACATAAGGTTACAATAGATCCTCAAGTCCAAGGACTAATTATATGCACTATCGTAAATTGGAGAACTTGCTACTACCGATGTGCTACTACAACTATCTAGTGTATTGTCCAGGGCAAGTCTTCAATAAACTTATTCTTTAGCATACATATGTATCTCTCATAGATTGCCCATCAATAGTGTAATATCCAAGCCCTTGGAATATGCATCGTCAGTGCAAGTTTATCTAAAATTTAGATGCCCCATCTCATAAGATTCTATGACTTGAAATACTTTAAAATTATGACCATAGAGATTGGTTTCATGATCACCATCATATGCATGACTAAGTTTAGTAGTCTTATTTCATTTAAGGGCTTCAACCAAATGTAAGTGAAGAGCAAAAAGCATAGGATGAAGAAGGCCATTTAATAAGAATATCATTTAATCAAGATTATATCACAGGTAGAGTAGCTTTACACACCTATTTAATTAGCCTGTAGGACACTATTCCAACACATTCAATGCGCTCCCAAATTTATTGAACAATAATTGTTAATTTATTTCTTTCTCTCTTTTCTTAGATTTTAATTTCTTAATGCTCATGCCACTATCTACTTTATATTTTCTTTTCTTATTCCTTTTTTTTTGCATAAGGCTTTATCTATTCCTTGTTTTCTTTTCCTTTTTTTCGTAAAAAAATCAAACTCATTGATACTATATTGTTCATTCCCATCTTCATAAGGGATTCAAATAAATCTAACAAGTAATTATGTGATTTACTTGGTGGCATTATGTGCTTAAATTGCCTATTTAGTAAAGGTTTGTGTGGCGATTGGATCCAAATATTTTCAAAACAATTGACTAAACTAGCCCACATAATACCACAAGGATCTAGACATGCATAGGATTCAAATTTAGAAGAGGAAAATACTTTGGTGAAAGAAGAAAATTCAAAGAGCAAGAAAACTCTCTTCAATAGTCAAATAGGCTCTTCACTGGCGCAGAAAAATCACCACCAATTTTCCCCTAGATAGACTCTTCCATTTTAACTAATTTTTTTACAAGAACTCCATAACCATTTGAAGATTATACATTTCAAATTTAAAGCGATCAGAACACCAAAGGTACTCTTATAAGAAGCAAAAACCAGCTGCTAGAAACTACTCCAGTTAAGAGCTAAAGCAACCAAAATAGATTACCTCTAACGTAAATGTCTACACACCAAATATATGGCCTATTCTCTACAGAATGATTGGAAAATATATAGAGAATGAGGGGAGGAAGGCTGGGAATATTGAGGTGGAAGGAGGAGAGAGAAGGGGAGAGTGATGGGAGGCTAACAACTTAGATTTCCACTATACAATATTGTTGGGAGAAAATCACACAAAATGTGCACACCTCACATACACATAGCTAGCCGCTCTACCATATCCATACATAGAAGTGGTTACACATCTTCAACAAGGAGGTGATGCCAAGTGTCCCTTTCTTAGGTGGCTATTAACTTTGTAATTAGTAAATTTAATTGAAGCACAAATTTTATCTAATGAAATATCTTGCAATTAAATTTTAATTCTTATTAAATCAACTCTTCGTTTAATAGTTCTCCTAAAACTTATCTCTCCAACTTAATTAAATTAAACACTTTAATTCAGTTAATAATCATTTAACTTAACTCTTAAGTTAAAGTGTTTAACAATTTAAGCTAGTCAAAATTAACTCAACCCTTAAATTAATTTTGACCAATTGATAGTCATGTGATATCAATTAATTAATATTTAATTAATTGGTCTTAATTTAACTCTTAAATTAATTTGACCAATTTAATAATTAAATTGATCAAGCCCAAAAGACTACAATTTTGCCTTATCCAAAATCCGATCATGAATTTTCTAACTCTTAGAAAATTCTCCGTCTTTGAATAGACCTTGTCATTGGCTTTTGAACATGACCCATGAGGTTCTATCATTCATTGGACATGGGCTCTACTAAATATTTACTTTAGTTTAAACTCTTTTAAAAAAGAGACCCAATTCAATTAATCTCATTTATTAAAGAGTATCCAATCCGTATAGTCAATGTCCAACCTTAAGCTCATAGAGCCCAACTAATTGGGAAAAATAAAAGCTCTTGGAGAACCATTCTAGCATTACATATAACATGTTAATACGGTCCTTTTGTCTTCTATCTTTTGAAAGAGACCTAGGACAAAATATTTGTCAGTTCCCTAATAGCCTCAATACTATGTTTCTATTCTTTATGTTCAATTCCCTTTGTGAACTCATCATTGGAAACACCTTCCCAAATTATCACATTACCTCACACAAGAATTTCTTAGAATCGATAATTATAGAACACATAAGAGATGCACTCGCTCTTCACAAAGACAAGGAGTCAAATTCTATCTTAAATCTCACAAATCTTCATGCCAAATAGCTCACACCTAATCTCCACCCAAAAGACCCGCTAGGTGGCCAAGAAAGAGTCAAAGTATGAGGTCCAAACACATGGTTACCATGGACCCTCAAGTCAGAGGACTAATAATATGTAGGAGAACTAACCACTACCGACTTGCCTTCTAGTGGATTCTCTAATATGTCTTTAGTGCCTTGTTCTCTAACAAGCGCCTTAACATTTACCCATATCTCATATAGTTGCTTATGGAATGGAGCAATCTTTAACCCTTGGATTTATTCATTATTAGTGCAAGTCTATTCGGATCTTAGATGTCTTATCTTATAAGATCCTATGATTTAGAAGATTTAAGATCACAATTGTGTCAGACTTATTCCATGGTCACCACACAAAGTCCCGCCGTCATAGATAATCTAAAGGCTTTATCCAAATGCTAGTGAAGTGAAACAAAGCATAAAATGAAGATGGCCATATAAAGAATATCATTTAATCAAGTTTGAACTATGAGTGAAATAGTTTACAAGGCTAATCTCATTGGCTTGTAAGGCACTATTCCAACATTGAGTTGGTTGGAAAATAAAAGTGATGCTATAAAATATGTTTAATAGGCAACCCAGGGGATATAATATCATTTGGTAGGCTTGAATGGCTTAAATAGGTAAAAAATAACCTAAGTCATTTCCCTTACTTGAGTATTTTCTAGGATTTCATCTCGATAGAGAAGCAAACAAATTTTACAATTTAATGTATTACCTATGCTACTTATGCATAAATGTCCTTTAAATCAAACCAATAACTAAAGTAAGAAAATGAGTGCTCAAAAATAGGGGATGTCATCCTAGCATAACTCCTATCAAAAGTCATAATTCCATCACTACACAATTATAATTTTCCATGGAACACAAAATTAAAGGAGGAATATCTTCATTGATTTAAGAATATTAATTTCTATACATGCAAGAAATTAGCTCAATTACTAAACACTAATCATAGCAAAATAATAGAAAATAAACAACAAAAAGAAACAAAGACTAAGAATTGATGCGCAAAGCAACCCCTCCAAACTTGAAAGGTACTTTACCTTTAAAGTGCAAAAGAACAACAAGACAAAAAAAAAGGCAAATAAAATGAAAAATAAGAGACACTATTGTAAACAATGACATAAAGAGCAATGGAAGATAAGAATAAAAAGAAGAATAAAGATAAAAGTAAAGAAAAAGAGAAAGAAAAAAATACGCTTTGATAAATCATCAACATCATCATTTTCCTCAACCGATTGGGGTAAAAATGCAGTAGTAGAAATATCAAATTGTGGTGCTATAGGAAAGTTGGATAATCCTTAGGTAGGATGTTATGAAATTGCATCAACATCGTATACCATTACTTTTGAGCATCAAGACATGTCTATCGGTGCTTATTTATGGCCTATTGGTTGGATAATAAATGTCTTATCAAATTCTGCAATATATCAAGACATTGTGGTATGGTACGATGGCAATTCTAAAGAGCTAAATCCTCTTGATAGGGTTGTGGGACTCTTTTCAATTGATCTTCAGAAACCATCTACTCAGGATTTAGTAGTTCCTCACTCTGATCCAATTAAACTCCTATTGCAGCGCATAATTTTAAAATCACATGTGAACATACTAAGCTATCTTGTATGCCACCAGGTGATACCTTCTAAATAGTAAGGTTAATAATTAGTTCCATATTAATAGGGATCATTTGATGTATAGCATATTACAAAATAGCTCACCCTCGAGTGAATTGCTACAATGGAAAATCCATAACATTAGAGTGCAAATTTGAGCTAATTGTAGCTATCTAGGGATATAATTGCTCTCGAAAAGTGCCTATATTGATTATTAGCTCCCATCTTCCATTCAACGATGTAATTACAAAGATGACTTTTCATTACTTCTATGTCTATATCTGTCTTCACAAATTGCCGGAACTTATTATCACTGTCAATATTATGTGTCTTAAAAATGCATTGATAGTTTCCTAAAAAAAAGACATGTTTGCCTCGCACATATACTTTATCTCTAGTAGTGAATAATAAACTATTGTAGAACTCCCTTACTACTGGTATAACTACCAGATTTGGCGTACTAATAAACTTTTGCCAACCCCTCTTTGCTATAATCTAATTCTTAGTATGATCACAGCGTGATATGAATGTTCCTTTAATCCTCTTTCTTTAACAAATGGTTGATACATGGTGACTTATGTATAAAGTATGTCTACATCAGTTGAAACAAATCGGTGGTATTAAAAGCTAGTCGTCTATAGCTAAATGCATCCATCTTGTTTCTCATTTGGCTTGCTTAGGTGCCATCCCAACTACTATTTCAACTCACAACTACTACCATAAAATAATCAAACCACATTATTCCAAATTTTCAATAACAATAAAAACACTTAAGCCTCAATCCAAAACCTCAAAATAAAAAGAACTATTTGTAGCAACATATTCAATAATTCGATACCAAATTCCTTTCTATTCAATGCTCTACTTGACAAGCTAATAATATAGTAACCAAATTAGAATCACCACTATATGATAATATTCAATGAGTACTTCCAAATAATATATCAATACCCAATAATTATTTTATAACTTAAACACAATAATATATGGCAAAAATATCAAATAACATCTACACATTCAATAATTCAAACATAGCAAGATGAAACTTAAAGAAATC
>JACGDI010005601.1:1559313-1779121 GCA_014898725.1 Jacaranda copaia
AAAAATGAGGAGGAAAGGAAGCTCCGAATTTGGCCAAAGTTAACTTCAAAAAATCAGCCACAAGATTAAGTTCTACTCCAAAATCAAAGCTCCCCAAGTGTCAAGCTACTAATGGTGATTCGCACACCCAGGAAGACTTCTCAATTTCTTACAATCTAAGCTGTAATAGAGGAAAAAAATACGATGATAAGAGATAGCAAGAGAGGTGGCGGTTTTGGTGAAGAGAGAGAGATGAAAGAATCATGGGAGGTAGTTACTCAACACATGAGTTGTGCTATCTTTTGGAGGGAAAATGGATGCATGGATCAAGCTCTCCTGAAGGCTAGATATACCATGTATGTATAGGATGGGATGGAAGCCTTTGGGGTTTGGAAGCTTCTGTCACACCATCTACACATGTGCCAACTTCCTAGAATCTTCTAGCTTGAATTAAATTTTTAATTTCACAAATTAAAAATGCAACTCATTTAATTCAAATCAACCTTTCCATTTGATTTCCCTCCAAAACTAAGATTCACTATCTAATTAAATGAACACTTTAATTTAATTAATTTAACTTAACTGCTTAAGTTAATTAAATCAACTTAACTTCTTAAGTTGACTTTGGCCAATTAAATTGTCACATAGCACCAATCCTTAATTTAATTGGCCCAATTTAAATCTTTAAATTATTTTAATTAACTTAAAACTTAAATTAATCAAGCGAAAGTAACCCATTGATAGTTAGCCAACTTGCTCTCTCTCCACAAAAGCAAAAACTGCAAACTTGAAATATTCTAGCTCCTTAGAAAACTCTTCCTATTAAATGAGAGTTTCTTAGGCTTTTATGTGTGACCCATTAGGTTCATCAATTCACTAGACATGGGCTTACAACTCTTTGTAATATTTTGAATATTGAAATATTTTAATTACTTTAAACTCTTTTAAACTAATAACTTTGTCATTAATCTCCATTAATTGAAAAGTATCCAATCATCATAGTCAATGCATAGCACAAGCCCATGGAGCCCAATGAATTGAATAAATGAATTATTTTGAGGTGAACCATTACCACCTACAATTATTGTGCAAATATGGCCCTCACTGATTCTATCTCTCGAAAAAGGTTTGGGGTAAAATATTTGTCGATTCCATAATAGCCTTGATAATCATGTATCTATTTTTTTTATTCCCATTATGACCTTAACTTTCAAAAAGTCCTTTTCAAAATTGTCATATCACTTTGTGCAAGGATTTCTTAGAATCCATCATCTTAGAATGCATAGAAGAATAACTTGTTCTTAATAAATAGGTGAAGTAGATCCTATCTTGGATCTGACCAATCTCCCTACTGAAGTAGCTTGTGCTCAACCTAAGCCCTAGGTGACTCTCTACGTGGTTAGAGTAAAATCAAAGCACTGGGACAAAATGCAAGGTTACTGTGGAATTTCAAGTCAAAGGACTAATTATATACACTATCGTAAGTTAGATAACTTGTTACTAATGATGTGCCACTACAGCTATCTAGTTGGTTCTCTAAGCGGACATTTAGCGAACATGTTCCCTAACAGTACCCACTAAGATGCATCTATGTCTAACATAGATTTTCCATGAAACAAGTAATGTCCAACTCCTTTGAATATGCATCATTAAGGAAATTCTAACCAAATTTTAGATGCCCCATCTCATAATATTCTACAATTTAGAATATTTAAAATCATGACCATTGAGACTTATTTCATGATCACCATCATATGTGTAAGCAAGTCCCGTAATCTTGTATGATTTAAGAGCTTCAACAAATGCATGTGAAGAAATTAGAAACACATATGATGAAATGGCTATTTTATTGAATATAATTCAATCAAGACTATTACATGAAATAGTTATACATGCCAATCTAATTGGCTTGTGGGTCACTATTCTAACAATCTCCCACTTGTCCTAAATCCAATTCCCCATAGTCCTTAAGCCTATTTTCTCAAGATGTCTTTCAAAGACTTTTTGTATTAGGGGTTTAGTCATTGGATCTATTATATTCTCTTTTACGGTAACTCTCTCCACTCAAATGTCACTTCTATTAGTGATCTCTTGGATCAAATGATATAGTCTTAAAATGTGCTTGGATTACTGATGAGATTTTGGTTTCTTTGCTTTCAAAATGGATCCATCAATATCATAATAGAAAACTATCAGCTTTTGCACACTAAGCACTACCTCCAACTCATGGATGAAGTTTTTCATCCATACACCTTCATTTGTGGTGTTTGACACCACAATATAATCTCCCTTAGTGATGAAATCAATGGTGGTGTCATGTTTGGAACTCTTCCAACTCACCATGTCGCTATTAAGATAAAATATAAATTCAGAAGTAAATTTTAGATCATTTTCATCGGATTAAAAAAAAGAATTTGAAAACCCTTCAAGTTTCAATTCTCCATTATCGTAAACTTGAAATAGGTCCATAGGTTTTCTCAAGTACTTAAGGAATGTTTTCATGACTCTCTAATGACTCTCATTATGATTGGATTGGTAGCTAAAGAGAAGTGTAGCATAAGGATCCATGTACTAAAGTAAAAATAGCTAAATTAGAACTTGAAAGCACACATCCAAGGACCAAATCATGTTGTAAAATACATTTGGATAAAGATAAATACTTGATCACTTAAAATCCAAGGTAGAATGAAAGACAAGGTTGAATTCTTAAAAACTGTCTCCAGTTGGTACAATAGAAATTTGGCAACTTTTGCACTAGAAAACCACCTTTGATTTAGCTAAAATTCGGATAGCACCTTGCCAACACCTTGATCAATATCCCATAAAAATTTCAGCTAAAAAAAAATCATCAAGTGCTCCAAAATTGCCTCCAAATATTCTGCATTGTAGTGGATCTTCAAAAGCAAAGCTATTCAAGTGTTTAGCCTCTAATGAAATGGTCCACACACTTAAGGTAAGCTCCAATCAACCTTTATTCAGTTGTATCACCAAAGTATGAAGAAGTAAGGAACGCTAAAAGTGGAGGGAAGGTGAAGAAGAATGTGTGAAACTTCAACATATGAATAGATCACAAATTTGGAGGGAAAAAGAGAATCTAGCATGAATGCAAACAATATGGCCAGCCACTTCTACTTGTAGAAGGGGGAGGCTGTAATTCAAGTTGACATCACACCTCCCATGAGGTGAGGCACCACCTGAGCTAGCAAGTTGTATGTGAAATGTAAATTTCACTTGCATTTGAATTTCATTTGGAGTCTTCATTTCATCTCTTGAAATGTCATTTAAATAAATTCTAAATACACCTAAAATAAACTGCTACATTTGAATTTCCCTCATTAGTTCTTCACATTAATTAAATTAACTCCTTAATTTAATTAATTAGTCTTGACTTAACTCCTTAAGTCAACTAACTTAACTTCTTAAGCTAAAATGTGTTAACTTAACCCCTTAAGTTAACTTGACTAGTTAAATGTCATATGGCATCAATTAAATTAACTCCTTAATTTAATTAGTTTAATTTAACTCCTTAAATTCTTTTGATCAATTTAATAATTAAATCAATCAAGCTAATATGACAAAAAATTGGCTAACCATTTTCTCCATAAAATCAGTTGCTATGATTTTTCTAACTCTTATAAAGTTCCCTTCATCAAATAGAACTACCTTGAGGCTTTTGTTTGTAACCCATTAGGTTATCCCATTCATTGGACATGGGCTCACAACTCTTGTGATATTTTGAATATCAAAATATTCTCATAAGTTTAAACTTTTTTAAACTAATTACTCAATTCAACTAATCGTTGTTAATTGAAGAGTACCCAATCTCCATGTTCAATGTCCAACCACAAGCTCATGGAGCTCAACTATTTGGTCAAAATAAATATGTTCTTGATGAACCATTCTAGTTCTACACTTTCTATGAATGCCTTTCTGTCTCCTATTTCTTGAAAAAGGCTTAGGGCAAGATATTTGTTGGCTTCTTATTAGCCTCGATAACTATGTTTCTATTCTTAATGTTAGATTTCCTTTATGACCTCATTTTTGGAAAACTCTTTTTTTTAATTATCATACTACCTTGTGTAAGAATTTTATGAAATCAATCATATAGAATACATAGGAAGTGTACTTGCCTCTTACAATGACCAAAAGATAGATCCCATCTTAGATCTCAAAACCTCTATGTCTATGTAGCTCATACCCAAGCTCAACCTGGACGAATTACAAAGTAGTCAAGGAAATGCCAAAGCATAAGGACCTAAGCACAAGGTTACCATGGATTCTTAAGTAATTATCAAGTCTAAAGATTAATTATATGCATTAGCGTAAGTTGGAGAACTTACCACTACTAACTTGCTACCATGACTATTCTCGAAATAGGCATTCAGTGAACTTGTTCTCCAATAAGCAACTATGTCTAGAATGGATTGCTCATGAAATGGAGTAATATCCAACTCCTTGGCTTTATGTATCATTAGTGCAAGTCTATCCAAAATTTAGATGCCCTATCTCATAAGATTCTACGACTTGGAATTTGTTAAGATCATGACCATGTAAGACTTGTTTAATAATCATTACCCAGTGCGTACCAAGTCCCATAATTTATGTAATCTACGGGCTTCAAATAAATGTTAGTGAAGTAAAATAAACATAAGATGAAGATGGCCATTGAAATATGAATATCATTCAATGAAGATTATACCACAAGTAAAATAGTTTACATGCTAATTTAATTAGCTGCAGGGTACTATTCCAATAGTAGCCACTCATAACACTTAAAATGAGAGCTACATTTGGTCTCATACATTGAATGGTATACATTATGCTTCCAATAGTAGAGGCAAATGGTATGTTGGACATTATTTCTCTCTTTTTTTGAGTCTTAGGGACTATAAATTTGGAGAGCCGAATGCCATGTCCCATTGGGAGTTATCCTATTTTAGATTCCTCTATACTAAACATCTTTAATATGTTGTTAGTGTATGTGGATTGGAAGTGTGAGCGCCCTAATATCCTCTTTAATCTATCTGTATAGATCCATATTCCTAATATGAATGATGTTTCTCCCAAATTCTTCATGGGGAATTGTGAAGGCAACTATACTTTAGTACACTCTAATATCTCTTTCTTATTCCCAATGAGAAGTATGTCATCGACATAAAGCACAAAAAATTGTATTGAACTCCAACTATCCTTTTTATACACCCATGGTTTATGCATATTTTTGACAAAGGCAAATGATTTGACCATCTTTTCAAAAGGTATGTTCCAACTTTGGTATGTTTGCTTTAGTCCATAAATGGACCTCTAGAATTTGCAATTCTTTTGCTCATTCCCTTTGGATATAAAACCTTATGGTTGCTTCATATAGGTTTCCTAATCAATGTTTCCACTGAAGAAGGCTATTTTTATATTCATTCGCAAAACTTTATAGTAGTGATAAACAACTAAGGCAAGCATAATCCTTAAACACTTGGCATCACTATTGGCAAAACATTTTCTCAAAATCAATATTAGGTCTTCAAGGATAACCATTTACCAGTAGTCTAACCTTAAAATTCGTTACCTCTCCATTAACTCCCAACTTACGCTTATTGATCCACTTGAAACCGACGGGTACTATACCCTTGGGTGGATCTACTAAAGTCTATACTGTGTTGGAGTACATAAAGCCCATTTTAGATTTTATGGCCTTAAGCTGATGACCAGAATCTATATCAACATAGCTTCGACATAGGTCTTCAGATTACGATTTGTTTACCCCATTTCATGAATAAATCCAAACCCCCAACCAATCTTTTAGGAAGTTATGTGTTAGGCTTATTTTGCTCTTTTGTTTCTATTGCTTGTGGGATGGTAAGATCATCTTAAACTTTATCAAGTTTGACAATTAAAAGCAAGAGTTGCACGAGGATCTAACAATTAAAACTTCAAAAAGTTAAATTGACTAGGCTACTCTAGCAACCTAGGATCTAAACATGCTATATTTTTGGATTTGGCAAGAGGAATACCTTGATAAGAAAATTTCCAAGGAGAAAATTGTGAACAATTCATGAATCCAAAATCTGCCAGAAACTAGCACAGTAGAGAATCATCAACTTTTGCCTAGCTTTCAGATCTCCAAAAATTATTCAATTAAATATGGAATTTACTCACTAAATCTTTAAGATCATATGAAAAATTTGGAACAAAAATAGATCTGGATCTCTACATAAAAATTCCAAAAAATCATTGCTTTACACAGTGGATTTCCAAGGCAAGCAAACCAAATGTTTTTTGCCTCTATTGATATGATCCATACACCAATTGAAATTACAATTTCTCCTCTAATACATCTATAGAAATAAGAGGATAAAGGCATGGCGAAGGCCAGTTTTGAGGTTGGGAGAAGAAGAGAGAGCAAAGCTTCAACTCATGAGATAATGCTTGTAGAGAGGTTTTCGAAGAAAAATGCAAATAATCTAATTCTTCACACCAATTATGCAAGTGTTGAATCCTCTCACCTCTATATCTATATATATAGAGGGAGGATGGTGTGATGCTAGATTGGCATCACACCTTTCTTATGGTGGGAGGCCGCTTGCAATCTTAGGTGGCAAATTTAAATTCAAATCTCATTTAAATTTCATGTGCATTTTAACTTAATTTGTAATCTAATTTCAAATTAATTAAAATTCTAATTCAAATGAACTCTTTATTTGAATTTTTCCTCTAAAATATATTCATCTCATTAATCAAATTAAATGCTTTAATTTAATTAATTAACCTTTGACTTATCACTTAAGTCAATACACTTAACTCTTAATTATTGGCACCAAATAAATAACCCCTTAATTATTGATCTAATTTAACTCCTTAAATTAATTAATTAATTAAGTTAATCAAGTCAAAATTGACCACAAAATTGATCACCTCAAAAATAGGTCCTCTAGAAGTGAATATTCTAACAATTAGAAAATTTCTCCATTAGTTAAGAAGCTAATTGGATTTATGTGTGACCCAATAAGTTCTACCTTTCATTGGACATGGGCTCACAACTTATTGTGATTTTTGAATATCTTATATTTATTTTAGTTTAAAACACTTTTAAACTAATTGAATCCATTTAATTAATCTCATTAATTGAAGAGTACCTAACCTCCATAGTCCATATCCAACCTCAAGGCCATGGAGTCCAACTAATTAGTTGAAATAAATGCTCTTGGAGAACCATTGTAGCTCAATGCATACTATATAAATACAGTCCTTCCATCTCATATCACCCTAAAGAGGCGTAGGGTAAGAAATTTATTAGCTCTCCAATAGCCTTAATGCTATGTTTCTATTCTTAATGTTTGATTCCCTTGTGTGACCTCTCCTTTGAAAAACTTCTTTTTCAAATTGTCACAACACCTTGCCTAAGGATTTCTTGGAATCGATCATTATATAATGCATAGACGATGTACTCATCCTTCACAAAGATGAGAAGTCAGATTCTATCTTGGATCTCACAAACCTTTATGCCATGTAACTCATATCCAATCTCAACCCAAATAGCTCGCTAGGTGACCAAGGATGAGTCAAAACATGAGGATCAAACATAAGATTACCGTCGATCCTTAGGTCAGGGGACTAATAATATGTATTAGCATAAGTTGGAGAACTTGCCATTACCGACTTGCCACTATGGCTATCTGGTGGATTCTTTGGTGGGTCTTTAGTGCTCTATTCTCTAACAGGCACCTATTGACATGCATATGTATCTCATATAGTATTGACCATGGAACGAGGAAACATTTAACCTTTGGATTGATGCATTATTAGAACAAGTCTATATAAATCTTAGATGCCCTATCTCATAAGATTCTATAACTTGAAAGGTTTAAGATCATGATCATGTAAGATTTATTCCATGATCACCACCTAATGAACTGAACAACTCCCTTAGTCTAGTGTGATCTACAGGCTTCACCTAAATGCTTGTGAAGAAATATAGAGCTTAATATGAAGTTTCCATATAAAGAATATCATTTAATCAAGATTATTTTACAAGGGAATAATTTTATAAGGCTAATCTAGTTGGCTTGCTGGGCACTATTCCAACAACAACAACCAATTTTTCTATCTAATAAAAATTAATTTTCAAAAAAGGTGACATTTTTTGAAATAAACAACTTTTGTTCTGAGGGATCATAGAAATAATAACCTAAAGACATTTTTAGGTATCCCACAAACTTGCATAAAGTAGATCGAGAATCCAATTTATCTCTAGCTAGTCTCTTAACATAGGTGAGAGATCTCCAAATTCTTAAATAAGAGTAAGAGTGTGCTTTGTCAAACCACATCTCATATGGTATCTTTGGCACCGACTTTAAGGGTACTATGTTTAGTAGCCTTGCTGCTGTCTCAAGTGTGTATCCCTAAAAGAAGATAAGGACATTGGTAAAGCTCATTATAGAATGTGCCATGTCTAACAAGTAAATTTATCTTTTTGAATAATTTGTTATGTTGGGGTATGCCAAGTAGGGTCCATTATAAAAGAATCCCATTCTCTCTTAGATAACCCAAGAATTCGGCACTTAAGTATTCTCCTTCTCAATTTGATCAAAGAGTTTTAATACTAAGTCCCAATTACTTTTCTACTTCATTCCTATACTCTTTGAACCTTTCAAAGGTATTATACTTATACTTCATAAGATACACACGTTTGAACTGAGTAAAACATCAGTAATGGTAATAAAGTAAGAATAGCCTCCTTTTGCACTAACTCTTAGTAGCCTACACACATCCATATGGACCAAATTCAATGGAATTGTGGAATGCTTTGTTTGTCGTACAAAAGGAGCCTTGGTCATTTTTCCCTTTAAATGAGACTCACAAGTAGGTAAATCCTTTAATCCACTAACATTTAGTAATTTTAGGGCCACTAACTTTTTCATTCTATTTTAAGAAATATGCGTAAGTCTTGCATGCAAAAAGTATATATTTTCTTGGCTATCTAATTTTCTTTTGTTACTTTGCTAAATGTGTATAAGTGATGGTTGAAAATCCAAAATGTATAATCCCTTACTAATTGTACCCATTACAATTAAAGAATCATTCTTTATTACTTCAATTTCCCAATTGAGATTGAAAAATAAAATCCTTCATGATACAAAATGGGAATTAACTTAATATTCTTCATAAGAGAAGATACATAATAGTAAGGATCTAACACAATAAAAGAGTTCCCTAAGTCTAACTTAACAACACTTTCAACTTTGGCTGCATTCTTTGTACCATTATCGAGGTGTAAGATCATATCCTCATCACTTAGGCTTCTTCCTTTTTCATCCTTTATAATGAATTACAAAGGTAAGAACCACATATGGTATCAAATATCCATGAGGAAGAATTGGTAGTTAAGTGCATTTCAATAAGTACATATCCTTCTCAAGGGTTGCAAGATAAACAAGTAGCATCATTCTTGTCCTTCTTTTTGTTCATAATCCTTCCAAACAGTTTTAATGCCTTTTTTCCCTTTGAAGAAGAACTTTTCTTCTTCTTACCTTTTTTTTTCTTTTCGCTAGGGCAGACTTGGAGGAGGAAGTAAGCATTAAAGGCTTGTCCTTTTTCATTGTCGCTTTCCCAGTTATCAACATGTTAACCAATTCATTGATCATGACTTCTTGTCTAGACATGTTAAAGCTCATTACAAATTAGTAAAATGAACTTGGCAAGGATTAGAGGATTAAATCCACATAGAGGTTTTTGTCCATAACTATTTCCAAAATAACAAGCTTCTCAATAAGCCCATAATCATGTACACTAGTGTTGGAATAGTGCCTTGCTAGCCAATTTTACTAACGTGTAAAACTACTCAACTTGTGATACAATCTTGATTGATATTTCTTATTAAAATGACCATCTTTATCTTATATGTTTTATTACATTGGTTGAAGCCCTTTAATCATACAAGACTATTGGACTTGGTTATGCATATGATGGTGACCATGAAATAAGTCTCTACAGTTATGATTTTAAAGTATTTCAGGTGACATAATCTTATGAGATGAGGCATCTATAATTTGAACAGACTTGCACTAATGATGTATTATCCAAAGAGTTAGATATTGCTCTATTTCATGAATAATCTATGCGAGACATAAATGCATGTTAGAGCGTGCATGTAAGAAAACAAGTTCACTAAAGACCTGCTTAGAGAATGCATTAGATAGCCATAGTGGCCTGTTGGTAGAGGCAAGTTCTCAAACTTATGATAGTACATATAATTAGTCTTTAGACCTGAGGATTTATGGTAACATTATGTTTAGGTCCTTATGCTTTGATTTTTCTTTGACCACATAGTGGTTCATACGAGGTTAGGCTTGGGCATAAGCTACTTAAACATAGAGGTTTGTGAGATTCAAGATAAAATTTATCTCCTTATTATTGTAAAAAATAAGTGCAACTCCTATGTATTCTATAATGATCAATTTTAAGAAATTCTTGCACAAAGTAGTATGCTTGGAAAAAGGTATTTTCCAAAAATAAGGTCATAAAGGGGAATTAAACATTGGATATAGAAACATAGTTATTAAAGCTATTAGGAAGTCAGCAAATATCCTACTATAGGCCTCTTTCAATAGATAAGAGATGGAATGATCATATTTGCATGGTAAGCATAAGCTATAATGGTTCATTAAGATATAATTAATTCATCTATTTAGTTAGGCTCCATGGGCTTGTTGCTAGACATCGACCATAGAGATTGGATACTTTTCAATTAATATAGATTAATTGCAAAGAGTAGTTAGTTTAAAAGAGTTTAAGCTAATATGAATATCATATTATTCAAAATATCACAATGAGTTGTGACCTCATGTCCAATGAATGGATGAACCTAATGAGTCATATGGAAAAGACTAAAGAAGCTCCAATTTGAAAAGAGGAATTTTCTAAGGAGTCCAAAAATTCACATTAGGCAATTTAGAGAGAACATGTTTGACTAATTTTGTTAGTCATTTGGCTTGATTAATTTAAATGTTAAATTAATCAAAATAATTTTAGGAGTCAAATTAGGTCAATTAAATTAAGGTGTGCCATATGACAATTATTTAGTCAAGTTAACTTAAGGAGTTAAGTTGACGTTATTTAACTTAAAGGTTAAGTTAAATTAATTGAACTTAGGAGTTAATTTAATTAATTGGGGGATTTATATTTTGGAGGGAAACCAAATGAAAGAGTCTATTTGAATTTAGTAGGTAGCATTTCATTTAGAGAAATAAAATGTAAATGCAATAAAATTCAAATGCATTTGCAAGTTGGCACATTGGCATGGAAGGTGAGATGTAAGCTAGCATTTCTCTGTCCTATAAATAAGGCCATATGGCCGATCACCTTAGAGTAATTGGCATCCTCACATTTTTTCTCCTAAAGTATAATATAATCTATGTGTTGAATAATCATACCAAAAATCCTCTCATCCCTCTCCCTTCAAAAACTGCTACTTCTACTACAAATCTACATCACTTATCTAGCTAAGTTGAGGAGGATTAAGCACTATTGAAAGATGTGTGTACCTAATCATTAGAGTTCCAACACTTGAGAGACTTAGAAGAACCTTGTTGATCTATTTTAATGCTAAAATCGGTTGATCTTATGGAGGGTTTAGTATTCAAGTTGTTGGAATAGTGCCTAGCAAGCTAATTGGAATGGCCTTGGAAAACCATTTGTTGGAATAGTACCCTACAAGCTAATGAGATTGGCAATGTAAACTATTTCACATGTGATACAATTTTGATTGAATGATATTCTTGAAATGGCTATCTTCATCTTATACTTTATTTTACTTTACTTTACTAGCATTTGGATTAAGCTCTTAGATCACTTATGATTGCGAGACTTGGTTTGGTGACCATGGAAAAAGTCTCATATGGTTATGATCGTAAATCTTCCAAGTCATAGGATCTTATGAGACAAGGCATCTAAGATCTAGATAGACTTAAATTAATAATGCATAAATCTAAGGGTTGGAGATTGCTCTATTCCATGAGCAACTGTATGAGATGTGGGTACATGTTAGTGGGTGCTTGTTAGAAAACAAGACACTAAAGACCCACCGGAGAATCTATTAGATAGTTATAGTGGCAAGTCGGTAGTGGGTAGTTCTCTTGCTTATGCTAGTGCATATTATTAGTCCTTTGACCTGAGGATCCATGGTAATTTTATGTCCGGTCCTCATGCGTTGACTCATCTTTGACCATTTAGTAGGTTTTTGAGTTGAGATTAGATATGAGCTACTTGGCATGGAGGTTTGTGAGATCCTAGATGGAATTCAACTCTTCACTGTTGTGAAGGGCGAGTACTTCTCTTATGTGTTCTATAATGATCGGTTCCCGAAAATCCTTGCGCAAGGTGGTATGAAAATTTAGAAAAGGAGTTTTCTAAAAGTGAGATCACACAACAGGGATCGAACATTGAGAATAGATACATAGTATCAAGGCTATTAGAGAGCCAACAAATATCTTATCCTAGGCCTTGTTTGGAGATAGGAGATGGAAGGACCATATTTGCATGGCATGCATAGAGTGATGATGCTTTTCCAAAATATTTATTTCAGCTAATTAGTTAGGTTCCATGGGCTTGAGGTTGGACATCAACCATGGAGATTGGGTACTCTTCAATTAATGAGATTAATTGAATTCAATTGACTAGTTTAAAAGAGGTTTTAAACTAGAATGATATAAGATATTCAAAAGTCACAAGGAGTTGTGAGCCCATGCCTAATATCATTTTTAACTAATTGGTAGTCATGTGATATCATTAATTAACCTTTAATTAATTGATATTAATTTAAATTTTAAATTAATTTGATGAATTTAACATTTAAATTGACCACGTCAAAATGACTACAATTTTGCCTCTTCAAAAAAAAAAAAAGGGTCATGAATTTTTTAACTCTTAGAAAATTCTCCTTCCTTTAGTAAGCCATTTTATTGGCTTTTGTGTGTGACCCATTAGGTTCTACCATTCATTGGACATGGGCCACAACTCCTTGTGACTTTGAAATATTAAATATTCACTTTAGTTTAAACTTTTTTAAACTAAGTAACTCAATTCAATTAATCTCATTAATTAAAATGTACCTAATCTCCATGGTCGATGTCCAACCTCAAACCCACGGAGCCCAACTAATTGGCCAAAATGAATGCTCTTGAAAAACCATTCTAGCATTATATGTACTATATAAATACAATCCTCTCAACTCCTATCTCTTGAAAGAGGCCTAGGGCAAGATATTAGTTTGCTCCCTAATAGCCTCAATACTATGTTTTTATTCTTAATGTTCAATTCCATTGTGTGACCTCACCTTTGGAAAACTCTTTTTCCAAATTTTCATACCACCTTGCACAAGGATTTCTAGGAATTGATCATTATAGAGCATATAAGAGATGCACGTGCTCTTCACAAAGATGAGGAGTTGGATTCCTTCTTAGATCTCACAAACCTCTATGTCTAATAGCTCATGCCCAATCCATACCTAAGTGGCCTACTAAGTGACCAAGGAAGAATCAAAGCATAAGGCCAAACACAAAGCTAGCATGGATTCTCAGGTTAAAGGACTAATAATATACATTAGTCTAAGCAGAAGAACTTACTACTAACGATATGCTACTCTAGCTATCTAGTTGATTCTCCTGGTGGGTCTTTGGTACTTTGTTCTCTAACAAGAACCACCAACAAGCATCCATATCTCATATGGGATTGCTTATGGAATGGAAGAACATCCAACCCTTAGATTTATACATCATTAGTGCAAGTCTATCTGGATCTTAAATGCCCTATCTCATAAAATCCTATGACTTGGAAGATTTAAGAACATGACTATGTAGGACTTATTCCATGATCACCACTTAGTGCATGACCAAGTCCCATTGTTTGTTGTAATCTATGGGCTTCATTCAAATGTAAGTAAAGAAATCAGAGGGCATAAGATGAAGATGGCCATATAATAAATACCTTTCAATCAAGATTATCGTATAATGAAATAGTTTACAAGGCCAATCTCATTGGCTTGCGAGGCACTATTCCAACAATCTCTCACTTGCCTTAAAGTTAATGCCCTATGGCCTTGAGACCTATTTTCTCAAGATGTCCTTTCAAGACCTTTCGCAATAACAGTCTAGTTAATAGATCTCTATGTTCTTTTGAGGTAACTCTCTCTACTCGAATGTTGCCTTTAGCAATGATATCCTAGATCAAATGATATCACCTCAAAATGTACTTAGATCGCTAATGAGATCTTGGCTCTTTAGCTTGTGCTACCACCCTATTGTTGTCGTAGAAGATAACAACCAACTCAACAATGCTAGGCACTATATTCAACTCTTAAATGAAGTTTTTCATCCAAACACCATCATTTATAGCTTCTGAAGTTGTAATGTATTTTGCCTCTATGGTATAATCGACTGTGGTATCTTGTTTAGAACTTTGCCAACTTATCACACTGCCATTGAGGCAAAATATGAATCCAAAAGTGGATTTGAGGTCATCTACATTGGATTGGAAAATTGAATCCAAAAACCCTTCAAGTTTTAATTCTCTACTATCATATACCAAAAACATATCCTCAGTTCTTCTCAAGTACTTAAGGGTTGTTTTTACAGCCATCTAGTGACTTTCATTGAGATTGAATTGGGACTTACTCATAATGCTTAGCGAGTGTGCCATATCCGGTCTAGTACATTGAACTCCATATATTATGTTTCCAACAGCAGAGGCATAAGGTATGTGAGACGTTCTTCCTTTCTCTTCCCCAGTCTTAAGGGCCATATACGTTGAGAGATAAATGCTATGTCCCATGGGAAAAAATCCTTTCTTGTATTCTTCCATACTAAGCTACTTTAGTAGTTTGTTAATGTATGGGGTTTGGGAAAGCCCCATCATCTTTTTTGATCTATCTCTACAGATATGTATTCCTGAAACGTAGGATGTTTCTCCTAAATCCTTCATGGAGAATTGAGTAGATAATCATGCTTTCGTGTACTCTAACATTCCTACCTTATTTCTAATGAGAAGGATTTCATCAACGTAAAGCATAATAAACTATATGCTACTCCCATGGCTTTCATATACACACATGGCTCATACACATTTTTAACAAAACCAAACAATTTAAATGCTTTGTCAAAATGTATGTTCTAACTTCGGGTTGCTTCTTTAAGTCCATAAATGGATCTTTGGAGTCTACAAACCTTTTGCTTACTTTTTTTAGATGTAAAATCGTGTGGTTGCTCTATGTAATTTCTTCTTCAATGTCACTATTGAGAAAAGCAATTTTCATATTCATTTTCCATATCTCATAATCATAATATACAATTATGGCAAGCAAAATTTGAATAGACTTAGTCATAGCAATCAGTGAAAAGGTTTCCTCAAAATTGATACTAGGTCTTTAAGTGTAACCTTTTGCCATTAGTCATACCTTAAAAGTCACCATTTCTCCATCTATTCCATGTTTTCTCTTATAGATCCACTTGCAACTAATGGGAACTATTCTCTTTGGTAGATCTACCAAATTTTACACATTGTTTGAGTATATAGAGTCCATTTTAGATCTCATGGCTTCTAGCTAACGTCTTGAATCTATGGCTGACATAGCTTCCTCATAGGTTTTCGGATCATCATCCGATTGTCCTATCTCATGGACAAATCTGAACCTTTCAGATTGCTTCTTGATCTAATCAAACCTTCTTAGAAGTTATGTATAAGGCTTGTGTAATTCTTTTATTTCCACTATTTGTAGAATTTCTTAATTATTTTGAACTTCATCAAGTTCAACAGAAATACCCATTCTATCCAACAGAAATTCCTTTTCCAAAAGGTAGGCTTTTCTTAAAATAAACACCTTTTATTTCAAGGGATCATAGAAGTAATAATCCATAGACTCTAATGTATCCCACAAACTTGCATAAGGTGGATCTACTATCCAACACATCTCTTACTATTCATCTCTCGTATGCGAGAGATCCGTAAACCTTGAGATATTGGTGAGAGGGTGCTTTGCCATGTTATATCTCATATAGTGTTGTTGGCACTAACTTTAAAGGTACTATATTTTGTAACCTCACCTCTGTTTCTAGGGTATATCCCCAAAATGATATAGGCACATCGAAAAAGCTCATAATGGAATGTACAATGTTTAGTGTGGTACAATTTCTCCTCTCAACTAGTCCATTATGTTGGGGTGTGCCAAGTGGAGTCCATTGAAAAGGAATCGCATTCTCCTTTAGACAATCCAAGAATTCGGGTACTTAAGTATTCACTCCTTTGATTCGATCGAAGGGATTTAATATTAAGTCCCTTTTGCTTTTCTACTTCATTTTTGTACTCTTTGAACTTTTCAATGGCATTGGACTTGTATTTCATAAAATACACATGTCTAAACCGACTATAATTATCGATGAAGATGGTGAAGTAAGAATAGCCTTCTCTCCTACTAACTTTTAGTAGACCACAAACTTCCATATAGATCAAATCTAAAAGATTTGTGGAGTACTCCATTTGTCCTACAAAAGACGCCTAGGTCATTTTTTTCCTTCAAACAAGATTCATAAGTAGGAAGGTCCTCAATGTCACTAACTTTGAGTGTTTTGAGAGTTTCTATCTTATTTATCATATTTTTGGAGATATGCCCAAGTCTAGCATACCAAAGAATGGCATTTTCTTAGTTATGCAATTTTCTTTTGTTTGATTGAATTTACATTTATGAAGTTTGAGAATCAAGTATATATAACCCATTAATCAATGTACCTTTAGCAATCAAAGAACCATTCTTCATTGTTTTCAAAATCATATTTGATATAGAAAAATCAAATCGTTCACTATAAAATATGAGAATTGAAATGATATTCTTAACACGATTAGGTACATAATAAACTGGATTAAGCAAAATATTATAATTCTCAAAGTTCAACTTAATATTGCCTTGCACCATGATTGCAACTCTTGCCCCATTTTTCGGGTGGAGGATCATATCACCTTCACGGAGACTCTTTTTTCTTTCCATCCCCCATAATAAATTATAAAGGTGAGAACCACATACAGTATCAAATACCCATGAGGAAGAACTAGTTATGCAATGCATTTTGATTACAAACAAACTCTTCTCAAAGGTTGTAAGATAGGCCTCGCAGTTCCTCTTCCAATACCCTTTTTCACTATAGTGGAAACAGTTTACATCAATCTTAGCCTTCCTCTTGATCTTTCGAGAATTTTGTTTGGGTTGCTTCCCTTTAGAGAAAGAATTTTTCTTTGTCTTACTTCCTTTTCTTGGGCCTTTTGGGCTTTTTAGGCCTTTTGACTTAGAAAAAAAAGCAAGCATCAGAGGCTTTTCCCTTTTCAACGTCACCTCAGCAATCACATTCATATTCACTAATTCATTGATCATAACCTTTTACTTGGACATGTTAAAGTTCACAACGAATTGGTTGAATGATAAGGGTAATGATAAGAGGATCAAATCTATATAGAGGTCATTGTCTATGATCACGTTGCGTTGCCCAAGCTTTTCAATGAGTCCAATCATCTTTAGCCTATGATCATGAACACTTAAACCCTCCATCATCCTTGACCTAAAGAGCTCTTTGGACAATGTGAACCTTTCGTGGCTCGATTGCACACTATACAGTTTTGTAGGTACTTATAGATCTCACTTGCATGCCTCATATGCTTGTGAGTCTTTTTAAGCTCATTGGTCATGGATGCCATCATGAGGCACCTCACTTATAGATCATCATCTACATAGTTAGTGAACACTTCATATGCCTCATTAGAAAGGCCATCACCCAATGTGTCTGGTGGGCTTTGATCTAGGACATAGGTCCTCTTTTTAGAGTCAAGAATTATCTTAAGGTTTCTCAACCAATCTTAGAAGTTAAGCCTGATGAGTTTATTGGTTTCCAAAATACTTTCGAGTGGATTGTTAGCTATTTTACTTTTGGAGATTTCAAAAATCTACAAGAGATGAAAAAAGAGTATAAGCATGTGATTGAAAATTGATATTAAAAACACGTTCATGGTTTTTCAAACATATTTTTCTCCCACTATTTTATCAAATCCTTCACCCCTTTAGAAGAATTTGAAAAATCTCAATTTCTAGTGAGAATCAAGATTCCAAGGACTTGCAAGTGGACCCCTATGATCGGTGCTATCTACAAGCAATTGAAAGGTAAGCAACTTTTGCTAATTGCATTTCAGCAATTCTTGATATATTTTGCCTCACTTTTCATATAGAGCCATGTGATCGTGTGCCATCTATACTACTAAGTGTCTAAGTCTAACCCACCAATCAAACTTTGATTTAAGATGGCCTTATGACATCCCCCATGATCAAGTGCCAATGCGCAAGGATTCTTAAGTTAAAGGTGCATCATATGCTAAGTGTATGCTCACAGCTTTCCTCCTAAGTTTGACCCCTATGACCGAGTGCCATCACATAAAATTGGCAGCATCGTCATGGCATACACTATTGAAAAAAGGCTTGGATTAATTAAAACTATTTTAATTTATATCCATTTTGACTTGATATTTGAAAACACTTAGACATTTCAAGTGATGGGGTTTTTCTTGCAAAGATTTCATCATTTTTTATCTTTTTATTTAGGTTCTCTATATCCTAAATATGCATCTCATACATTAATAGGATATAGAAAGCTTAAATAAGTAAATAGCCTAGCATGCTCTTAGGGTGGGATGATTATAAACCTAACCAAGTGATGCACTTAAAGCCATAAGTGTATCATTTTGGTTGATTTTAAGTGGGTTGAATTAAACTAAACTATTACATAAGAATATGCCATACATTCATGGGTCTTCAAATGGTCTCCATGCCTCTATAGGACTCTTTGCTTCATGCAACATTTACATAAATGAAAATTTTCACTCCTAGTGGTTTTTCTCTCATAAATTTTACAAGATGAAACAAGAGGCATGCAAGCCCTATTTAATACAACCTATTTCAACAATTGAAATAAGTAAAATCAATATTAGGGGCTTATGATCATCGCTATTCATTCATCATTCATTTAACATTCAAATGAACAATAAACAAACCATGAATTGACATCCAATTCCAACAATTAAGTGCTAATCAAATTAACAAATAATTGATCATGCAACAACAAGCATAACATTTATGTATCATACTTTCTCCATATTTGGAGATCAACTTAAACAAGTTTTAAAAGCAATTAAATGTGTCCAACACATTTTTTGAGAGTTTGCACAATATTTTTGCAACCATTATGTGCATTTCAACACTATCTTGGTCACTGAAGAAACCTAAAAAGCTCAAAATTCACTCAAAACTAAACAAGGTACTGCTAGCCAAGGTAAGCTCAAGGTTGGGCAGCAACCAATTAGTCACAACCTTGCCAAGAGCTGCCAACTATCGGCAGCACCCCTATTTTGGGGTTAAGTGCAAATCAAGCCATTGTTGGCTCAACTTTTGTGCACCAAAATTTTTAGAACAATTTCTAAACATCAAAACACGCAATATGGATGCATATTTCAGATTAAAACACCTTTTAAAGCTGAAATATCAAGTGTCCAAAGATGCTTGAAAAACAAGTTTAAGCAAGGATCATATTCTTCAAAAATCTCCAATTATATCCAATCTTATTGGACCCAAAAATGATCAAAACAACTTAAGTCCATTCATAACATGCCATATCAGAACATAACATTCACCAATTCTAAATTAAAAATTCAATATCAGAAAATTGAATCAAAACATGCTTATCATATGGTTTAACAATTAAAGCACACAATAGCATGAATTAATCCATCAATCAAGAAGCCACAAGCAAGATCATCCATACACTCCAACCCATCATAGGGATCGATTACATGATTTTGATTAGTTCTTCACAAAAACCAATCATCCAAGCCAAGCAAAATCCAAAACCATGCATGAATATAGCTCCGATACCACTTATAAGTTCGTGTGGCACTAGGGTCCAAATATTTTCACAAAACCTGAAAAAAATAGTCCCAAAAAACACCCCAAGGATTGAAACATGCATGAAATTCTGATTTGAATAGGGAAAATAATTTGGTGATGGCAAAAATGAAGAGAAAAAATCAAACTCCTTCCTACCGTCAAATGGGCTCTTCATCGGCGCCGCAAGATCAGCACCATGTTTCCCTTGGATAGACTTCTTTGTTTGGGCTGAAATTTTAACTGGAACTCCTAAACCCTTTGAATATTATAAATTTTAAATTTTAGGCTAATCATAACCCCATAGGTATTCCAAGTAGAGGTAAAAACTAGTTGCTAGAAATAGCTCTAGTCAAAAGCAAAAAGCAACCAAACTAGATTACCTCTAATGCAAAAGTTCACACACCAAATTAATGGCTTATTTTCAACGAAAAGGCTGGAAAATATACATAGAATGAGGGGAGGAAGGCTAAGAATATTGTGGTGGAAGAAAGAGGGTGAAAAGGAGAGAGGGATGGTAGACTAACAACTTAGATTCCCACTACACAATATTGTTGGAAGAATATCACACAAAATGTGCTCACCTCATGCTCTCCTTGGCTGGCCACTCACTATATCTATATATAGGAGTGGTCACACACCTCCCACAAAGAGGTGATGCCACATGTCCCTTGCTTAGGTGGCGACTAACTTTGTGGTTTGTAAATTTAATTCAAGCTCAATTTTCATCTAATGAATTGTCTTACAATTAAATTCTAATCCTTATTAAATGAACTCTTCATTTAACAATTATCCCAAAAATTATCTCTCCAACTTAATTAAATTAAACGATTTAATTTAATTAATATTCGTTTGACTTAAATCTTAAGTGAAAATTGTTAACATTTTATGCTAGTCAAAATTAACTCAACTCTTAAATTAATTTTAACCGATTGGTAGTCATGTGATATCGATTAATTAACCTTTAATTAATTGATCATAATTTAACTCTTAAATTAATTTAACTAATTTAACATTTAAATTGATCAAGTTAAAATTACTATAATTTCGCCTCCTCAAAAAAAAAAAAAGGGTCATGAATTTTCTAGATCTTAGAAAATTCACCTTTCTTCAATAGGCCATTTTATTGGCTTTTGTGTGTGACCCATTAGGTTCTACCATTCATTGGACAAGGGCTCACAACTCTTTGTGACATTGAAATTTTAAATATTCACTTTAGTTTAAACTCCTTTAAACTACACAACTCAATTCAATTAATCTCATTAATTGAAAAGTATCCAATCTCTATGGTCATGTCCAATGTCAAGCCCAAGGAGCCCAACTAATTGGCCGAAATGAATGCTCTTGAAGAACCATTCTAGTATTACGCATATCATGCAAATGTAATTCTTTCGACTCCTATCTCCCAAAAGAGGCCTAAGGCAAGATATTAGTCGGCTCCTTAATAGCCTCAATACTATGTTTCTATTCTTAATGTTCGATTTCATTGTGTAACCTTACCTTAGGAAAACTTATTTTCCAAATTATCACACTACCTTGCACAAAGATTTTTAGGAATTTATTATTATAGAATACATAGGATATGTATTAGCCTTTCACAAAAACGAGAGTTGGATTCCTTCTTGGATCTCACAAATCTCTATGTCCAACAACTCATGCCTAGTCCCTACTCGAGTGGCCTGTTAAGTGACCAAGAAAGAGTTAAAGTATATAGGGCTAAACACAAGGCTACCATGGATCCTTAAGTTAAAGCACTAATAATATGCACTAGTGTAAGCGAGAGAACTTGCTACTACCAACATGCCACTCAAACTATCTAGTAGGTTCTCTATGCGGGTCTTTAGTGCCTTGTTCTCTAACAAGCACTCATCAATATGCATCCATATCTCATATAGGTTGATCATAGAATGGAACAACATCCAACCTTTGGATTTATGCATTATCAGTGCAAGTTTATTTGGATTTTAGATGCCCTATCTCTTAAGATCCTATGATTTTAAAGATTTAAGATCCTGATCTTGTAGGATTTATTCCATGATCACCCCCCAGTGTGTGACCAAGTCCTATAGTCTTTTGTGATCTATGAGCTTCATCCAAATACAAGTGAAGAAATAAAATGGCATAAGATGAAGATGGCCATGTAATGTATACCATTCACTCAAGATTATCTTATAATAAAATAGTTTATAATGCCAATCTAATTAGCTTGTGGGGCATTATTCTAATAGATCTACACCATGTTGCTCTAGAGGTGATTTGGTAGTCCAAATTTGCTAATTTTTGGAGCAAAGTAAAGGAAGCAAATAGTTTATACCATTGGTGATTATAAATCTTACACAAGAGTCATCTTCGTCATAATCTTGTTGATTTACTTGGATCCTTTCATCAAGGTATAATTTTAGCCATTTAGTCTTTATATTGGCATGTTGAAGATAGAGCTAATTAGTTATATTATTGCCTTATTAGTTTTATTATTGCATCCTAGTCAATCTCTATCCTTCAAGTAGACCCCTCAATCATCCTAGCCTAAGGAGCTATTGGAATAGTACCCCATAGCTAATTAGATTGGCTGTAAACTATTTCACTTATAATATAATTTTGATTGAATGATATTCATATACACAATGTCCATCATCATCTTATGCTTATTTTACTTCACTAGCTTTTGATCAAAGCCCCCTAAACCATGCATGACAATAGGACTTGGTGATGCACTGGGTAGTGATCATGAAATAAATCTTACATAGTCATGATTTTAAATATTCCAAGTCATAGAATCTTAAGAGACAAGTATCTAAGCTTTGGATATATTTACACTAACGATGCATATATCTAAGAACTTGGATATTACTCCATTTCATGAACAATCTATGTTAGACGTGGGTATATATTAGTGGGTGCTTGTTAGAGAACAAGTTCATTGACGACCCGCTTAGAGAATCCACTCGATAGTTGAAGTGGAAAGTTGTTCAGCTTATGCTAGTACATATAATTAGTCATTTGACTTGAGGATCCATGGTAACCTTTTGTTTAGGTCTTCTACTTTAACTTTTCACCGGGCACTTAGTTAGTCATTTGGGTTAAGATTAGGTATGAGCTACTTAGATATAGCAATTTGTGAGATCTAAGATGGGATCCATCTCCTCATCATTTGTAAAGGGTGAGTGCATCTCCTACGTATTCTATAATGATTGATTTCAAGAAATCATTGCATAAGGAGGAATGAAAATTTGGAAAAAGAGTTTTCCTAATATGAGGTCATTAAGGAGAATCAAATGTTTGGATTAGAAATATAGTTATTAAGGCTATTAGGGAGCAGACAAATATCTTGCCATAGGCCTCTTTTAGATAGACGGACCATATCTACATAGCAAGTGTAAAGCTAGAATGGTTCATTAGAGCACATCCATTTCATCCAATTAGTTGGGCTCCATGGGCTTGTTGCTATATATTGACTTTGGAGATTAGATACTCTTTAATTAATGGAGATTAATTGAAAGACGTATTAGTATAAAAGCATTTAAACTAATGTGAATATTTCAATATTCAAAATATCTCAATGAGTTGTGATCCCATGTTTAATGAGTGGATGAACCTAATGGGTTACACACAAAAGTCTAAAAGAAATTCTACTTGATGGGATGAATTTTCTAAGGAGTAAGAAAATTCACCTAGGTAGTTTTGTAGTGGAATTTAATTGACTAATTTTTGGTCATCGTGGCTTGATTAGTTTAATTGTTAAATTAATTAAAATAATTAAAAATTTTAAATTAGACCAATTAAATTAAGAAATTAATTTAATTAGTGCCATGTGACAATTAATTGGTCAACCTAACTTAAAGAGTTAAATTAATCGACATAAGTAGTTAAGTCAAACCAATTAATTAAATTAAAGAGTTAATTTAATTAAAATGAGAATTTCATTTTGGAGGGAAATTAAAATGAATGAATTCTTTTGACATTAATTCAGAATTAATTTCCACTTCATTTCATAAGATAAAATGAAGATGCAAATTAAATCCAAAAGCATGTGAAATTCATATGCAATTGGTTGGCAAGTTGGCCAACTATCCTTGGAAGGTGTGATGCCAACTTTCATCACACCATCCTCACTTTCATGTGATGAGACTACTCTTGAGATTTCCATTTTCTCTCCAAAATATGGCCACCTTTATAAGTTGAAGTACCACACTCTTCAAACTCTCTTCCTCTCCAATTCTCTTATAATTGCCCCTCCCTCACCTTTATCCACTCATTATCTGATAGATTTGAGGCTGATTAGGGCTATCCTTGGGTGTGTCAATTACTACATTAGAGGTCTAACACTTGGGGGACTTGGTGTTCTTTGCTAATCTATTGTTGTCCAGTAACATTCGTGGCATATTTGAAAGACTTTAAAATATTTCATTGGGATGAAATGTTTATAGAATCATCCTTGGTATGTTATGTGCTCTTCATAAATTTTGAGCAATTTTGGAGTTGTGGAAGGTGGTCATTTGTTGTTGACTTTTTGTTGTGCGCTTGAAAAGTTCATTAGAGTCTTTCTCATCCTATCTTTGGATTTAACATTCAAGGTAATTTTTTCAGATCTAAATTATTATTAAATGCATGATTAGATCCTTGAATAGGAGTATACAAGTTATATTTAGCCTTTTTATAATTTTATATTTTGGATCCTTAGCCTACTCTTACTTTCAAGAGATTTTTAAAAACATGTACCTCTTATGGCTTGTTTGAACACCATATAACTCTTGTAGGTACAAGTGTATCCCCATGGAACTATTCATGTGCTCATGAGACTTTTAGAGTTCATTAGACATGGAGGTCATCATGAGGTAATAAGTTTAGAATTTAGCCTCTATCTATTTAGCGAATGTTTCATGAGCCTTTTAATCGATATCCTCACTTATAGTATCTAGTGGACTTTGATTAAGAGCATATGTCCATTTTTCAAATTCAAGAATGATTTTGAGGTTATGAAACCAATTGAGGTAGTTTTGCTCTGGTTATCTTATTGGTTTCCAATATTATGCTTAGTAGATATTTATCCATGATTGAGATTTTGCAAATCTATAAAGGTTAAAAGAGAGAATATAAGCGATTGATTGAATTTCATATTAAACATGATTATGGATTTTCAAGCATATTTTTCTTCTACTATTTTATCAACTTCCTTACCCTCTAAGGAATTCAAGAAATCTCATTTTCTAGTGAGAATCAAGGACCAAAAGCACCATTTGTGGAACCATGACATGAAACATCCACTCATGATCCTAAGATGGCCAACTATTACCAATTACATCTATATGCAATCCATAATGTGTTTTTCCTCACTCTTCATATAGATCCATGACTTGTGACATCTATACTACTAGGTGTTAAGTTGGATCTACCATTCAACTTTTAACTTTAAATCCAATCATGATCATTCCATGAATCATGAGATAATGTCATAGCTAATTTTAAGTTAAAGTACATCTTATACAAAGGTAGTGATCATAGCTTTCCTTCAATTAAGTGTCCCATGACTTGTGAGCTAACACAAAAATAAAGTAGATTCTCATGTCACTTACCTATTGGTAGAAAGCTTGGATATATAAACCTAATTTATTTTTATCGAATTTGACTTAATATTTTGATAAAGTTAGACTTCTCTAAGTTGATATATTTTCCTTCTTGGAAGATCTTATCAATGTTTTATCTTTACATATTTAGGTTTTCTATGCATTTCATACATTAATAGGACAAAAAAAGCACAAATAAGTAAATGTTCCTGGCATACTACTAAGGTGGGATAACCATGAGCCTTAACTATGAAGTCAAGTGTCGCACTAGGATCCAATAATCAAAGAATAAAAATGCCAAATCAAGGATCTAATCATGCTTTAAATTCAAATTTAGTAGAAAGAGTACCTTGAATGCTCAAAATTCAAGGAGGAAGAACACTTCAACACCTTGAATCTGTCATCCAGTTGTGCAGCAGGTTCACGGCAACTTTTTCTCAACCAAATCAATTCGAAGTCAGCTGAAATTTGGACACAAGATCACCAAAACCTTGATGAACCTTCAATAAAAATTTTAACCTAATCAGAAAATTGGAAGCCACTCCAGAAATGGCTCCAAATTACTGCTTGAACAGAGGATCTCCAAAAGGCTAGCCATCTAATTATTTTGTCTCTAATGATAAAATCTACACACCAGTGGACCATCCAATTCTCTCCAATGTCAGCTGAAAAAAAAGGAGAGAATATTAAGGGTGAAGGCCAATGTTGGAGGTCGGAGATGAAGGAAAATGTGAAGTTTCAACATATGAGGCAACACATGCAAAATTGAAGGCAAAAGGAGAATATAACAATTAGATCTAAAATTGCTTGTGTACCACATGTAATGGCCTGCCACACCCTCTATATCTATATATAGATGGAGAGAAGGTGTGATGCTTAGGTGGCATCGCACCATCCTCAAGGTTGGCACCAACTTGCTTGCCAACTTGCAAGCAAGTTGCATATGAATTTATGATGCATTTGAATTTCAATTGAATTCTTCATTTCATCTAATGAAATGTCATCCAAATTAAGTTCTATTGCACTCCAAATGAACTCTTCATTTGAATTTTTCCTCCAAAATTAATTCTCCATTTTAATTAATTAAACACTATAATTTAAATAATTAATTTTTGACTTATATCTTAAGTTAATTAGCTTAACTCTTTGATCTAGTTGTTGTTAACTTAACTCTTTAAGTTAACTTGACCAATTGATAGTCATGCAGCACCAATTAAGTTAATTTCTTAATTTAATTGGTATCATTTAACTTTTTAAATTAATTAGATCAATTTAACAATCAAATTAATCAAACTAAGATGACCAACAATTTAGTCAATTGTCTACCCCCTTAAATCGGTCATGGTTGAACCTTTCTAACTCTTAGAAAATTTCTCTTCATCATGTAGGATTTTCCATTGGCTTTTGTATGTGACCCATTAGATTCTATCATTCATTAGACATGGGCTCACAACTCTTGTGATTTATAGAATATCACATATTCACATTAGTTTAAACTCTTTTAAACTAATGACTCAATTCAATTAAACTAATTAATTGAAGAGTACCCAATCTCCATAGTCGATGTCCAACCTCAAGCCTATAGAGCCCAACTGATTGGCCAAAATAAATGTTTTTGGAGAACCATTCTAGCTCTATGCTTACTGTGCAAATATAGTCCTTTCATCTCATATCTCCTAGAAAAAGCCTAGGGCAAGATGTTTGTTGGCTCCCTAATTACCTCAATACCATGTTTCTATTCCCAATGTTCAATTCCGTTTATAACCTCATTCTTGGAAAACATTTTTTCCAAATTACAGTACTACCTTACACAAGGATTTCATAGAATCGATCATTATAGAATATATATGAGATTCACTTGCCCTTTATAAAATAAGGAGTCAGATCCTATTTTGGATCTTGCAAACCTCCATGTCTAAATAGCTCATACCTAATCTTAATCCAAAAGACATGCTAAGTGGTCAAGAAAGAGTTAAAACATAAAGACATAAACATAAGGTTATCATGGATCCTTAGGTCAAATGACTAATTATATACACTAGCGCAAGTTGGTGAACTTGCCACTACTGACTTACCACTATGGCTATCTAGTGTATTCTCCTAGTAGGCCTTCAATGAACTTTTTTTCTAACAATCACCTACAAACATGCACCCATGTCTCACCTAGATTGCTTATGAAATAAAGCAATATCAAACATTTGGATTTATGCATCATCAATGCAAGTCTATTCGAGTTTTAGATGCCACATCTTATAAGATCCTATAACTTGAAAGATTTAAGATCACAATCGTGTAAGACTTGTTTCATGATTACCACTTAATGCTTGACCAAGTGATTTAAAAGATTCAGCCAAATGCTAGTGAAGTAAAATAAGAATAAGAAGAAGGTGGTTAATTATAATTAATATCATTAAATCAAGATTGTATCACAAGTGAGATAGTTTACATGCTAATCTCATTAGCTGAGGGGCATTATTCCAACTAACCAAGTAGTGCACTTAGAGTTATAAGTACATCAATTAGTTGATTTTAGGTGGGTTGATTGAATGAATAGATCTTATCTATTACATTAATTTATCATATGTATTCATGAGTTTTCAAACCTTTTATACCTTTATGGCCTCATTTTCCTCGCAACAATTTCCAAGACTAAAAAAAACCTCACCCCTAAAGTTCTACTCTTATAACAATTACAAGGTACAAATGAAGAGGCATGCATGTCCTATTTAAAAAAATACATTCAATCAACATTGTGTTGAAATAGTGCCATGAAAGCCAATTAGATTGGCCTTTTAAAACTATTTCCATGTAAGATAATCTTGATTGAATGATATTCTCTATATAACCATCTTCATTTTATGGTCTTAATTACTTCACTGGCATTTGGATAAAGCCCGTAAATCACATAAGATTATGGAACTTGGTCACACACTAGGTGGTGTATCATAGAATTAGTCTTACATGATCGTGATCATAAATCTTTCAAGTATAGGATCTTACGAGACAGAGCATCTAAGATCTAGATAGACTTACACTAATGATGCATAAATCCAAAGGTAAAATATTGTTCTATTCCATGTGCAATCTCATGTGAAATATGGATGCATGCTAGTAAGAGCTTGTTAAAGAACAATGCACTGAATGCTTGCTTGGAGAATCTATTAAATAGTTAGAGTGGCAAGTTCTCTAGCGTACATTAGTACATATAATTAGTCCTTTCACTTGATGATCCGTGATAACCTTATGTTTAGGTCCTTATGCTTTAACTTCTTCTTAGTTACCTAGTGGATAGTACGGGTGGTGATTAGGCATGAGCTATATAGACATGAAGGTATAGGAGATCCAAGAAGGGATCCAACTCCTTATCTTTGTGGAGGGTGAGTGTATCTCCTATGTAATCTATAACGATCGATTTCAAGAAATCCTTATGTAAGGTAATATGGGTAATATGACAGTTTAGAAAAAGAGTTTTCCAAAGTTGAGCTTATATAGTGGAATCAACCATTAGGAATAGGGATATAGTATCGAGGTTATTAGAGAGCAGACAAATATCTGTCCCTAAGCTTTTTTCAGGGGATCAGAGTTGGAAGGATAGTATTTGCATGGTGCGTATAAAGCTATAAAAGTTCTCCAAAAATATTCATTTGGATCAATTAGTTGAACTCTATAGGCTTGAAGTTGGACATCAACCATGGAAATTGGGCACTTTTCAATTAATCGAGATTAATTAAAGTAATTTAATTAGTTTAAAGGAGTTTAAACTAAAATGAATATATGATATTCAAAAGTTACAAAGAATTGTAAGTCCATGTTCAATGAATCATAGAACTTATCATGTCACACATAAAAGCCTATTGAATTTCCTAGTTGATGGAGAAATCTTTCTAAGTGTTAGGAATTTCACTCGAAGTGATCGATTTTGGGGTGACCATGAATTGAGGTCAATTTTGGCTTGATCAATTTAATTGTTAAATTGATTAATGAATTTAAGGAGTTAAATTAGATAATAATTAAGGAGTTAATTATTTTGTGCTATATGACTATCAATTGGTCAAGTTAACTTAAAGAATTAAGTTAACAAAACTTAGCTTAAGGAGTTAAGCTAATTGACTCAAGAGTTAAGTTAATGGTCAATTAATTAAATTAAAGTATTTAATTTAATTAATGAGGGAAATCTATTTTGAGGAAAAATTTAGACAAAAGATTCATTCGGTGTAACATTTTAATTAATTTGAAATTAGATTCCAAATGTAATTAAAATGCACAAAAAAATCAAATTTGATTTGCATTTGCCAACTTTCAAGAAAGTGTGCAATCCCCCACCTTGAGAAAGGTGTCATGACACCTTGGCATCACACCATCCTCCCTTTATATATAGATATAGAGGTAAGAGTGGAAAGCACAGTACATTTCCATGTGAAGAATTGGATTCTCACATTTTCTTTCAAATCTCAAGTGTTGCCTCATGTATTGAAGCTTCACTTCTCTCTTCTTCTCTAATCCATAATTCATCCATCTATCTCTCATTTTATCCTCTCTATCTCTATCTAATAATAAGGAGAAATAGGATATTACATTGGTGTGTAGATCATATCAATAATGGCAAAACAATTAGAATACTAGCCTTTGGAGATCCAACAATCAAAGTAGTAAATTGGTGATTTTCTTTTAGAAGATCCAAAAGGATTTTTAATCTAAAATTTTTATAGTAGATTCATCAAGGAGTTAAAAATCTATTGGACTTTATTTAAATTTTTTGGAGTGTGGGTGATGCAAAAGTTGCATCTTTCCAGCTGTGCCACTATTTTTCTATTTCTAAATCGAACAAGAATTCTTCATTATATCAATGGATTTAAGCTAATCAATACAAATTTCTACCTAAATTTGAATCATAAGAATGTATAGATCTTTGTTAACTTGTGTAGCTTAGTTAATTTTTTCTTTTTAACTTTTAATTATTGGATCCTAGTACTACACTAGCCTTTAAGTGGTATCGGAGCCTAATTCATGATTTGATTTGGATTTTTTGATTGATTGATTCATGTAATGATGGATCAAAATCACCAAATTCTCTATTCATATAATGGACTGGAGTGTTTGCATGACATCGTAAGTGGTTCCTTGATTGATGAATTGAAAACATGCTAATGTGTGTTTTATATGTTAATTCATGTGATTAGTATATTTTAATTCATAGCTTCTAATACTGATTGTTGATTTAGCATTGGATAATGTTATATGTTGATATAACATGTTATGGTCTAAAAGAGTTATGTTCATTTTTGGATCCACTTTGATTGGAGTTTTGTTGGAGATTTTTTAAGAATGAGATTATCACTTTAACTTAAATTTTTAAACATGATTGAGCACTTGAAATTTGAGTTTTGAAAAGTGTTTTAGATCTAAAATTTTATATGTGTTTTAATATTTAGAAGTTATTCTAGAGTTTTTAGTGCACAAAAGTTGAGCCAAAAAAGGCTTTACTCTGCCTTGACCCTAAAGTACAGGAGCTGCTGAGGTATGGTAATGCACAGTAAGGCAGTAACTAAGAGTTGCTACCCAGTAGTGTTCACACCTTGGCCAACAATGCTTGGTTTGGGTTAGATGAGTTTTGATGCTTCGTTTTTGGTTTATTTGGTGACCAAAAATTGATTTGAATGAAATGGATGCACTAGTGTTGTGCAAGTTCTCTAAATTATGTTGGACACCTTTGATTGCTTTTAAATCTTGTTAAGGTTAATCTCCAATTGATGCATAAATGTTATGCTAGCTCTTGCTTGGGCAAATATTTGTTTATGAGATAAGCATTTAATTGTTAGAATTGAATGTCAATTCCAAATATATTTGTTGTTCATTTAAATGTTGAATGAATAATGAATGAATGGGGATAATCATGATCCTTTTAATATTGATTTTATTTGTTTCAAGTTGTTGAATAGGTTGTATTAAATAGGACATACATGCCTCTTTATTCTACCTTGTAAAAGTTATGAGAGTAGAATCCCTACGAGTGAGGTTTTCTTTCTCTTGTAAAAGTTGTAGGGAGTAAAGAAGATATATAGAGGCTTGATGACCTATGAACGTATGGGGATGCATTTATTTAATAGCTAAGTTTAATCTAAGTTTAATCAATCCACTTAAAATCAACTGAGTAATGCACCTATAATTCTAAGTGCATCACTTGGTTAGGCTCATGGTTATCCTACCTTAGGAGCATGCTAGGCACATTTACTTAGTTATGCTTTCCATATCCTATTAATGTATGAGATATATGTTTAGGATCTAGAAAACCTAAATAAAAAGATAAAATTGATGAGATCTTTTCAAGCAAAAGCCCTCCGCTTAGAATGTCTAAGTGTTTTCAAATACTAAGCCAAATTGATACAAATTAAAAGAGTTTTAAATAATTCACGCCTTCCAACAATAGTATATGGCATGATGATGTCACCATCTTTGTGTGATATACATCCAGTCTGGGGGTCACAGTTAGATAGAAAGATGTGACCATATACTTAGCATATGATGCATCTTTGATTTGCAAATGCCCATGCATTATTCACTTAGTCACAGGGGATGTTGTGATGCCCATCTCAAATCAAATTTAATTGGAAAGTTCGACTTAATGCCAAGTAATTAGTGTAGAGGTTGTTCTTATAAAGGATCTACAAGAAAAGGTGAGACAAAATATATTAAGAGTTGCATGAGATGAAATTGGCAAAAATTGCTTACCTTTGGATTGCTCGTGGATATACATCTTGTCATGGGATCCACTTACAAGTTTTTAAGGTCTTGGTTCTCACTAGGAAATATGATTTCCCAAATTCTTCTTGGGGCTAAAGGATTTGATAAAATAGTGGGAGAAAAATATGCTTGAAAGACCATTAAAATGTTTTTAATATCAAATCAACCACATGCCTATTCTCTTTTTTCACCCCTTGTACTTTTTCAAAATTTTCAAAATAAAATGGCTAAAAATTGAATTTCAAGCATTTTGGAAACCAATAAACTAACTAGGCCAAACTTCTATGATTGGTTGAGAAACTTTAAGATTATACTTGACTCCAAAAAGAGGACTTCTGTCCTAGATCAAACTTTGCTAGACACATTAGGTAATGATGCCATCAATAAGGCCAATGAAATGTTCACTAAATTTGTAGATGATGATCTACAAGTGAGATGTTGCATGATAACTTCCATGACTAATGAGCTCCAAAAGACTCACTAGCATATAAAATATGCAAATGAGATCTACAAACACCTACAAGAGTTGTATAGTGTACAAACTAGGCATGAAAGGTTCACTTTATTTAGGGAGCTCTTTCGGTTATGGATAGTTGTAGGTTCAAGTGTTCATGATCATGGGCTAAAGATGAATGGACTCATTGAGAAGTTTGGACAACTTGATATGATCATAGATAATGATCTTTACAAGGATTTGGAGATGATTAAAAAATTAGTAAACATGGTTGTGACCGCTAAGGTAACTATGAAAAAGGAAAAATCTCTTATGCTTGTTTCTTCCTCTAAGTCAAAGGGCACAAAGGTCCTAGAAACGAAGGTAAGAGGAGAAAAGTTCTTCCTCCAAAGGGAAGCAACTAGTGAAAGGTTTTAGGGGGATCAAGAAAAAGGCTAAAATCGAAGCAAGTTATTTCTATTGTAACGTAAAAGGACATTGGAAAAGAAATTGCAAAGCTTACCTTGCAACCTTTGAGAAGGGTCTATACTTCTTTGAAGTGCATTTAACATCTAATTCTTCCTCATGCTGTTTGATGCCGCATGTGGTTTGCATCTTTGTAATTCATTATAGGGGATAGAAAAAAGAAAGAGTCTTTGTAAAGGGGATATGATCTTTTGCTTAGGAAATGGAGTAAGAGTTGCTGCCATGGTAAAGCTGTTATCAAGTTGGACTTGGAGAATGCTTGCATTGTACTTAATCTGGTTTATCATGTACCTATTCTTGTTAAGAACATTATTCCAATTCCTATTCTTGATAATGAAAGATGTGATTTTTCTATATCAAATGGGATATTGAAGGCATTAGAGAATGATTCTTTGATTGCTCAAGATATATTAAACAATAGAGTGTACACACTTGGTTTCCAACCTTCACTAATGCACATTTAATCAAGTTAAAGAAAATTAGAAATCCAAGAAGATGCCATTCTTTGGCATACAAGACTTGGCCATATCTCTAAAAAAGAGATGAACAAGTTAGAAGCTCTAAAAGCACAAAATGTTAGTGGTAATGAAAACCTTCCTACTTGTGAATCTTGCTTGAAGGAAAAAATGACCAAAGCTCCTTTTAGAGGACAAATAAAGCGCTCCACTAGTCCTTTAGATTTGATCTACATGGATGTTTGTAGCCCACTAAGAGTTAGTGCAAGAAAAGCCTATTCTTACTTCATCACCTTCACCGATGATGATAGTCAACCTGGACATTTGTGTCTTATGAAACATAAGTCCAAAACCTTTGAAACATTCAAGGAGAATAGGAGTGAAATTGAAAAGCAAAAGGGATTTAGTATTAAAGCTCTTTGAATAGATTGATGCAGAGAATACTTAAGTACCAAATTATTAGATTATCTAAAAAAGAATGAGATTCTTTCTTAATGGACTCCTCCTGGCACATCTCAACATAATGGAGTAGTCAAAAGGAGAAATTATAACTTATTGGACATAGTACATTCCATGATAAACATTTTCAATTTGCCCATATCCTTTTGGAGATTTGCCTTAACAACAGCAGTAAGGATAGTAAATGTAGTACCTTCAAAGTTGGTTCCAAAAATTCCACATGAGATGTGGTATGGCAAAGCACATTTTTATCACTATCTTAAGGTTTGTGGGTTTCCTATGAAGGCTAGTAAGGCACTAAGATCTAATATCAAAACTTCAAAACATTAAACTAACTAGTGTTTGCAAGCTAATACGGATCTAATCATGCCAATGATTTAGATTTAGATGGAGGATTACCTTGATGAGTATATCCAAGGAGAATCAAGTAAACATTTCATTGATTATAGAATCTATCTGCATGTGGCACAATGAGGAGATTGCAATGATTGTCCTATCAAACTACCTCCAAAAATTCTGAAAAACATGTATGGAGATAGCCAACACGTTTTAGAATTTCTATTTAACATTTTAGATTAATTGTCCATCTGAAATGTTGTAGAGAAAATTGCAAAGTTGGACCTTGCGTAGATGGATCTCCAGAAATTGAGTAAGTCACACGCCTCGCCTCTATTGTAAACATCCACACACCAATAAGAACTTCCTAGATCTCTATTCTATTAGTTGGAATAATGCCAGAGATTTTCTTATGATAGAGGCCAAATTTAGTTTAGGAAGATAAAGAAAGAAGCTTAACCTTCAGCACATGAAGTGCTAACTTGCAAATATTGTTGGAGGGAAATAAAGAATTTAATTCTTCACACCAATTTGGCCAGCCTTCTCTCTATATCTATATATAGATGTGGAATAGTGTGATACCAAGGTGGCATCACACATTCCATGAGAAGAGGGCAGCTAATGGGGGTGCTTAGGTGGCAAAATTTGATTCCAAATTTCATTTGAATTTCATGTGAATCTTAATTTTATTTGGAATCTAATTTTAAATTAATTAAGATGCCATCTCAAATCTCATTTGAGTGTTTCCTCTAAAATTCATTATTCCTAATTAATCAAATTAAACTCTTTAATTTAATTAATTATTCTTTGACTTAACTCTTTAAGTCAAACTAGCTTAACTCCTTAAATTAATTCGTTAACTTAACATTTTGAGTTAACTTGACCAATTGATGGTCATGTTGCACCAAATAATCAACTCCTTAATTATTGGTCTAATTTAACTCTTAAATTAGTTGATTAATTTAACACTTAAATTAATCAAACCAAAATAGACCCTCAAAATTTGGCCCCAAAAATTAGTCCATTAGAAGACACCACTTTCTAACTTCTTAGAAAATTCTCTCCATTAATAAGAAAGCTCATTGGATTTCATGTGTGACATAATAGGTTCTACCATTCATTGGACATGGGCTCATAACTCCATGTGACTTTTGAATATCTTATATTTATTCTAATTTAAAACTCCTTTTAAACTAGTCGACTCAATTCAATTAATCTCATTAATTAAAGAATACCCAATCTCCATGGTCGATGTCCAACCTCAAGCCCATAGAGCCCAACTAATTGGCCAAAATGAATATTCTAGAGAACTATCATCACTCTATGCGTGCCATGCAAATACATTTCTTTCATATTTTATCTCTCAAAGGAGGTTTAGCATAAAATATTTGTTGGCTCCTTGATAGCCTCAATATTATGTCTCTATTCTCAATATTTGATCCCTATTGTGTGACCTCACCTTTGAAAAAATCCTTTTCCAAATTATCACACCACCTTGCATAAGGATTTGTAGGAATCAATCATCATAGAATATATTGGAGATGTACTCGTCCTTCACAATAGTGAGGAGTCGGATTCCATATTGAATCTCTCAAATCTCCATGCTAAGTAGCTCATACCCAATCTCAATCAAAAAGACTTGCGAGGTGGTTAAGGATGCTTTAAAGTATAAAGACCAAACAAAAGCTATCATGGATCCTTGGCTCAAAGGACTAATAATATGTACTAGCGTAAGCAAGAGAGCTAGCTACTACCGACTTGCCATTATGACTATTTAGTGGATTCTCTAGTGGGTCTTCAATATTTTATTCTCTAACAATCAACCACTAACATGCATTTGTATCTCATAAAGTTGCTCATGGAATGGAGCAATCTCCAACCCTTGGATTTATGCATCACTAGTACAAGTCTATCTAGATCTTAGATGCCCCATCTCATAAGATCATATGAATTGGAAAATTTAAGATCATGACCATGTGAGACTTATTCTATGGTCACCAAACCAAGTCCCATAGTCATAGATGATCTAAAGGCTTCATCCAAATGCTAGTAAAGTGAAACAAAGCATAAGATAAAGATAGCTATATAAAGAATATCATTCAATCAATATTGTACTATGAATGAAATAGTTTACAAGTCCATTCTCATTAGCTTGCAGGGTACTATTCCAATATCCTACCTATGTGAGTTGTGAAGGTACATGTAACACTAGGATCTAATAATCAAAAACTTTAAAAATTGAATATAACTAGGCTAAACATGTTATCAAGGATACAAGCATGCCATTGATTAGATTTGGTTAGAAGAATACCTCAATTTTTAAAAAATCAAAAGAAAGAGGAAAAAGATCTCAACTCCTTGAATCTATCTCCCAATGCCACAGTGGAATCCAATCAATTTTTGACCAGGCAAATGAACTCTGATTTGAGTGAAACTTGTAGCAAAATATTAGCAACTCGTTGGTTCATCTTCAGTCCAAAATTCTGCTCTACAGAACTCAGAAAGACCTCCAAAATTACTGGAAGAAATTGGATCTCACAGCAGTAGCTCAATTTGGATACAACATTTGCCTAATCCAAACTTCAAAAATTCTGAAAATTTTATAGCTATTTGGAAAGCTATTTTAAAAATTCCAGCTCAAAAAATCTAATGGGAGGCTCTTGGAAAAATTCACCAAAGTCAAATGCCCTAACAGTGGATCTCCAAAGGCTAGCAATCCAATTGTCTTGCCTCTAATGCTATGATCTACACAGCAATGATAGATTCTAATAATGAAGAGAATTATAGAGATGATGACTTTATTTGGAGGTAGGAGAAGAAGAAAAGAGAAGCTTCAACACATGAGACAACACTTTGGAATTGGTGGGAAAATGTGAAATAATCTAATTCTTCACACAAGTTGGAAGTGACCCACCCTCTCTCCCTTTATATCTACATATATAGTGAAAATGGTGTGATGCCAAGATGGCATCACACCTTCCTCAAGGGGCAGCATCAACTTGCTTGCTTAGTTGGCAAATTTGAATTTTCCCTCCAAAAAAGATTTTTCTCATTAATTAAATTAAACACTTCAACTTCATTAATTAACTTTTGACTTAACTCTTAAGTCAATTAGCTTAATTCTTTAAACTTGTCATAGTTAACTTAGCTCTTTAAGCTAACTTAACCAACTGATGGTCATGTGGCACCAATAATTAACTTTTTAATAATTGGTCTAATTTAACTCTTTAAATTATTTGATAAATTTAACAAATAAATTGATCAAGCCAAAATAACCTCAATTTTGCTAACCTCCAAAATTGATTAAGTGAGCAATTTTATAGCTCTTAGAAAATTCTCCTTCATCAAGTAGGAAATGCAATTAACTTTTGTGTGTAACCCATTAAATTCTACTATTCAATAAATATGGGTTCACAACTCTTGTGACTTTGGAATATCAAATATTCACCTTAGTTTAATACTCTATGATCAATGTCCAACCTTAAGCCCATGGAGCCCAATTAATCAGCCAAAATGAATGCTTTTGGAAAATCATTCTAGCTCTATGCATACTATGCAAATACGGTTCTTCCATCTCCTATCTCCCATAAAATGCCTAGAGCAAGATATTTTTCAGCTTCCTAATAGCCTCAATACTACGTGTCTATTCCCAATGTTTGATTTCAGATTATGACCTCATCTTTGGAAAACTGTTTTTTCAAATTGTCATACTACTTAGCATAAGAATTTCTTCAAATCAATCATTATAGAATACAGAGGACATGCACTCTTCCTTTACAAATATGAGGAGTCAAATCATATCTTAGATTTCACATGCCTCTATGTTTAAGTAACTCATACCAAATTTCCAACTAAACAACTCTTTACATGGCCAAGGAAAAGTTAAAGTATAAGGACCTAAACAAAAGGTTACTATGGATCCTCAAGTCAATTGACTGATTATATGCACTAGCGTAAGTTGGAGAACTTGCAACTACCAACTTGCCACTATGACTATCTAGTGGATTCTCTTAGCAAGCCTTCAATACCTTATTCTGTAACAAGCACCCACTAACATGTATCTAGATCTCATACGGGATTGCTCATAGAACGGAGCAACATCCACCCTTTGGATTTATGCATCATTAGTGCAAGTCTATTCAGATCTTAGATGCTTTATCTCATATGATCCTATAATTTGAAAGATTTAATATCACAACTATGTAAAAATTATTTCATGATCACTACACAATGCATAACTAAGTCTCGTAGTCTTGTGTGAACTAAGGGCTTCAACCAAGTGCTTAGTAAAGAAATATAAACATAAGATGAAGATGGCCATATAAAGAATATCATTCAATCATGATTGTATCACAAGTGAAATAGTTCATAAGACCAAACTAATTGGCTTGTAGGGCATTACTCTAACAAGACGGACAGAGGGAAATAAGTTGGATAACAGATGTACCTTCTATAATTTTGTGGGATACCCTAGAGAGTTTATGGGTTATTACTTTATGATCCCTTAGAACAAAAGGTTTTTATTTCGAGAAATGTATATATTTTGGAAAAGTAATTTCTATTAGATTTGAAATGACATTGTTGTTGAACTTGATGAAGTTCAATATGATCAACAAATCCCACAATCAGTGGAAATAAATGAGCAATAGAGCCTCACAAAACCTTTAAAAAAGTCAGACCAGATCAAGAAACAACCCAAAAAGTTCATAATTCAACATGAGATAGGCCAATTGAATAGCAATCCGAAGACCTATGAGAAAGCTATGTTGGACATAGACTTGAGACATTAGCTAGACGCTATGAGATCCAAAATGGACTTCATATACTCCAACAAAGTATAGACTTTGATAGATCTACCAAAGGGAATAGTCCAATTGTTTACAAATGGATATATAAGTAAAAGCTATAAGTCGATAGAGAGTTAGCGACCTTTAAGGCGTGATTAGTGGAAAAAATGATATAGCAAATGAATGTGAAAACCTCTTTCCCCAATAGAGATATTGAACAAGAAATATAGATAGAGCAACCACATGGTTTTACATCTAAGGGGAGTGAGCCAAAAGTTTACAAACTTCAAAGGTCCATTTATGGACTCAAATAAGCATCTCAAAGTTAGAACTTATGTTTTGACAAGATAGTCAAATTATTTAGCTTTGCTAAAAAAATGTATGAACCATATGTGTACTAGAAGGCTAGAAGGAGTAATTTATAGTTCATTGTGTTTTATGTCAATAACATACTTTTCATTGGGAATGAGGTAGAAATGTTAGAGTGTACTAAAGCTTGGTTATCTATTTAATTCTTCAAAAAGGATTTGGGAGAAACATCCTATGTATTAAGAATATATATCTATAAAGATAGATCAAGGAGAATGTTCAGACTTTTCTAAACCCTGTACATTAAGAAAATACTAAAGAGTTTTAGTATAGAAGAATCCAAGAAAGGATTCCTTCCCATAAGATATGACATTTGTCTCTCGAAGCCTAAGACCCCTAAGACTGAAGATGAGAAATAAAGGATGTCCTACATACCGTATCCATCCGCAATTGGGAGCATAATGTATGTAGTTCAATGTATGAGACTGGATATGGCACATACTCTAAGTAGTATAAGCTATTTCCAATCCAATCCCACTGGAAATCACAGGATAGTTGTAAAAGCAATCCTTAAGTACTTGAGAAAGACTAAGGACTTGTTTTTGGCATATGGCAATAAAAAATTAAAACTCAAGGAATTTTTGGATTTAAGATTTCAATCTGATGTAGATGACCTAAAACCCACTTTTAGATTTATATTTTGCCTCAATGGTGGTGCAGTGAGTTGGAAGAGTTCAAAATAAGATATCACAACCAACTCTACCATAGAGGCAGAATATATTGCATCTTCAAAAGCTACAAAGAAAAGCATTTAGATGAAAAACTTCATTCAAGAGTTAAATTTAGTATCTTGCATTATTAAGCTAATAGTTATCTTTTGTGACAACGATGGGGCAGTAGTGGAAGGTAAAGAGCCAAGATCTCATCAACAATCTAAGCACATATTGAGGTGATATCATTTGATTTGTGAGATCATTGATAAAGGCGACATTAAAGTAAAGAAAGTTGCCTTGGAATAATAAAGTAGACCCACTGACTAAAACCCTATCGCAAATGGTCTTTGAAGGACATCTTGACCAGATAGATCTCAAGTCCAATAGAATTGGCTTTAGGGCAAGTGGGAGATTGTTAGAATAGCACCCTACAAGCCTATTACATTGACCTTGTAAAACTATATATTTATAAAGACAATCTTGATTGAATAATATTCTTTATATGACCATCTTCATCTTATTCTCTTAATTACTTCACTAGCATTTGGATAAAGCCCTTAGATCATATAAGACTATAGGACTTGGTCACACATTAGGTGGTGTATCATGGAATAAGTCTTACACTGTTGTGATTTTAAATCTTTTAAGACATTGGATTTCATGACACAGGGCATTTAAGATCTGAATAGACTTACACTTATGATGTATAAATCAAAGGGTTGGTTGTTACTTGATTCCATTAGCAATCCCGTGAGAGATATGGATGTATTTTAGTGGGTACTTGTGAGAAAATAAGGTATTGAAAGCTCACCTAGAGAATCTACTAGATTGTTGGAGTGGTAAATTAGTAGTGGCAAGTTCTCTAGCTTATTTTAATACATATAATTAGTCCTTTGACATAGGATTCATGGTAATCTTCTGTTTAGGTACTTATGCTTTTACTTTTCCTTGGTCAGTTAACAAACAATTCGTGTGGTGATTAGGCATGAGCTACTTAGAATAGAGATTTGTGAGATATAAGATAGGATCCAACTCTTTATCTTTGTGAAGGGCAAGTGTATCTGCTACATATTTTACAATGATTGATCCAAAAAGATCTTTACGCAAGGTAGTAAGAAAATTTGCAAAAAGCATTTTCCAAAGATAAGGTCATAAAGTGGAATCGACCATTGAGGATAGAGATATTGTTGGAATAGTATTCTATTAGCTAATTAGATTGGCATGTAAACTATTTCACTTGTGATAAAATCTTGATTGAATGATATTCTTTACATGGACATATTTATCTTATGCTTCCTTGATTACTTCATTGGCATTTGGTTGAAGACCTTAGATCACATAAGACCACGAGACTTTGTCAAACATTAGATGGTGATCATGGAATAACTCTTATATGGTTGTGATCTTAAATCTTTCAAGTCATAGGATGTTATAAGATAGGACATCTAAGATTCAGATAGACTTGTTCTAACAATGCATAAATCCAAAAGTTGGATGTTGCTTCATTCTATGAGCAATCCCATATGAGATATAGATACATATTAGTAGGTGTTTGTTAGAGAACAAGACAATAAAGGCCTGCCCAGATAATCTATTGGATTGTCGGAGTGGCAAGTCGATAGTAGCAAGTTTTCTAGCTTATGCATATAATTCATCTTTTCACTTCGAATTCATGGTAACATTATGTCTAGGTCTTCATGCTTTGACTTCTTCTTAGTCAACTAGCGGACTAATTTTCTAAGTGTTAGAAAATTGCTCACTGGACTAATTTTGGAAGTTGGCAAAATTGAGGTTATTTTTGCTTAATCAATTTATTTGTTAAATTGATCAAATAATTTAAAGAGTTAAATTAAATTAATAATTAAAGAATTAATTATTTGGTGCCACATGACCATCATTGGTTAAGTTATCTTAAAGAGTTAAATTAACTATGACAAGCTTAAATAGTTAAGCTAATTGACTTATGAGTTAAGTCAAAGGTTAATTGATTAAATTAAAGTATTTAATCTAATTAATGAGAAGGACCTTTCTTGGAGGGAAAATTCAAATTAGCTAACTAAGCAATGCTAGTTGGTGCCACCCCATGAGGAAGGTGTGATGCCACCTTGGCATCACGTCATCCTCACTTCATATATAGATATAGAGGGAGAGAGGGATGGCTAGTTGCAACTTGTGTAAAGAATTAGATTCTCACATTTTTCCTCCATTTTTTGAAGTGTTGCCTCGTGTGTTGAAGCTTCTTTTTTCTTTTTCTCCTACCTCCAAATCAAGCCATCATCTCTATAATTCTATTTATTATTTTTTGACAAAGATTAAGGATAATACAATCTAGCATTGGTGTGTGGATCATAACATCAGAGGCAAGACAATTGGTTTGCTAGCCTTTAGAGATTAACTATTAGGGTAGCCATTTTGGTGAATTTTTCTAGTAGTTTACCTTTGGATTTTTGAGCTAGATTTTTTATAGTAGTTTCCTCAAAGAGTTGAGAGTGCTATTAAAATTTTCATAATTTTTGGAGGAGTCTAGATTGGGAAAACGTTGTATCCAAACTAAGTTGCCGCTATGAGATCCAATTCTAGTAGTAACGTTGGAGGGACTTTTGGAGGTCTTGCCAAATTTTGATTGAGTTAGTTTTTGGATTTATGACACATAAAGGAGTTTTTGATATTTTAGTGTAATTTTTATTCAAATCGGAGTTCGTTTGCCTAGTCAAAAGTTTATTGAATTTTGCTATAGCGTTGGGAGATAGATTTGAGGAGTTGAGATCTTTTTCCGCCTTTCTTTGATTTTCTAAAAGTTAAGGCATTCTTCTAACCAAAAATGAATCAATGGCATATTTAGATCATTGGTGATCTATGTAGCCTAGTTATTTTCACTTTTTAACGTTTTAATTATTGGATCTTAATGTTACATGTGCCTTCAAGTGTCATCAGAGCCTAATTCATGCTATGATTTAGAGTTTTGATTGATTGATTCATGTGATGAATTGATCCAAATTGCCAAATTCTTGATTCATATGATGCATTGGAATGTTTGGTTGATATTGTGTGTGACTCCTTGGTTGATGAAATTGAAAGCATGCTAATATGTTTTAAGTGTTAATTCATAAGATTAGTATGTTTTAATTCATAGCTTCTAATGTTGAATGTTGAATTAGCAATAGTTGATGTTATATGTTGACATAATATGTTAAATTTGGCTTTAAGATGTTTTGGTCATTTTTGGATCTAATTGGATTGGATTTAAGTAGAGATTTTTGAAGAATGTGATTCTAACTTAAACTTGATTTTTGAAGCTTGATTGAACACTTGAAATTTCATTTTTAAAAGGTATTTTGAATCTAGAATTTCATCTATAATGTGTGGTTTGATGTTAAGGAAGTATCCCAAAATTATTGGTGCACAAAAGTTGAGCAAAAAATAGCTTGATTAGTCCCAACCCCAAGAAATAGGTGCTGCAGCACCATGGCAACACACAAGCAAGGCAACAGGCGCCCCTACCACCCAACTATGTGCACAATCAGGTAGTAGCAACTAGTTTAGGTTGGGATGAGTTTTGAGCATATTTTTGTGTTCTTTAAGTGACTAGAATTGATTCACATCATGCTAGATAGAAGCATAAGTGTTGTACAAGTTTTCAAAATTATGTTTCACATTTTTTTATTACTTTTAAAATCTTGCTAAAGTTAATCTTCAATTAGTGCAAAAATGAGATGCATGATAGTTATGCTTATTTTTGCTTAACCAATTCATTATTTGTGAGATAGGCTTTTGATTGTTGGAATTGATTGTTAATTATTATTTTATTTATTATTCATTTAAGTGTTGATGAATGATGAATAAATGGAGATGATCATGAGCCTTTAATATTAATTTTATTTATTCAAGTTGTTGAAATGGGTTGTATTAAATAGGGCTTGCATGCCTTTTTATTTTATCTTGTAAAAGTTACGAGAGTAAACTTACTAAGAGTGAGAATTTATTTCTCTTGCAAAAGTTACAAGGAGCAAAGAAGACCAATGGAGGCTTGAAGACCCATGAACGTATGGGATACACTCATGTAATAGCTAGGTTTAATCAAGCCACTTAAAATCAACTAGGTGGTGCACCTATAGCTCTAAGTGCACCACTTAGTTAAGGCTCATGGTCATCCCACCTTAAGAGCATGCTAAACGAATTTACTTATTTATGCTTTTCATATCCTATTGATATATGAGATGTATGGTTAGGACATAGAAAACCTAAATAAGAAGATAAAAATGATGAGATTTTTACAAGGAAAAACCCTCAACTTAGAATATCTAAGTGCTTTCTAATATTAAGTCAAAATGGATATAAATTAAAAGATTTTTAATTAATCCATGCCATTTATCAATAGTATATGGCATGATGATGCTACTGTCTTTTGTGTGATGGCACTCAAAGCGAAGGTCACACTTAAAGTGGAAAGCTGTGATCACAAACTTAGCATATGATACATCTTTGATTTGAAGCTTCCTAGGCATTGGCACTCAAAGTGGGGAATGTTGTGGAGCAGTCTCAAATTAAAGTTTGATTGGTAACTTCTACTTAACACCTAATAATATGAAGGCACTCAAAGTGGGGATCTAGGTTAAGAGTGAGGTAAAATATATCAATAGTTGCATATGATGCAATTAACAAATGTCACTTACCTATCAATTCTTTGCGGATGGCACTCGAAGTGGGGGTCCACTTAGAAGTCCTTAGGTTCTTGATTCTCACTAGAAACCAAGAATTCTTGAATTTTTCTAAGGAGCAACGAATTTGATGAAAGAGTGCGAGAAACACATGCTTGAAAGTCTATGAACTATTTTCAACATCAATATTCAATCATATGCTTATATTTTCTTTTTTGCCTTTGATGATTTGTGAAATCTCAATAATGGCTAAAAATTCCACTCAACGTTATTTTGGAAACCATTTGGGCCTTCCTTTCACAATTGACTTAACCTCAAAATTGTTTTAAATTTTGAGAAATAAATATAGGTCCTATATCAAGGTGCTCTCAATCTCTTTGAGATTAATGTAGATCTAGAGATATGTGAAATATTCTCGAATTGGGTTAAGAATTACCCTATCCATAGTCTCATGATGGCATCTATAATGCTCAAAAGTCTCAAATACACATGAATAATACCTTAGTTTGGGCTACAAAAGTTGTAATGCAAACAAGGTATGAGAAGTTCATGTTGTCAAAGGAGATTTTTCAAGCTAGTATGGATAAGACGTCATGTGTCATCGACTATGATCTAAAGATGATTAGTCTTGGAGAAGCTTTTTCAACTTGAACATAATGGTGGACAATGATCTCCACAAGGATTTGATCATTACATCTTCACTGAGATTTATTGATCAAAGTATTAATCTATATGGAAACTACCATGACAAGGGCAAACCATTAATGCTTATTTCCTTCTCCAAGTCTATGGGCCGTAGAGGTAATAAAAATGGAGGTAAAAGGAAGAAAATTCCTTTCATTAAGGGAAAGCAACCATTAAAGGCATCCGATGGAGTCAAGAAAATTATAAATTATATTGTTAATATTCACTGGTTTCTATTTTGGTGAGCTTGGCCATTGGAATCCGTAATACAAGGAATACCTTGCAACCTTTCAGAAGAGCATGTACTTTATTGAAATGCATTTAAGGATAAAAGACCTCATGGAAATACGATATTACATGTGGTTTTTGTCTTTGTAAAATGATTACAAAGAATTAAAAGAAGAATAAAATTAAGTGATGGAGATATGTTCTACTACCTTGGTAAAGGAATAAGAGTTGTGGCCTAGCAAAAGGTGTGTAATAAGTTAAACTCAAGGAACCCCATGATTGTATTGAACCCTTGTTATCATGTACCATATATTATTGAAAACAATATTTCAATACCTATTTTAGATAGCAAAGGATTCAATCCTTCTGTATCAAATCAGAGATTGAAGGCATTAAAGAAATTGGTTCTTTAGTTGCTCATGGTATACTTAACAAAGGATTATACATATTAGATTCTTAACCATCACTAATGCACTTTCAACAAAGTAAGAAAATTAGATAACCAATAAGATGTCATCCTATGACATTCAAGACTTAGACATATCTCTAAAAATAGGATATTCAATTTAGAAGCTCTCAAAGCACTAAATGTTAGTGGCATTGAGGACCTTCCGACTTGTGAATCTTGTTTAAAAGGAAAAATCACCATGACTCCTTTTGTGGGATAGTCGGTGCATACCACTAATCCTTTGGATTTGATCCATATGGATACATGTGGCCCACTAAGAGCTACTACAAAAAGGACTTAGTATTGGTGCTTTTCGTTCATATTGAAAGGGAGAATACTTAAGTACTGCATTCTTAGATTATCTAAAGAAGAATGGGATTCCCTTTCAATGGACTCCACCCGACACACCCCAACACAATAGTGTGGCCAAGAGGAGAAATCATACCTTTTTGGACATGGTACGTCCTATGATGAGCTTTTCTGATGTGCCCATATTCTTTTGGGGATATGCCTTAAAAACAGCAACAAAGTTCCTAAGTCTAGTACTTTCAAAGTTGGTGCCATAGATGCTACTGAGATGTGGTATAGTAAAGCTTCTTACCATTATCTAAAGGTTTAGGGTTCTCCCACCTATATGAGGTGGTTAGTGGGAGATAAATTGGATAGTAGATCCATCTTGTGCAAGTTTATAGGATACTTAAGAAAGTATTTGGGTTATTACTTCTATTATCCCTCGAAATAAAAAGCATTTTGTTTTAAGGAACACCACTTTCTTGGAAAAGGATTTTCTATTAGATAAAAATGGCATTATTCTTGAACTTGATGAAGTTCAAGATGATCATCAAATCCCACAAGCAGTAGAAATAAGTAAATATCAATAGAGCCTTATACATAACCTTTGAGAAGGTCAAACGAAATTAAGAAGCAACCCGAAATGTTTAGATTCCTTTTTAAGATGGGCAAATCAAATAGCAATTCGAAGACCTATGAGAAAGCTATATTGGACATAGATTTGGGACATTAGCTTAACATTATAAAATCTAAAATGGACACCATATACTCCAACAAAGTATGAATTTTAGTAGATCCACCAAAGGTAATAGTTCTTGTTGATTGCAAGTGGATCTATATGCAAAAGCTAGGAGTCAATGGAGAGATAATGACCTATAAGGTGCAACAAGTGGCAGAAGGTTACACTAAAAGAGCTATTTTTTATTTTGAGGAAACCTTTACATCGGTCGCAAGGCCCAAGTCTGTTCAGGTTTTACTTATCATAGTTGCATATTATAAATATTAGATACGGCAAATGGATGTGAAAAATTACTTTTCTGAATGGAAACATTGAAGAAGAAATTTATATGGTGCAACCACAAGGTTTTACATCTAAAGGAAGTGAGCAAAATGTTTGCAAACTTGAGAGATCCTTTTATGGACTCAAACAACTTCCTAAACTTGGAACATATGTTTTGATTAGAAAGTTAAATCATTTGACTTTGTTAAAAATGTGTATGAACCTTGTGTGTACAAGAAAGCTAGTGGGAGTAGTATATAGTTTATTGTATTTTATATAGATGGCATCCTTCTCCTTGGGAATGGGAGAGAAATGGTAATGTATACTCAAGCATGGTTATCTACATAATTCTCCATTAAAATTTTGGGAGAATTATCCTATGTATTAGGAATATGTATCTATAAAGATAGATTGAGAAGGATGCTAAGGCTTTCCCGAACACCATACATTAACAAGATACTAAAGAGGTTTAATATGAAAGAATCTACAAGGGGATTCCTCTCGATGGAACATGGTCTTCATCTCTCCAAGTCTATGGCCCTTAAGACTTATGACGGGAGACATAAAATACCCACATACCTTATATATCCACCATTAGGAGCATAATATATATAAGTCAATATACAAGATTGAATGTGCTATACACTCTATGTGTTATGTATTATTTCCAATCCTACCTCTGTGAAGGTCACCGGATAATTGTTAAAATAATCTCTAAGTACTTGAGAAGGACTAAGCACTTGTTTTCAGTATACGGCAATGAAGAATTGATGCCCGAGCGGTTTTTGAATTATAGTTTTCAATCTAATGAAGATAACATAAAACCACTTATGGATTTGCATTTTACCTTAATGGTAGCATGGTGAGTTGGAAAAGTTCCAAACAAGACACCACAACCAAGATTACTAATAAAGTGAAATAATTTATATTTTTGAAAACCACAAAAAAATGTGTTTGGATAAAAACTTCATCCAAAAGTTAGATGTAGTGCCTAGCGTGCATGAGCCTATGGCTATCCTTGGAAGACCAATTAGGACTTGAGTTAAGATCTCATTAGTGATTTAAATATAATAAATGCAATATCATTTGATATATATGAAGGCATGCGCGGTGCTAGGATCTAAATATTTTCAAAAAGTATGAATAGAACTAGCCCACACATATCCCCAATGATCAAGACATGCATAAGAACTAGATATAGAGGGGAGAAATACCTAGGTGAAAACAAAAAATTCAAGGAGCAAGAAAAAACTCTCTTCAACCATTGAAGAAGTTTCGCACTGGCACATAAATTCACCACTAGTTTTCCCTTGGTTGGACTCCTCCTTTTGGCTAAAATTTTTATTAGATTGTCTCAACTCTTTAAGGGTTATACAACTTAAAAATCAACCCAATCAGAATATTAAAGGATCTCCCAGAACTCACCACAATAGGCAACTAAAAACTGCTTCTTTAAGAACAAAAGCAATGCAAATAGCTTAACTCTAAAGTAACAATCCACACACCACAACTATGGCCCATTCTATACAGTATGGCTGGAAAAAATATACAGAGAATATGAGAGGAAAGGCAGGGAATATGGAGGTGGAAGGTGGAGAGAGTTAGAGAGAAAAATAGGATACTAACAAATTAGATTCTTATTACCTAAGGTTTTTTGGAGAATAATCACTCTAAGCATGCACACCCTTATATGCTCAGCCATTTTTCTCTTGTATCTATATATAAGAGTGGGATGGTGTGTAGTCACACACCATCTTCAAGGAGGTGATACCAAGTGTCCATGCTAAGGTGGCCACTAACTTGTGATTAGTGAATAAGAGTACCTGTTGAAAGACAAATTTATCTTATGAAATGTTTTACAATTAAATTCTAATTTCATATTAAATTAACCCTCCATTTAATTATTCTCTCCAAAAATTAAGTCTCCAACTTAATTAAATTAAACACTTTAATTTAATTAATAATAATTTGATTTAACTCTTAAGTCAAAGCGCTTAACTATTTAATCTAGTTAAAATTAATTTAACCCCTCCTTAAATTAATTTTGACTAATTGATAGTCATGTAACATCAATTATTTAACCCTTAATCAATTGATCTTAATTTAACTCTTAAATTAATTTGACCAATTTGACATTCAAATGTATCAAGCCAAAATGACTACAATTTTGCCTTCTCCAAAAATGGCCATGAAATTTCTAACTCTTAGAAAATTCCCCTTCCTACAATAGGTCATGTTATTAGCTTTTATATGTAACTCATTAGGTTCTATCATTCATTGTACATGGGCTCACATCGCCTTGTGACTTTTGAAATATCAAATATTCATATTAGTTTAAACCCCTTTAAACTAAGTAACTCAATCTAATTAGTAGTATTAATTTAATAGTACCTAATTCCCATGGTCAACGTTCAATCTCAAGCCCATGGAGCCCAACTAATTGGTCAAAATAAATGCTCTTTAAGAACCATTCTAGCATTACATGTACCATGCAAATGTGATTCTCCCATCTTCTATCTTCTAAAAGAGGCCCAAGGCAAGATATTAGTCGGCTCCCTAATAGCCTCGATTCTATGATTCTATTCCTAATATTTGATTCACTTTGGGACCTCATCTTTGGAAATGCCTTCCAAAATTGTAACATCACCTTGCCCAATGATTTCTAGGAATGAATCATTATAGAACATATAAGGGATGTACTCACCTTTCACAAATACGAGGAGTTAAATTCTATTTTAAATCTCATAAACCTCCATGTCCAGCAGCTTATGCCTAATTTCTACCTAGGCGGCCTGCTAAGTGACCAAGAAAGAGTTAAAGCATAGGGTCAAACATAAGGTTACCATGGATCTTTAGGTTAAAAGACTAATAATATACACTAGCGTAAGTGAGAGAGCTTGCCACTACCGACTTGCCACTGCGACTATCTAGTGTATTCTCTAGGCTAATTTTTAGTACCTTGTTCTTTAACAAGCACCCACCAACATGCATCCATACCTCATATTGTATTGTTTATGTAACAAAACTACCTCCAACTCTTAGATTTATACATCATTACTGAAAGTCTATTCGAATCTTAGATACCATGTCTCATAAGATCCTACAACTTGGAAGATTTAAGATCATAACTATGTAAGACTTATTCCATAATCACCACCCAGTGCATGACCAAGTCTTGTAGTTTTTTATGATCTAGAGGCTTCATCTAAATGTAAGTGAAGTAAATAAAGAGTGTAAGATGAAGATGGTTGTATAATGAATATCATTCAATCAAGATTATCTTATAATGAAGTAGTTTACAAGGCCAATCTAATTGGCTTGCGAGGTACTATTCCAATAATATGATATCGATTGATAGAGGTGACAATTGAATGCAAATAGTTGTCTTAAAAGAGAATATAATAGAACCAATGTATAAACCCTTGAATGCGATTGGTCTTTTAAGGATATCTTGAGAAGGGCCTTTAGGCTATGGGGAATTGGCTTTAGGAAAAGTGGGAGAATATTGCACTAGTAACCCGTATGCCAATTAAATTGGCATGTAAACTACTTTACTTGTGATATAATCTTGATTGAATAATATTTTTTACATGGCTATATTCATCTTATGTTCTTGATTACTTCACTGGCATTTGGCTGAAGTCCTTCCATCACACAAGACTACGAGACTTGGTCTTGCACTAGGTAGTGATCATGGAATATGCCTTACATAGTCCTAATCTTAAATCTTCCAAGTCATAGGATCTTATAAGTTTAAGATCCCAATAGACTTGTACTAATGATGCATAAATACAAAAATTGGATACTGCATCTTTCCCTGAGCAATCTCACATGAGATATGGATGCATGTTAGTGGGTGCTTGTTAGGGAACAAAGCATTCAAGACCCATCAAAAGAAATTACTAGATAGCCATAGTGGCAAGTTAGTAACAGCATGTTCCCCAATTTACACTAGTGCATAGAATTTATCCTTTGACTTGAGGATCCATTGTAACCTTGTGTTTAGGTTCTTATACTTTGACTTTTCCATGGCCACATAGTGGGTCGTTCGAGTTGAGGTTGGGCATGAGCTACTTAGATATGAAAATTTGTGTGATTTGAGATGGTGTTGGAATAGTGCCCAGCAAACTAATTAGATTGGCCTTATAAAAATATTTCCTTGCAAAATAATCTTGATTAAATGATATTCATTATGTAGCCATCTTCATCTTCATCAAACACCTTCCTTTGTTGCTTCAAAAGTTGCAATATATCTTGGCTTCGTGGTAGAGTCAGTTGTGGCATCTTGTTTGAAAATGTTTCAACTCACCGCACTGCCATTGAGGTAAAATATGAATATAGAAGTGGATTTGAGGTCATCTACATAAGATTAGAAACTTGAATCCAAAAACCCTTCGATTTTTAGTTCTTCATTATTGTATACTAAGAACAAGTCCTTAGTCTTTCTCAAGTACTTAAGGATTGCTTTCACAGCTATCAAGTGATTCTCATCGGGATTGGATTGGAACCTACTCGTACTGCATTGTAAGTGTGCCACATTCGGTCTAGTACATTGAATTGCATATATTACACTTCTTATAGCCAAGGCATAAGATATATGGGACATCTTTTGCCTCTCGTCTTCATTCTTGGGGGCCATAGATTTTGAGGGACAAATGTCATGTCCCATGGGAAAAAACCCTATCTTGAATTTTTTATACTAAACCTCTTTAGTATTTTTTCGATATACGGAGTTTGGGAAAGCCCCAATATCTTCTTAGATCTATCTCTATAGATATGTATTTCCAATATATAGGATGTTTTTCCCAAATCTTTCATAGAGAATTGAGTAGATAACCATACTTTAGTACACTCTAACATTCCTACCTCATTCCTAATGAGAAGGATGTCATTGACGTAAAGCATAATAAACTACTGGCTTTCATATACATATATAGTTCATACACATTTTTTGACAAAGCCAAATGAATTGACTGTTCTGTCAAAACATATGTTCCAACTTTAGGATACCTGTTTGACTCCATAAATGGATCTCTAAAGTTTGCAAACCTTTTGCTTACTTCCCTTAGATGTAAAACTTTGCGGTTGCTCTATATAGGTTTCTTCTTCAATGTCGCCATGAGGAGAGGGGATTTCACATCTATTTTTCATATCTCATAGTTATAATATACAACTATGGCAAGTAAAATCCAAATAGACTTAGGAATTGTAACTAGTGAAAAACTTTTACTCAAAATTAATATCAAGTCTTTGAGTATAACCTTTTGGCACTAGTTGCATCTTGAAGGTCACCACTTCTCTATTTACTCCAAACTTTTGCTTATAGATCTACTTGTAACAAATGTGAACTATTTCCCTTGGTGGATCAACCAAAAGTCCATACTTTGTTAGAGTGCATGGAGTCCATTTTGGATCTCATGGCTTTAACATGATGTCCTTAGTTATGTCTAATATAGCTTCCTCATAGGTCTTTAGATCACCATCTAATTAATCCATCTCATGAAGAAATCCAAACCTTTTAGGTTGCCTCTTAATTCAATCCAATGCCATTCCTATCTAATACAAATTCCTTTTCTAAAATGTGGGAGTTTCTTGAGATAAACATCTTCTATTATGTGGCATCATAGAAATAATAACTCATAGACTCTCTAGGGTATCGCACAAACTTGCACAAGGTGAATCTACTATCTAACGTATCTCCCACTATTTGTCTTATGTACGTGAGAGATTCCTAAACCTTGAGATATTGGTAAGAGGGTGTTTTGCTATACCATATCTCATGTGGTGTCTTTAGTACAAACTTTGAAGGTACTATATTTAGTAGCCTTGCCGCCATTTCTAAGGCATATCCCTAAAAGGTTATGGGCACATCAGAAAAGTTCATCATGGAACGCACTATGTCCAATAAGGTACGATTTCTCCTCTTGGCTACTCTATTTGTTGGGGTGTGCTAGGCAGAGTACATTGACAGAGAATCTCATTCTCCTTTAGATAATCCAAGAATTCAATATTTAAGTCTTTACCCTCTTTATTTGGCTGAAGAGCTTTAATACTAATTCTCTTTTACTTTTCTACTTCATCCTTATACTCTTTGATCTTTTTAAAAGCCTTGGACTTGTACTTCATAAGATCCACATGTCCATACCGACTATAATCATTGGTGAAGGTGATGAAGTAAGAATAGCCTCCTTTCCTACTAACTCTTAGTGGACCACAAACATCCTTATGAATCAAATCCAAAAGACTTGTAGAGCAGTTTGTTTGTCCCACAAAAGGAGCCTTGGTCATTTTTTCCTTTAAACAAGATCATATGTAAGAAAGTCCTCAATGCCACTAACATTTAGTACTTTGTGAGATTCCATTTTATTTCTCTTATTTTTGGAGATATGCCTAAGTCTTACATGCCAAAGAACGGCATTTTCTTGGTTTACCAAATTTCTCTTGCTAGATTGAATATGAATTGGTGAAGTTCGAGAATCAAGTATGTATAACCTATTAATCAATGTACCTTAAGCAATCAAAGAACCATTCTTTAGTGCTTTCAAAATCTCTTTTGTTATAGAAAAATCAAATCATTCATTATTAAGAATGGGAATTGAAACAATGTTCTTAACAAGATTCGATGCATAATAAATTGGATTAAGTAAAATACTAGAATTCCCCAAGCTCAATTTGATTATGCCTTAGACCATGGCTGCAACTCTTGCTTTATTTTCTAGGTAGAGGATCATATCCTTTTCACGTAGACTCTTTCTTCTTCATCCTCTGTAATGAGTTACAAAAGTGAGAACCACATATAGTATAGAATACCCATGAGGAAAAACTAGCTGTTTAATGCATTCCAATAACCAACATACCCTTCTCAACAGTTGCAAGATAGGTTTTGCAGTTTCTTTTCCAATGCTACTTTTTTCACCACAGTAGAAATAGTTTGCATTGGTCTTAACTTTCTTCTTAACCCTCCTAAACCTTTTCTCTGGTTGCTTCCCTTTGGAGGAAGAACTTTTCTTCCTCTTACCTCTATTTCTTTGGTCCTTTGGGCCTTTCAACTTAGAGGTAGAAGCAAGCATTAAAGGCTTTTCCCTTTCCATTGTCCTTTAGCAATCATAAGCATATTCACTAATATGTTGATCGTAACCTCTTGATTGGACATATTAAAGTTCACAACATTAGTTATGGATGTCATCATGAGACACCTCACTTGTAGATCTAATTCTACAAATTTAGTGAACACTTCACGCGCCTCATTAGAAGGGTCATCACCCAATGTGTTCGACAAACTTTGATCTAGGGCATAGGTTCTCTTTTTAAAGTTAAGAATTATCTTAAGGTTTCCCAAGCAATCTTAGAAGTTAAGTCTGGTGAGTTTATTGGTTTCCAAAATATTTGTGAGTGGATTTTTAGCCATTTTGTTTTGGAGATTTTGAAAATCAACAAGAGGTAAAAAAAGAGTATAAGCATATGATTGACAATTTGATATTGAAAATATGTTCATGGTCTTTCAAGCATGTTTTTCTACCACAATTTTATCAAATCCTTCACACCCTAGAAGAATTCAAAAAACCTCATTTCCTAGTGATATTCAAGTTCCCAAGGACCTGCAAGTGGACCCCCGTGATTGAGTGCCATCCATGAGCAATTGAAGGGTAAGCAACTTTTGCTAATTGCATCTCTTGCAACTCTTGATGTATTTTGCCTTACTTTTCATATAAACCCACGGGACCATGTACCATCTATACTACTAAGTATCTAAGTCCAACCCACTGATCATGCTTTGATTCAAGATGGCCTCACGACATCCCTTGTGACCAAGAACTAATTCGTGAGCGTTCTTAAGTCAAAGGTGCATCTCATGCTAAGTATATGCTCACAGCTTTCCTTCTATGTGTAGCCCTCGGACTAATTGCCATCGCACAAAATTAGTAGCATCGTCATGGCATACACTATTGGTGGAAGGCTTGGATTAATTAAGAATCTTTTAATTTGTATTCATTTTAACTTGATATTTGAAAACATTTGGACATTCTAAGTGGAGAGTTTTTGCTTGCAAAGATTTTATCATTTTGATCTTCTTATTTAAGTTCTCTATATTCTAATCATGCATTTTATACATCAATAAGATATGGGAAGAATAAATAAGTAAATAGCCTAGCATGCTCCTAGGATGGGATGAACATGAGCGTAACCAAGTGATGCACTTAACGCCATAGATGCATTACTCGGTTGATTTTAGGTGGGTTGATTAAACTAAACTATTACATGAGTGTATCACATACATTTAAAGGTCTTCAAGCCTCCATGGATCCTCTTTTCTCATTGCAACTTTTACAAAGAGAAAGAAAACCTACACTTCTAGTGATTCTACTCTCATAACTTTTACATGATAGAATAAGAGACATGCAAGCCCAATTTAATACAATCTATTTCAAAAACTTGAAATAAATAAAATCAATGTTAAAGGCTCATGATCATACCCATTCATTCGTCATCCATTCAACATTTAAATGAACAATAAATAAACCAAGAATTGACATTCAATTCCAACAATTAAGTGCTAACCATATTAACAAATAATCAATCATGCAAAACAGTATAACACTTACGCATCATAATTTTGCCATAGTTGGAAATCAACTTTAACAAGTTTTAAAAGCAATCAAAGTTGTTCAACACAATATTAAGAACTTGCACAACACTTTTGCAATGATTATGTGTGTTTCAATCACAACTATGGTCACAAACGAAACTTGAAAAGCTCAAAACTCGCTCAAGACCAAACTGGGTGCTGCTGGCTGAGGCTTTCTCATGGCTGGGCAGCAACCTTTCGGTCACTGCCCTGCTTTGAGCTGCCAACTGCTAGTAGCACCCTTGTTCTAGGGTCAAGTGCAAATCAAGCCATTTTTTGCTCAATTTTTGTGTACAAAGATTTTTAGAACAACTTCTAAACATCAAAATACACAACATGGATATAGAATTTAGATTCAAAAACCTTTTAAAACTGAATCCCAAGTGCCCAAAGATGCTTGAAAAACAAGTTTAACCAACAATCATATTCTTAAAAAATCTCCAATTATATCCAATCTTATCAGACCCAAAAATGACCAAAACAACTTAAGGACCTTCACAACATGCTATATCACAATATAACATCCACCAATGCCAAATCAAAATTTAACAATCACAAAAATGAATCAAAACATACCCATCACATGATTTAACAATTAAAGCACACAATAGCATAATTTAATCCATCAACAAAGGAGCCACAAACAAAATCTTCCATACACTCCAACCCATCATATTGATTGAGTACATGGTGATGGTGGCCAGTCCTTCACAAGAACCAGTCATCTAAGCCAAGCAAATCCAAATCCATGCACCAATATGGCTCTGATACCACTTGAAGTTATGTGCGGCACTAGGATCCAAATATTTTCAAAAAACATGAATGTAACTAGCCTAAACACATATAAAAGGATCCAGGCATGCATAGGAATCAGATTTAGAGAGGGTAAATACCTGGAGGAAAACAGAAAATTCAAGGAGCAAAAAATAATTCTCTTAAACTGTTGAAGAAGCTTCATGCTGGCGCAGCAAATTCACTATCAGCTTTCCATTGGTTGGACACCTCCTTTTAGCTGACATTTTTACTGGAAAGTCTCAAATTCTTGAGAGTTCTACAGCTCAAAAATAAACCCAATCAGAACACCAGAGGGTCTCCCAGAATTAGCCACAACAGGCTGCCAAAAACTGCTTCTTCAAGAACAGGAGCAACCCAAATGGCGTGCCTCTAATGTAACAGTCCATGCACAACAACTATGACATATTCTATACAGTATGGATGGAAAAAATATTCAGAAAATATGAGAGGAAAGGCTGGGAATGTGGAGGTGGCAAGTGGAGAGAGTTACAAAGAAAAATGCGAGACTAACAAATTAGATTCCCACTACCCAAAGTTGTTTGGAAAATAATCACACAAAAAATGTGCACCCTCATATGGCCGGCCATCCTTCTCCTATATCTATATATAAGAGTGGCATGGTGTGTGGTCACACACCATCTTTAAGGAGGTGATGCTAAGTGCCCATGCCAAGGTGACCACTAACTTGTGATTAGTGAATAAGAATATTAATTGAGAAACATATTTCATCTTATGAAATGTCTTGCAATTAAATTCTAATTCCATATAAAATGAACCCTTCATTTAAATATTCTCTACAAAAATTAAGTCTCCAACTTAATTAAATTAAACACTTTAATTTAATTAAAAATAATTTGGCTTGACTTTTAAGTCAAAGTGCTTAACTATTTAAGCTAATCAAAATTAATTTAACCCTTAAATTAATTTTGACCAATTGATAGTCATGTGACATCAATTAATTAACTCGTAATCAATTGATCATAATTTAACTCTTAAATTAATTAGACCAATTTAACATTTAAATTGATCAAGCCAAAATGAATACAATTTTGCCTCCTCCAAAAATGGCCATGAATTTTCTAACTCTTAGAAAATTCTCCTTCCTCAAGTAAGTCATGTAACTGGCTTTTGTATGTGACCCATTAGATTGTACCATTTGTTGGACCGGAGATCACAATGCCTTGCGACTTTTGAAATATCAAATATTCACATTAGTTTAAACTACTTTAAACTAAGCGACTAAATTCAATTAATCTCATTAATTGAAGAGTACCCAATCTTTATGGTCAATGTCCAACCACAAGCCCATGGAATGTTGGAATAGTAGCTTGTGAGCCAATGAGATTGGCCTTGTAAACTATTTCACTCATGGTACAATCTTGATTGAATGATATTCTTTATATGGCCATCTTCATCTTATGCTTTGCCTTACTTCATTTGCATTTGGATAAGGCCCTCAAATCACCTATGACTGGGAGACTTGGTCTGGTCACCATGGAATAAGTCTCACACGATCGCGATCTTTAATATTTCAAGTCATAGGATCTTATGAGATAGGGTATCTAAGATTCGAATAGACTTGTACTAATGATGTATAAATCTAAAGGTTGGAGATTGCTCCATTCCATGAGCAGCTGTATGAGATATGGGTAAATGTTAGTAGGTGCTTGTTAGAGAACAAGGTATTGAAAACCCACTAGAGAATCCACTATGTAATCGTAGTGGCAAGTCAATAGTGGCTAATTCTCCTACTTATGTTAGTACATATTATTAGTCTTCTAACCTGAGGGTTCATGGCAACCTTATGCCCAGTCTTGATGCTTTGACTCTTCTTAGACAACCTAACGAGTCTTTTGGGTTGAGATTAGGTATGAGCTACTTGGCATGTAGGTTTATGAGATCCAAGATAGAATTTAACTCCTTGTCCTAGTGAAGGGTTAGTGAATCTCTTATGTGTTCTATAATGATGGATTCTAAGAAATCCTTGTGCAAGGTGATGTGACAATTTAGGAAGACATTTTCAAAGATGAGGACACAAAGGGAATTGAACATTAAGAATAGAAGCATAGTATCGAGGCTATTAGAGAGCTGACAAATATCTTACCCTAGGCCTCTTTTGGGAGATAGGAGATGGAAGGACTGTATTTGCATGGTATACATAATGCTAGAATGGTTCTTCAAGAGCATTCATTTTATCCAATTAGTAGGGCTCCATGGGCTTCAGATTGGACATCGACCATGGATATTGGGTACTCTTTAATTAATAGGATTAATTGAATTGAGATATTTAGTTTAAAAGAGTTTAAACTAAAGTGAATATTTGATATTCCAAAGTCACAAGGATTTATGAGCCCATGTCCAATGAATGATAGAACCTAATGGGTCACACAAAAGCCAATGATATAACCTATTGAAAGAATGCAAATTTTCTAAGAGTTAGAAAATTTATGACCATTTTTGGAGGAAGCAAAATTGTAGTCATTTTGACTTGATCAATTTAAATGTTAAATGGGTCAAATTAATTTAAGATTTAAACTAATATCAATTAATTAAAGATTAATTAATTTATGTCACATGACTATCAACTGGTCAAAATTAATTTAAGGGTTGAGTTAATTTTGATTAACTTTAATTGTTAAGTGCTTTTGATTTAAGAGTTAAGTCAAATAATTAGTTATTAAATTAAACTATTTAATTTAATTAAGTTTTAGAGATAATTTTTGAGAGAATTATTAAAAGAATATTTCATTCAATAAGAATTAGAATTTAATTGCAAGATATTTTATTAGATGAAATTTGTACTTCAATTAAATTCACTAATCACAAAGTCAGTGGCCACCTAAGCAAGGGACAATTGGCATTACCTCCTTGTGGGAAGTGTGTGACCACTCCTATATATGGATATGTTAGAGTAGTTGGCCAGATATGTGTGAAGTGTGCACATTTTGTGTGATTTTCTCCCTACAATATTGTGTAGTGGGAATCTAAGTTGTTAGCCTCCCATCACTCTCTCCTTCTCCCTCCTCCTTCCACCTCAATATTTCTCCATTTATTCTTTGTATATTTTTCAGCCTTTCTATAGAGAATAGGCCATAGATTTGGTGTGTGGATGTTTACGTTAGAGGCAATCTATTTTGGTTGCTTTTGCTCTCAACTAGAGCAGTTTCTGGCAGCTGGATTTTGCTTCTTCTGGAAGTACCTATGGTGTTCTGATCAGCCTAAAATTTGTGCTAAATAATCTTGAAATGGTTGAAGAGTTCCAATAAAATTTAAGCTAAAACAGAGGAGTCCATCTTGGGGAAAATTGGTGATGATTCTGCTGCAGCAATGAAGAGCCAGCTTGGCGATTGAAGAGAGTTTTCTTGCTCTTTCAATTTTTTGCTTTAAGATAGGTATTTTCCTCTTTTAAATTTGAATCCTATGCATGTATAGACCCTTGTGGTGTTGTGTGGGCTAGTTTATTCAGTTTTGTTTTTGAAAATATTTGGATCATAGTGTCACATAGACCTACAAATGGTATAAGACCCATATTCATGCGTGGATTTGGATTTTTCTTGGCTTGGATGATTGGTTTCTGTGGAGAACTAATCAAAATCACCATGTACTCAATCTATATGATAGGTTGGATTGTATGGATAATCTTGCTTGTGGCTCCTTGATTGATGGATTGAATCTTGTTATTATGTGCTTTAATTGTTAAATCATGTGATGTGCATGTTTTGATTCAATTTTTTGATGTTAAATTTTGATTTAGCATTGGTGAATGTTAAATTATGGTATGGCATGTTATGAATGGCCTTAAGTTATTTTGGTTATTTTTGGGTCCAATAAGATTGGATATAATTGTAGATTTTTGAAGAATATAATTATTGCTTAAACTTGTTTTTCAAGCATCTTTGGGCACTTGATATTTCAATTTAAAAAGGTGTTTTAATCTAAATCTTCATCCATATTGTGTGTTTTGATGGTTAGAACTTAATCTAAAAATCTTGGTGCACAAAAGTTGAGACAAAAATGGCTTGATTCCAATTTGACCCAGAAATAGGGTTGCTACTAGCAATGCCTAGTTTGGTCTTAAGTGAATTTTGAGCTTTTTATGTTCCTTTTGTGATCGAGGTGGTGTTGAAACGTACATAATAGTTGCACAAATGTTGTGCAAACTCTCAAAATATGTTGGACACATTTTGATTGCTTTTAAAACATGTTTAAGTTTATCTCCAAATATGGCAAAAATATGATGCATAAATGTTATGCTTGTTTTTGCATGACCAATTATTTGTTAATATGATCAGCACTTAATTGTTGGAATTGAATGTCAATTCTTAGTTTATTTATTCTTCATTTATATGTTGAATGGATGATGAATGAATAGGAATGATCATGAGCCTTCTAATATTGATTTTATTTATTTCAATTGTTGAAATGGATTGTATTAAATGGGGCTTGTATGCCTCTTGTTCTATCTTGCAAAAGTTATGAGAGTAGAACCACGAGTGAGGAATTCCATTTATGTAAATGTTGCATGAAGTAAGGAGTCCTTTGGAGGCATGGAGGCCATTTGAAGACTTATGAATGTATGGGATACACTTATATAATAGTTTAGTTTAATCAACCCACCTAAAATCAATTGAGTTATGAACTTATGGCTCTAAGTGCATCACTTGGTTAGGCTCATGGTCATCCCACCCTAGGAGCATGCTAGGCTATTTACTTATTTATGCTTTCCATATCATATTGATGTATGAGATGCATGATTAGGATATAGAGAACCTAAATAAGAAGATAAAAGTGATGAGATCTTTGTAAGTAAAAATCCTTTACTTAGAAGGTTTAAGTGCTTTAAATATTAAGTCTAAATGGATACAAATTAAAAGAGTTTTAATTAATCCAGGCCTTCCACCAATAAAGTATGCCATGATGATGCTACCGATTTTGTGTGATAGCACTCGATCACGGGAGTCACACTTAGGAAGAAAGTTGTGAGCATACACTTAGCATGAGATGCTCCTTTGACTTAAGAACCCTTACATATTGGCACTCGAACATGGGGGATGTCATCAGTCCATCTTGAATCAAAGATTAATTGGTAGGTTGGACATAATGCTTAGTAGTATATATGTTTCACGGTCACATAAGTCTATATGAAAAGTGAGGCAAAATGCATTAAAAGTTGCATGAGATGCAATTAGCAAAAGTTGCTTACCCTTTGATTGCTCGTGGATGACACTCGGTCATGGGGGTCCATTGGCAAGTCATTGGAGTCTTGATTCTCATTGGAAAATTTAATTTCTAGAACCTTCTTGGGGGTGAAAATTTTGATAAAATAGTGATAGAAAAACATGCTTGAAAGACCATGAACAAGTTTTACCATCAAATTCAATCACATGCTCATATTCTCTTTTTCGCCTTTGAGGATTTGTGAAATCTCAAGAATAGTTAAAATTTCACTCAATGTTATTTTAGAAACCAATAAACCAACTGGGCTAAACTTCCGCAATTGACTTAACTTCAAAAATTATTATAGATTCTTCAAAGTGGATATAGATCCTATATCATGGTACTCCTAATCCCTTTGGGATTAATGTAGATCTAGAGATACATGAAAAATTCATGAATTAAGTTTAGGATCATCCTATCTCTTAGTCTTATGATGGTATCTACAAACTTTAAAAGTCTTAAAGACATATGGATGGTTAACCTTGGTTAAGGTTTACAAAGAGTTGTTAAACGAACAAGGTATAAAAAGTTTATGTTGTCCAAAGAGACTTTTCAAGCTAGGGTGGATGTGAAGTCATGTGTCATCAACTACAGTCTGAAGATGATTGGGCTTGGAGAAGCTTTTCAACTTGGATGTAGTTATGGACAATGATCTCTCCAAGAGGATTTGATTCACACATCCTCGTCAAGTTGTATTGATCGAAGTGTTGATCTAGAAGGATACTATCATGGAAAAGGAAAACCTTTGACATTTGTTTCATCCTCTAAGTCTATGGGCCCTAAGGATGCTCGAAAGATAGACAAAAGGAATAAATATTGTTCCTTGAAGGGAAAACAACTATCAAAGGCATTCGGAGGAGTCAAGAAGATTATAAAGGAAATAGTCGATATTATTGGTTTCTATTTTGGCAAGATAAGCCATTGTAAGCAATTTGAAAGGGTTACCTTACAACCCTTAAAAAGGGTATGTACTTTATTGACGTACATTTTAGGTTAAATTCTTCCTCTTAGATATATGATATCGTATGTGGTTCTTTTCTTTATAAGTTGTTATAATGAATAGAAAGAAAAATAGAACTAAGTGATGTGGATATGATCTATCATCTTGGCTAAGGAGTAAGAGTTATGTCCGAAGCGGAAGGCGTACAATAAGTTAGACTTAGAGAGCTCCATACATGTATTAGACCTTTGTTATAACATACCATATATTGTTGAGAATATTATTTCAATTCCCATTTTGGATAGCGATTTATTTGATCCTTCTATATCAAATGGGAAATTGAAGGCATTAAAGAATGGGTTCTTTAATTGCTCATGGTAAGCTTAACAAGGGATTGTACATATTGGATTCTTAACTATCACTAAAGCACTTTCAACTAAGTAACAAATTAGATATCCTAGATAATTCCATGATGTGGCAATAAGACTTAGTTAATCTCTCAAAATAGGACAAACATGTTAGAAGCTCTCAAAGTACTAAATGTTAGTAGCATTGAGGACCTTCCTACTTGTGAATCTTATTTGAAGGGATAAATGACCAAAGCTCATTTTGCAAGAAAAATAGAGAACTTCATGAATCCTTTGGATTTGATCCATGTGGATGTTTGTGGACTACTAAGAGTTAATGGGAGAGAAGGCTATTTTTACTTTATCGCCTTTACAAATGGTAATAGTTAGTTCGGGCAAGTGTATCTTATGAAGTACAAGTTTGAGGCCTTTGAAAACTTCAAAGAGTATAACAATAAAGTAGAAAAGTGAAAAGAACTTAGTATTAAATCCCTTCAATTGGGTCGAGAAGAAAAATACTTAAGTACCATATTCTTGAATTATCTAAAGGAGAATGGGATTCTCTCATAGTGGACTCCACCTAGCACACCCTAACATAATGGAGTAGCCAAGAGGAGACAATGTACCTTGTTGGACATGGTACGTTCTATAATGAGCTTCTTCAATATGCTTGTATTCTTTTAAAAATATGCCTTAATGACAAAAGCGAAGTTGCTAAGAGTAATACCTTTAAAGTCATTGCTAAAAATACCATATGAGATAAGGCATGGTAAAGTACCCTCTTACCAATATCTCAAGGGTTTAGGGATCTCCCACTTATGTGAGATGGACAATGGTAGACAAGTTGGATAGCAGATCCACTTTGTGCAAGTTTATCGAATACCTAAGAAAGTCTATAGGTTATTACTTCTATGATCCTTCAAAACAAAAAGTGTTTGTTTCATAGAATGCTACCTTTTTGGAAAAGAAATTTCTATTGGATAGAAAAAACGTTAATGTTAAACTTGGAAAAGTTCAAGATGATCATCAAATCCCACAAGTGGTAGAAACAAATATATATCAAAGAGCCTCACACACAACCTCTGAAATGTCAAATCAAATCAAGACGTAACCTGAAAAGTTTAGATTTCTTCATGAAATGGGTCAATCAGATAGAGATCTAAAGACCTATGAGGAAGATATGTTGGAGATGGATTTAGGACGTTGGCTTGAAGCCATGAGATCTGAAATAGACTCCATGTACTCAAACAAAGTATGAACTCTGGTAGATCCATCAAAGGGAATAGTTCTTGATTAGTTGCAAGATGGATCTATACATGAAAGCTTCGGGTAGATAGAGAAGTGCTAACTTTTAAGGTGCAACTAGTGGCAAAAGATTACACTTAAAGATTTAGTTTCAATTTTGAGGATACCTTTTCAGTGATTGATATGCTTAAGTCCATTCAGATTTCATTTGCTATAGCTGTATATTATAACTATAAAATATGAAAAATGGATTAAAAAATCATTTTTCTCAATGGAGACATTGAAGAAAGATTTCATATGTAGCAACCACAAAGTTTTACATCTAAGGGGAGTTAGCAAAAGGTTTGCAGACTTCAAAGGTCTATTTATGCACTCAAATAGGCATCCTAAACTTGGAATATACATTTTGATTAGAAAGTCAAATCATTTGGCTTTGTCAAAAATATATATGAACCATGTGTGTGCAGGAGGCTAATGGGAGTAATTTGTAGTTTATTATGGCTTATGTCGATGACATCCTTCTCATTGTTAAAGAGGTAGGAATGTTAGAGTGCACTAAAGTGGGTTATCTACTCATTCTCTATGGGGGATTTAGGATAAACATCATACGTATTAGAAATACATATCTATAGAGATAGATTAGGAAGGATGTTGGGACTTTTCCAAATCTTGTACATTGAATAAGATACTAAAGATGTTTGGTATAGAAGAATCCAAGAGAGAATTCTTTCTTTTGGGATGTGATCTTCATCGTTCCGAGTCTATTACCCCTTAAACTATTAACGAGAGATAAAGAATGTCCTGTAGACCTTATGCATCCACTACATAGAGCATAATTATATGTCATTCAATATATAAGACCAGATGTGGCACATTCGTTAAGCATTACAAGTATATTCCAATTCAATCTCGGTAAATATTACTAAAAGACCATTAAACCAATCCTTAAGAAGGACTAAAGACGTATTTTTGGTATATTGCAATGAAGAATTGAAACTCGCAGAGTTTTTGGATATTAGTTTCCAATCCAATGTAGATGACCTATTATCCACTTTTGGATACATATTTTGCCTTAATAGCGACATGGTGTGTTGGAAGAGTTCTAATTAGACACCATGGCCTAAATAACCCCTAAGGTAAAAGTATTTTTGGAAACTACTAAGGAAAATGTTTGGATAAAAACTTCATCCAAAGGTTGGATGTAGTGCCTAGCATGCATGAGCCTGTGATTATCTTTGGAAGATAATTTAGGACTTGAGCTATGATCGCATCAGTGATCCAAACATAATAAGTGCATTATCATTTGATATTCGATATCAATTGATAGAGGTAACAATAGAGTGGATAAAAATCACCTTAGAAGAGAATGTAGCAAAACTACTATATTAACCCCTAAAAGCTAAAGGTCTTTCGAGGACATCTTATGATAATGGGTCTCAAGGCCATATTGCATTAGCTTTAGGACAAATGGAAGATTGCTGGAATAATGCTTTACAAGTGAATGAGATTGGCCTTGTAAACTATTTCACTCATAGTATAATCTTGATTAAATAATATTCTTTATATGGCCATCTTTATCTTATGCTTTGCCGCACTTCACTAGCAGTTAGATGAAGCCTTCAAATCACCTATAACTGTGAGACTTAGTTTGGTGACCATGAAATAAGTTTCACACGATCGTGATCTTAAATCTCTTAAGTAATAGGATCTTATAAGATGAGGTATCTAAGATTTGAATAGACTTCCACTAACAATGCATAAATCTAAAGGTTGGAGATTGCTCCATTCCATGAGCAACTGTATGAGATGTGGGTATATGTTAGCAGGTGCTTATCAGAGAACAAAGTACTGAAGACCCATTGAAGAATCCACTAAATAGCCATAGTGCCAACTTGGTAATGGCTAGTTCTCTTATTTACGTTAGTGCACATTATTAGTCCTCTAACATAAGGGTCCATGGTAACCTTGTGTTCGGTTCTCATGCTTTGACTTTTCTTGGACCACTTAGCAGGTTTTTTTGGTTGAGATTAGGTATGAGCTACTTGACATGGAGGTTTGTGAGACCCAAGATGGAATCCCACTCCTCGTCCTTGTGAAGGGTGAATGCATCTATTATATGTTCTATAATGGTTGATTCCAAGAAATCCTTGTGTTAGGTGACGTGAAAATTTGGGAAGATATTTTCAAAGATGAGGTCACAAAAGGAATTGAACATTAAGAATAGAAGTATAGTATCCAGGTTATTAAGGAGTTGACAAATATCTTATCCTAGGCTTTTTTTTGGGAGATAGGAGACTGAAGGACCGTATTTACATGGTACGCATAATGCTAGAATGGTTCTTCAAGAGCATTCATTTTGGCCAATTAGTTGGGCTCCAATGGCTTGAGATTGGACAATGACCATGGAGATTGGGTACTCTTCAATTAATAAGATTAATTGAATTGAGTCGCTTAGTTTAAAGGAGTTTAAACTAAGTGAATATTTAATATTCCAACAGTCACATGGAGTTGTGAGCCCATCTCCAATGAATGGTAGAACCCAATGGGTTACACACAAAAGCCAATGATATGATCTACTTAAGGAAGGAGAATTTTTTGAGAGTTAGAAAATTCATGACCGTTTTTGGAGGAGGCAAAATTGTAGTCAATTTAGTTTGATCAATTTAATTATTAAATTGGTCGAATTAATTTAAGAGTTAACTTAATATCAATTAATTAAATATTAATTAATTGATGTCACATGACTATCAATTGGTTAAAATTAATTTAAGGGTTGAGTTAATTTTGACTAGCTTAAAAAGGTTAAATGTTTTGACTTAAGAGTTAAGTCAAAAGATTATTAATTAAATTAAAGTTTTTAATTTAATTAAGTTGGAGAGATAATGTTTGCGATAATTATTAAATGAAGAGTTCAATTAATAAGAAATAAAATTTAATTGCAAGATATTTCATTAGATGAAATTTGTGCTTCAATTAAATTCACTAGTCACAAGGTTAATAGCCACTTAAGCAAGGGACACTTGGCATTACCTCTTTGTGAGAGGTGTGTGACCAATCCTATATATGGACATGGTAAAGTGACTGGCTAGATGTGTGTGAGGTGTGTACATTTTGTGTGATTTTCTCCTTACAATATTGTGTAGTGAGAATGTAAGTTGTTAGCCTCCCATTACTCTCTCATTCCCCCTCCTCCTTCTACCTCAATATTCCCACCATTTCTCCCTTCATTCTCTATAGGTTTTTAAGCATTTTTATAGAGAATAGGCCATATATTTGGTGTGTGGATGTTTACATCAGAGGTAATCTGTTTTGGTTTCTTTTGCTCTTAATTGGAATAGTTTTGGTTTCGTTTGCTCTTAATTGGAACAATTTCTATTAATTGATTTTTGCTTCTTCTAGGAGTAGTTCTGGTGTTTTGATCAACCAAAAATTTAGGTTGAAGAATCTTCAAAGGGTTGAGAAGTTTCAATAAACATTTGATCCAAAATAGAGGATTCCATCCTGGGGAAAATTGGTGATGGTTCTACTACGCTAGCAAAGAGCCAATTTGACAGTTAAATAGAGTTTTCTTGCTCTTCAAATTTTTTTCTTTCACCTAGGTATTTTCCTCTTCTAAATATGAATCATATGCTTGTATAGATCCTTGTGGTATTGTGTGAACTAGTTTATTCAGATTTTTTGAAAATATTGAGATCCTGGAGCTATACAAACCTTCATGAAGTCCAACTAATTGGCCAATGTGAATGCTCATGAAGAACCATTTTAACATTGCACGTGCCATGCAAATATGGTCATTCCATCTCCTATCTATCAAAAGAGGCTAAGGGCAAGATATTAGTCGGCTCTCTAATAGCCTTGATTCTGTGCTTCTATTCTTAATATTCAATTCCCTTCGTGACCAGATCACTAGAAATGCCTTCCTAAATTATCATATCACTTTACAAAATAACTTCTAGCAATTGATCTCTATAGATCATTTAAGAGATTCACTCATCTTTTACAAAAATGAGTGATTGAATTCTATCTTGGATCTCACAAACTACTATGTCAAGTTGCTAATGGCCAATCTTTATCTAAGTGGCCCGCTAAGTGACCATAGAAGAGTTAAAGTATAAGGGCCAAACATAAGATTATCATGGATCCTCAAGGCTAATAATATACACTAGCATAAGAGAAAGAGCTTCCTACTACCAACTTGCCACTGTAGCTATATACCAGATTCTCCAAGTGAGTCTTCAATGGCTTATTCTCTAACAAACACCCAACAACATGCATCCATGTCTCATATGGGATTGATCTTGGAATGGAGCAACTTCCAACCTTAAGATTTATGCATCATTAGTGCAAGTCTATACAGATCTTAGATGCCATATCTCATAAGATCCTATGATAAAGAAGATTTAAGATCATGATAATATAAGACTTATTCTATGATCACCACCCAATGCATGATCAAGTCCCATAGTCTTGTGGAATTTAAGAGCTCCATCCAAATGCAAGTGAAGTAAATATAGAGCATAAGATAAAGATGGCCATTTAATGAATATCATTCAATCAACATTGCCTTACAATGAAATAGTTTTCAGGGCCAATAGAATTGGCTTGTGGGAAATTATTCCAACAATATGGTATCAATTGATAGAGGTGACAACTAAGTGCAAATAGTTACCTAAGAAGAGAATATAGTCAAACCACTATTTAAACCCTCAAACGCAATTGGTCTTTTAAGGACATATTGATAAGATATGCCTTAAGGCTATGGGAAATTGGTTTTAGGGAAAGTGGGAGAATACTATGCTAGTACCCCGTAAGCCAATTAGATTGGCATGTAAACTATTTTACTAGTGAGATAATTTTTGTTGAATGATATTCTTAACATGGCTATCTTTATCTCATGCTCTTGATTACTTCACTAGCATTTAGTTGAAACCATTCGATCACACAAGACTAAAAGACTTGGTCTAGGTGGTGATCATGGAATAAGTCTTACACTATCGTGATCTTAAATATTCCAAGTATAGGATTTTATGAAAGAAGGCATCTAAGATCCTAATCGACTAGAACTAATGTTGCATAAATACAAGAGTTGTATATTACTTTGTTCCTTAAGCAATCCCATATGAGATATGGAGGTATGTTCATGAATACTTGTTAGGGAACAAAGCCCCGAAAACCTACCCAAGGAACTCAATAGATAGCTATAGTGGCAAGTCAGTAGTGACAAGTTCACCAACTTATGCTATTGCATATAATTAATCTTTTTACATTAGGATCCATTATAACCTTGTGTTTTAGTTTTAATACTTTAACTCTTCTGTGGCCACGTAGCAGGTCGCTTGGGTTGAGGTTGGGCATGAGTTATTTAGATATGGAAGTTTGTGAGATCTAATATGGTGTTGCAATACTACCTAAAAGGCAATTAGATTGGCCTTGTAAAACTATTTCTTTCTAAAATAATCTAGATTGAATGATATTCTTTATGTGACCATTTTCATCGTATGCTCTTTATTACTTCATTGATATTTGAATAAAGCCCTTAGATCATATTAGACTATGGGACTTCATCATGCACTGGGTTGTGATCATGGAATAAGTCTTATATGGTCGTGATCTTAAACTATGGAACTTCATCATGCACTAGGTTGTGATCATGGAATAAGTCTTATATGGTCGTGATCTTAAACTTTTAAGTAGAGCCAAAGCATAAGGGCTAAACATAAGGTTATCATGGATCCTCAAGGCTAATAATATACACTAGCATAGAAGGAAGAGCTTGCCACTGCGGCTATCTACCAAATTCTCCAAGCTAGTCTTCAGTGCTTTGCTCTCTAACAAACACCCACCAACATGCATCCATATCTCATATGGGATTGATCGTGGAATGGAGCAACATCCAATCCTAGGACTTATGCATTATTAGTGCAAGCCTATATAGATCTTAGATGCCTTGTCTCATAAGTTTCTATGACATGGAAGATATATGATCATGATAATGTAAGACTTATTCTATGATCACCACCAAATGCGTGACCAAGTCCCATAGTCTTGTGTGATCTAGGAACTCTGTCCAATTGCAAGTGAAGTAAATATAGAGCATAATATGAAGATGGCCGTATAATGAATATCATTCAATCAAGAATGTCTAACAATGAAATAGTTTACAAGGCCAATGCAATTAGCTTGTGGGGAACTATTCTAATAATATGATATCAATTGATATAGGAGTCAACTGAGTGCAAATAGTAACCTTAGAAAAGAATATAGTCAAACTACTATTTAAACCCTTAAACGCAATTGGTCTTCTAAGGAAATATTGAGAAGATAGGCCTTAAGGCTATGGGAAATTGGTTTTAGGGCAAGTGGGAGAATGCTATACTAGTACCCCATAAGCCAATTAGATTGGCACATAAACTACTTTACTGGTGATACAATTTTGATTAAGTGATATTCTTTACAAGGCTATCTTTATTGTATGCTCTTGATTACTTTACTAGCACTTAGTTGAAGCCCTTCGATCAGACAAGACTAAAAGACTTGGTCATGCACTAGGTGATGATCATGGAATAAGTTTAACATGATCGTGATCTTAAATCTTCCAAGTATAGGATCGTATGAAAAAGGGCTTCTAAGATCCTGATTGACTTAAACTAATGATGCATAAATACAAATGTTGTATATTGCTTTTTTCCTAAAGCAATCCCAAATGAGATATGGAGGCATGTTAATGAATACTTGTTAAGGAACAAAGTACTGAAGGCCTACCCAAAAAACTCAATAGATAGCCATAGTGGTAAGTTAGTGGTGACAAGTTCCCCAACTTACACTAATGTATATAATTAAACGTTTTACCTGAGGATCCATTGTAACCTTATGTTTCTATTTTCATACTTTGCCTCTTTCATGGCCACATAATAGGTCACTTAGGTTGTCATTGGGCATGAGTTATTTAGATACGGAAGTTTGTGAGATCCAAGATGGCGTTGGAATAATGCCCAACAAGCTAATTAGATTGGCTTTGTAAAAGTATTTCCTTCTAAAATAATCTAGATTGAATGATATTCTTTATGTGGCCATCTTCATCTTATGCTCTTTATTACTATGCTGACATTTGAATGAAGCCCTTAGATCATATTAGATTGTGGGACTTCATCACGCACTAGGTTGTGATCATGGAATAAGTCTTATATGATCGTGATCTTAAACGTTTAAGTAGAGTTAAAGCATAAGGGCCAAACATAACATTATCATGGATCCTTAAGGCTAATAATATACATTAGCATGAGAGAGAGAGCTTGCCACTACCAACTTACCACTATGACAATCTAGTAGAATCTCCAAGCGAGTATTCAGTGCCTTATTCTCTAATGAACACACATCAACATGTATCCATATCTCATATGGGATTGATCATGCAATGAAGCAACATCCTACCTTAAGATTTATGCATCATTAGTGCAAGTTTATATAGATCTTAAATGTCTTGTCTCAGAAGATCCAACACTTGGGAGATTTAAGGTCACGATAATGTAAGACTTATTCTGTGATCGCTACCCAATACATGACCAAGTCCCATAGTATTGTGTGATCTAAGAGCTCCATCGAAATGCAAGTAAAGTAAATATAGAGCAAAAGATGAAGACAGCCCTATAATGAATATCATTTAAACAAGATTATCTTACAATGAAATAGTTTACATGGCCAATCTAATTAACTTACAAGAAACTATTACAACAATATGATATCAATTGATAGAGATGACAACTGAGTGTAAATAGTTACCTTAGAAGAGAATATAGTCAAACTACTATTTAAACCCTTAAACACAATTGGTCTTTTAAGAACATATTGAGAAGATAGGCCTTAAGGCTATGGGAAATTATTTTTAGGGCAAGTGGGAGAATGCTACAATAGTACCTTGTAAGCTAATTAGATCGGCATGTAAACTACTTTATTGGTGATACAATTTTAATTGAATAATATTCTTCACATGGGTATCTTTATCTTAGGCTCTTGATCACTTCACTAGCACTTGGTTGAAGCCCTTCGATCACACAAGACTAAAAAACTTAGTCATGTACTAGGTGATGATCATGGAATAAGTCTTACAAGATCATAATTTTAAATTTTCCAAGTGTAGGATCTTATGAAAGAGGGCTTTTAAGATCCTGATTGACTTGAACTAATAATGTATAAATATATGAGTTACATATTGCTTTGTTCCTTAAACGATTCCATATGAGATATGCAGGCATGTTAGTGAATATTTGTTAGGGAACAAAGTACTGAAGGCCTGCCCAAAGAACTCAATAGATAGCTACAGTGGCAAGTCAATGGTGACAAGTTCAACAACTTATGCTAATGTATATAATTAATCCTTTTACTTGAGGATCTATTGTAATCTTATGTTTCTATTTTCATCATTTGACTCTTCCGTGGCCATATAGCGGTCACTCGGGTTGAGGTTAGGCATGAGTAATTTAGATATAGAGGTTTGTGAGATCTAAGATGGTGTTGGAATAGTGCCCAGCAAGCTATTTAGATTGGCTTTGTAAAATTATTTCCTTCTAAAACAATCTAGATTGAATAATATTATTTATGTAGCCATCTTAATCTTATGCTCCTTATTACAATGTTGACATTTGGATAAAGCTTTTAGATCATATTAGACTTTGGGACTTCACCATCCACTAGGTTATGATCATAGAATAAGTCTTATATGATTGTGATCTTAAATGTTTAAGTAGAGTTAAAGCATAAGCGTCAAACATAACAATATCATAGATCTTTAAGGCTAATAATATACACTAACATAAGAGGGAGAGCTTGCCACTACCAACTTGCCACTGTGATAATCTAGTAGATTCTCCAGGCAAGTCTTCAGTGCCTTGCTCTATAACGAACACACATCAACATGCATCCATATTTCATATGGGATTGATCATAGAATGAAGCAACATCCAATCTTAAGATTTATGCATCATTAGTGCAAGTCTATACCCACTTTAAATGTCTTATCTCATCAGATCCATTGACATGGAAGATTTAAGGTCACGACAATGTAAGACTTAGTCTATGATCACCACCCAATATATGACCAAGTCCCATAGTCTTGTGCGATTTAGGGGCTCCAACATAATAGAAGTGAAGAAAATATAGAGCATATGATGAAGATGGCCCTATAATGAATATCATTTAATCAAGATTATCTTACAATGAAATAGTTTACAAGGCCAATCTAATTAGCTTATGGGGAACTATTCCAACAATATATCATCAATTGATAGAGAAGCCAACTGAGTGTAAATAGTTCCTTAGAAGAGAATACAGTCAAACTACTATTTAAACCCTTAAACGCAATTGGTCTTTTAAGGACATATTGAGAAGATAGGCCTTAAGACTATAGGAAATTAGTTTTAGGGCAAGTGGGAAAATGCTATGGTATTACCCTGTAAGCTAATTAGATTGGCACGTAAATTACTTTATTGGTGATACAATTTTAATTGAATGATATTGTTTACATGAGTATCTTTGTCTTATGCTCTTGATTACTTCACTAGCATTTGGTTGAAGCCTTCCGATCACACAAGACTGAATGATTGGTCATGTAGTAGGTGATGATCATGGAATAAATCTTACACAATCATGATCTTAAATATTCCAAGTATAGGATCTTATGAAAGAGGGCTTTTAAGATCTAGATTGACTTGAACAATGATGTATAAATACAAGAGTTGCATATTTCTTTGTTCCTTAAGCAATCCCATATGAGATATGGAGACATGTTAGTGAATATTTGCTAGGGAACAAAGTACTGAAGGCCTGCCAAAAGAACTCAATAGATAGCCACAGTGGCAAGTCAGTGGTGACAAGTTCAACAACTTATGCTAATGTATATAATTAATCCTTTTACTTGAGGATCCATTGTGGCCTTATGTTTCTATTTTCATCCTTTAACTCTTCCATGGCTATGTAGTGGGTCACTCGGGTTGAGAATGGGCATTAGTTATTTATATATAGAGGTTTGTGAGGTCCAAGATGGTGTTGGAATAATGCCCAACAAGCTAATTAGATTGGCTTTGTAAAATTATTTCCTTTTAAAATAATCTAGATTGAATGATATTCTTTATGTGGCCATCTCATCTTATGTTCCTTATTACTATGCTAATATTTGGATAAATCCTTTAGATCATATTAGACTATGGGACTTCATCACGCACTAGGTTATGATCATGGAATAAGTCTTATATGATCGTGATCTTAAACGTTTAAGTAAAGTTAAAGCATAAGGGCCAAACATAATGTTATCATGGATTCCCAAGGCTAATAATATACACTAGCATAAGAGAGAGAGCTTGCCACTACTGACTTGCCACTGTGGTAATTTAGTAGATTCTCCAGACGAGTCTTTAGTGCCATGTTCTATAACGAACACCCACCAACGTTCATCCATATCTCATATGGGATTGATCATGGAATGAAGCAACATCCAACCTTAGGATTTATGCATCATTAGTGAAAGTCCATATAGACCTTAAATGTCTTGTCTCATAAGATCCTAGGACATGGAAGATTTATGGTCATGATAATGTAAAACTTATTCTATGATCACCACCTAATGTGTGACCATGTCCCATAGTCTTGTGTGATCTAGGGGCTCCATCCAAATACGAGTAAAGTAAAAATAGAGCATAAGATGAAGATGGCCATATAATGAATATCATTTAATCAAGATTAACTTATAATGAAATAGTTTACAAGGCCAATCTAATTGGCTTTTGGGGAACTATTCCAATAATATGATATCAATTGGTACAGGTGACAACTAAGTGCAAATATTTACCTTAGAAAATAATATAGTTAAACTACTATTTAAACCCTTAAATACAATTAGTCTTTTAAGGACATATTGAGAAGATAGGCCTTAAGGCTATGGGAAATTAGTTTTAGGGAAAATGGGAGAATGCTATGCTTGTACCCCGTAGGCCAATTAGATTGGCTTGTAAACTACTTTACTTGTGATACAATTTTGATTGAATGATGTTCTTTACATAGCTATTTTTTTTCTTAAGCTCTTGATTACTTCACTAGCATTTGGTTGAAGCTCTTCAATCACACAAGACTAAAAGACTTGGTCATGTGCTATGTGGTGATCATGGAATAAGTCTTACATGATCATGATCTTAAAATTTTCAAGTATAGGATCTTATGAAAAAGGGCATCTAAGATCCTAATCGACTTGAACTAATGATATATAATTACAAGAGTTGGATATTACTTTGTTCCCAAAGCAATCCCATATGAGATATGGAGGTATGTTAGTGAATACTTGTTAGGTAACAAAGTACTAAAGGCCTGCCCAAAGAACTCAATAGATAACCGTATTGGCAAGTCAGTGGTGACAAGTTCACCAACTTATGATAGTGCGTATAGTTAATCCTTTTACTTGAGGATCCACTGTAACCTTGTGTTTTAGTTTTCATACTTTGACTCTTCCATGGCCATGTAACGGATCGCTTGGGTTGAGGTTGGGCATGAGTTATTTTGATATGGAGGCTTTTGAGATCCAAGATGGTGTTGGAATAGTACCCAACAAGCCAATTTGATTGGCCTTATAAAAGAACTTCCTACTAAATTAATCTAGATTGAATGATATTCTTTATGTGGTCATCTTTATCTTATACTCTTTATTACTTCTCTATCTTAAACCTTTTAGTCATAGGATCTTATTAGACATGGCATTTAAGATCCAAATAAATTTACACTAACGATGCATAAATCGAATGGTTAAAGGTTGCTCCATTCCATGAGCAATCCTGTATGAGATATATATGCATGTAAATGGAAACTAGTTAGAGAATGAGGTACTAAAGATCCATCTAGACAATACACTAGATATCTTAACCTTGTGTTTGGTCCTCATGCTTTGACTCTTTCCTAGTCACTTAGCAGGCCACTTGAGTTGGGATTAGGTATAAGCTATTTGGCATGGAGGTTTATAAAATCCGAGATGGAATCTAACTCCTCATCTTTGCGAAGAGCAAATACATCTTTTATACATTCTATAATGAATGGTTCTAAGAAATCTTCGCACAAGGTGGTGTGATAATAGAGATGTAGAGTTTTTCAAAGAGTAGGATGCATAACAGAATCGAACATTAGGAATAGAGACATAGTATCGAGGCTATTAGGGAGTCGACAAATATCTTGCCCTAGGTATCTTTTAGGAGATATGAGATAGAAGGACCATATTTGCATGGTACGCATAAAGCTATAATGGTTCTCTAAAAGCATTCATTTTGATTAATTAGTTGGGTTCTATGGGCTTGAGATCAGGCATTAACCATAGAGATTGGGTACTCTTCAATTAATGGATTAAAAAGCATTTTAGACTAAAATTAATATACATAATATTAAAAAGTCACAAAGAGTTGTCAGCCCATATTCAATGAATGGTAGAAACTATCGGGTCACACACAAAAGCTAATAACATTTCCTAAATCTTGGAAGAACTTTTTAAGCATGAGCAAATTTACTCCAAAGTGATAGATTTTTGGAGCGATCAAAAATAGAGGTGTCACTTGACTTGATTAATTTAAGTATTAAATTGATCAACTAATTTAGGTGTTAAATTAGACCAATAATTAAAGAGTTGTTTATTTGATTCCATGTGACCATTAATTGGTCAAGTTAATTTAAAGAGTTAAATTAACAAGATTAAGCTTAAGGAGTTAAGCTCATTAGCTAAAGTGTTAAGCTAAAGGTTAATTAATTAAATTAAAGTATTTAACTTAATTAATGAGAAAAATCCTTTTTAGAGGGAAAATTCAAATGCAAGGTTCATTTGGTGTGACATTTTAATTATCTTGAAAGTAGATTTCAAATGAAATTGAAATGCACATTTAAATTTGCCGACTTGCAAGCATTGCAAGCAAGTTGGCGATCCCCCACCTTGAGAAAGGTGTGATGCCAACTTGGCATCATAGCATCATCCCTGTATATATAGATATAGATGTGAGGTGGGCGACTGCATGCTCTTCATAAGTGAAGAATTAGATTCTTTCACATTTTTCCTCAATTCTTCAAGGTGTTCATTTATGTGTTAAAGCTCACCTTTCTCTTCTTCTACAACCCCTAAGTTAGCTATCTAACTCTTATCTCTCCTCTCAATCTCCAACTAATTGTAAGAAGAGATTTGAAATTGCTTAGGTGTGTATATCATTTCGATTGGGGCAAAACAAATGGATTGCTAAGCCTTTGGAGATTCATCAGCAAGAATAGTAATTTGGTGGTTTTATTTTAGGAGGACCAGAAAGAGTTTTGATTTGAAATTTTCATAGTAGATCCATGAAAGCGTTGAGGAGCTATCAAAATTATTTTGGAATCTTTGGAGAAGTTTGATCTATGCAAAAGTTGAATTAATTCAGCTGCGTAATTGCTTGGCAAATTCGGGATTGAAGAAGAGTTCTTGATTTTCTCCTTGAAATTAAGCTAATCAAGGTAATTCTCTACCTAAATCAAAACCATCATCATGTTTAGATCCTTGTTAGCTTGAGTATCCTAATTAATTTTAGCTTTTGAAGTTTTAATTATTAGATCCTAGTGCTACTCTTGCCTTCAGATAGAATCCAACTCCTCATCATTGTAAAGGATGAGTGCATCTCCTATATATTCTATAATAATTGATTCCAAGGAGTCCTTGTGCAAGGTAGTATGACAATTTGTAAATAATGTTTTTCAAAGATGTGGTCATAAACCGAAATCAAATATTGAGAATGGAAACATAGTATTGAGGCTATTAGGGAGCTAACAAATATCTTACTCTAGGCCTCTTTTGGGATATAGTAAATGGAAGGACTATATTTGCATGGTACATGTAGAGCTAGAATGATTCTCGAAAAAAATTCATTTCGGCAAATTAGTTGGGCTCTATGGGCATAAGGTTGGGCATCAACCATGGAGATTAGATATTCTTCAATTGATGAAAATTAATTGAATTGAGTTGATTAGTTTAAAGGAGTTTGAACTAAAATGAATATTTGACATTCCTCACTTGATAAAGGAAAATTTTCTAAGAGTTAAAAATTGCCCACTAGATTGATTTTGGAGGTTGGCACAATTGAGGTTATTTTAGTTTGACCAATTTAATTGTTAAATTGATCAAATAATTTTAAAAGTTAAATTAGATCTATAATTAAGGAGTTAATTATTTCGTGCCGCATAACCATTAATTGGCAAAGTTAGCTTAAAGAGTTAAGTTAAGTATGACAAGCTTAAAAATTAAAACTAATTGACTTAAGAGTTAATTAAAGGTTAATTAACTAAATTAAAGTGTTTAATTTCATTAATAAGAAGAATCCTTTCTAGAGGGAAAATTCAAATTAGCCAACAAAAGCAAAGCTAGTTAGCACTACTGCTTGAGGAAGGTTATTGGAATGGTGCACCGCAAACCAATTAGATTAGTTTTGTAAACTATTTCCTTGTAAACCAATCTTGATTGAATGATATTCTTTAAATGTCCATCTTCATCTTATGTTCATTATGAAGGCAAGTAAAGTATTAGGATCCAATTATAAAACTTCAAAAGTTCAAATAAACTAGTGCTTACAAATTTACAAGAATCTAATCATGCCTAGAATTCAAATTTAGATAGAGTGTTACCTTGAATTGCTAATTTCCATGGAGAAAATAGTGAACTTTTCACTAATCCAGAATCTACCAGAAACTAGTGTAGCACCAAGAGTGCAATTTTAGCCACATCTAAACTCCTCCAAAAATCACCCAAAAATTATTGTAACCTCACAACACCTTTGAGGAAACTATAAAGAAAACTTGCATAAAAAATCGTTCTAGATCTCCTAGAAATAATTCGCCAAATTGGTGCTCCGCTTTTGTGGATCTTCAAAACTAGCAAATCAGGCGATTCACCTCTATTGTGATGATCCACACACCAATTGAACTTCCAATTTCTCATCATGGTAAGCTGGAACAAGAGAGGATAAATACAATGGTAGAGGCTGATTTGAGGCAGCGGAACAAGAATGAAAGCAAAGCTTCAACACGGGATGCAATGCTTGGAAGGAGTTTTGGAGGGAATTGTAGAAAGAATCTAATTCTTCCCACCAATTTGCATTGGCCAATCCCCACACACCCTCTATCTATATATAGAGAGAGAGGATGGTGTGAAGCCAAGTTGGCATCACACCTTTCTCAAGGGGAGGGGGGCGGCCACCTAAGTTGCCAAGTTGGCAAATTCAAATTCAAATCAAATGTGAATTTCATGTGCATTTCAATTACATTTGAAATTAAATTTCAAATTAATTAAGATGCTAATTCAAATGAAAATTTCATTTTAATTTTCCCTCCAACATGTATTTTTCACTTTAATTAAATTAAACACTTTAATTAAATTAATTAACCTTTGACTTAACTCTTAAATCAAACAAACTCAACTCTTAAGCTTAATTTTGTTAACTTAACTCTTTAAGTCAACTTGACTTATTGATGACCATTTGGCACCAAATAACTAACTCCTTAATTATTAGTTTAATTTAACACTTAAATTTTCAAGCAAAATTGATCTTCAAATTGATCAACTCAAAATTAGTCCACTAGGAAAAAATATTCTAATACTTAGAAAATTCCTCCATCAATTAGGAAGCTAATTGGATTTTGTGTGTGATCCAATAGGTTCTACCATTCATTAGTGACTTTGAATATCGTATATTTATTTTAGTTTAAAACACTTTTAAACTAATCAACTCTTTCAATTAATCTCATTAATTGAAGAGTACCCAATTTCTATGGTTGATATCCAACCTCATGCCCATGGAGCCCAACTAATTAGCTAAAATAAATATTTTGGAGAACCATTATATCTCTATTCTTACCATGCAAATATAATCCGTCTATCTTCTATCTCCTAAAAGAGGCCTAAGGCAAGATATTTGTTAGCTCCCTAATAACCTTGATACTATATTTCAATTCTCAATGTTCGATTTCATTGTGTGACCTTATCTTTGAAAACTCCTTTCCCAAATTGTAACACCACATTGCACAAGGATTTCTTGGAATCAATCATTATAGAATACATAGGAGATGTATTCGCCCTTCACAAAGACGAGAAGATAGATTTCATCTTGGATCTAACAAACCTCCATGCCAAGTAGCTCATACCCAATTTCAACCCAAACAGTCTGTAAGTGACCAAGGAAGAGTTAAAGTATAAGGACCGAACACAAGATTACCATAGATCCTTAGGTCAGAGGACTAATAATATGCACTAGCATAAATAGGAGAATTAACCACTACCAATATACCACTATGGTTATCTAATGGATTCTTCAAGTGGGTTTTTAGTGTCTTATTTTCTAATAAGCACTCACCAATATGCACATATATCTCATACAATCACTCATGAAACAAGGCAATATCAAACTCTTGGATTTATCCATCATCACTGTAAGTCGATTCAAATCTTCAATGCCTTGCCTCATAAGATATTTTGACTTGAAAGATTTAAGATCACAACTGTGTAAGACTTATTCCATGATTAACAAAAAAAGTCCCATATTCATGAGTGATCTAAAGGTTTTATCCAAATTCGGATGAAGTAATAGAGAGCATAAGATGAAGATGGCCATATCGAAAATATCATTCAAACAAGAAATAGCTTTACAAGGCCAATCCTATTAGCTTGTTGGACACTATTCCAACTCATTATTACTTTACTGGAATTTGGATGAAATCCTTAGATCACACAAGAATATGAGACTTGGTCACGCACTAGGTGGTGATCATAAAATAAATTTTATATGGATTGAAAGCAAAAGTAGCACTAGGATCCAATAATAATAACTTCGAAAGCTAAAATTATCAAGGCTATTCATGCAAACAAGGATATAAAAATTCTATATATATATATATATCTATATTTGGCATGAGAAATACCTTGATAAGAAAATTTCCAAGGTGAAAATTGTGAACAATTCATGAATCCAGAATCTAGCAGAAAATAGCACACCGAAGAATCAACAACTGTTACCTCTGTTAGGATGCTCCAAAAATCACTAAAATAAATATGGAACACATAAAAACAATGATAATTAAAATGTAAAAAATTTGGATAAAGATAGATTCTGGATCTCCCCCAGAAAAATCTCCAAATTGGTGTTTTGTACAAATGGATCTCCAAAACTAGCAAATCAAATGCTTTACCTTTATTGTTATGATCCACACACCAATTGAATCTTCCAATTTCTCCTCAATATAAGCTATAATAAGAGAGAAGAAAGATGATGGAGAAGGCCAATTTTCAGGTAGCAAAGAATAACAAATAAAAAGGTTCAACACATGATGTGATGCATGGAGAGAGAAAGATTTTGGAGGGAAAATGCAAAGAATCTTATTCTTCACACCAATTGTTATATGGATGATCCACACATCCTCTATATCTATATATAGAGGGTGGTGGTGTGATGCAAGTTGGCATCACACCTTCCTCAACATGGGTGGCGAACTAGATGTGCCAAGGTGGCAAATTTAGATTCAAGTCCAACTTAAATTTCATATGCCTTTTAATTACATTTGGAATCTAATTCTAAATTAATTAAGATGCTAATTCAAATGAAAATTTCATTCAAATATTCCCTCCTAAAATTATTCTTCCCATTAGTTAAATTAAGTACTTTAATTTAATTAATTAACCTTTGATTTAACTGTTAAATCAAACAAGCTTAAATCTTAAGCTCAATTTAGATAACTTAACTCTTTAAGTCAACTTGACCAATTGATGGTCATCTTGGAATCAATTAATTAACTCCTTAATTATTGGTCTAATTTCACTCCTTAAATTTGTTGATTAATTTAACATTTAAATTAATCAAACCAAGATTGACAGTCAAATTGAGCACCTTAAAAATAGGTCACCAAAGAGGTATTTTTCTAACACTTAGAAAATTGCTCCATCAAGTTTGGAAGTTAATTAGCTTTTGTGAGTGGCCCAATAGGTTCTACAATTCATTGGACATAGGCCTACAACTCCTTGTGACTTCTAAATATCTTATATTTGATTTAATTTGAAACACCTTTTAAATTAATTGACTCAATCCAATCAATCTCATTAATTAAAGAGTACATAATCTCTATGGTCGATGTCCAACCTCAAGCCCATGAAGGCCAACTAATTGGCCAAAATAAATATTCTAGAGAACCATTGTAGCGTTATGCGTACTTTGCAAATACAGTACTTCTATTTCCTATCTCCTAAAAGAGGGCTGGGGTAAGATATTTGTCAGCTCTCTAATAAACTCGATATTACTACTCTATTCTCAATGTTTGATTTCCTTATATGACCTTACATTTGGAAAACTCTTTTTCCAAATTGTTAGACCACTTTGCACAAAGATTTCTTAGATCAATCATTATATAATGCATAGGAAATATACTCGCCCTTCACAAAGAGAAGAAGTTAAATTCCATCTTGGATCTTATATAAACAATATCATTCAATTAAGATTATTTTGCAAAAAGAAATTTTACGAGGCCAATCTAATTGGCTTGCTGGATACTATTTTAACATAGTCATGATCTTAAATATCCCAAGTTATAGGGTCTCATAAGATACAGTATCTAAGATCCAGACAAACTTGCACTAACAATGCATAAATCCCTGATTTAGCTAGATATTGCTCCTTTCCATGAGCAAGGCCATATGAGATATCAGAGCTTGTTAGTGGGTGCTTGTTAGAGAGCAAGGTACTGATGACTCGCCCAGAGAATCAACTAGATAGTCATAGTGGTAAGTCGTTAGTGACAAGTTCTCCAGCTTACACTAATGCATATAATTAGTCCCTTGACATGACGATCCATGGTAACCTTATGTTTGGTCCTCATGCATTGACTCCTCCTCAATCACCTAGTAGGCCATTTAGGTTGAGATTAGGTATAAGCTACCTGGCATGGAGGTTTGTGAGATCCAAGATAGAATCCGACTTCTCCTCTTTGTGAAAGATGAATACATCTTCTATGCATTCTATAAAGATTGATTCTAAAAAATCTTTACACAAGGTGGTGTGACAATTTGGAAAAGGATTTTTCCAAAGTTGAGGTCACATAAGGAAATAGAACATTGAAACTAGAGGCATAGTATTGAGGTTAATGGGGAGCCGGCAAATTTCTTGTCTTAGGCCTCTTTTAGGAGATAGGAGACAAAATGACCATATTTGCATGGTACGCTTAAAGCTAAATGGTTCTCCAAAATATTCATTTTGGCTAATTAATTAGACTCTATGGGCTTGATGCTGGACATCAACCATAGAGATTGTGTACTCTTTAATTAGTGAGATTAATTGAATTAAGTCAATTAATGTAAACGTATTTTAAACTAAAATGAAAATAAGATATTCAAAAGTCACAAGAAATTCTAAGCCCATGTCTAATGAATAGTAGAACCTATTAGGTTACACACGAAATTCAATTAGCTTCCTAATTGAAGGAGGAATTTTCTATGTGTTAGAATATTCATTCCTAGTGGACCGATTTTAAGGTGATCAATTTTGTGGTCAATTTTGACTTGATTAATTTAAGTGTTAAATTAATTAATTAATTTAAGAAATTAAATTAGACTAATAATTAAAGAGTTAATTATTTGGTGCCATTTGATCTCCGATTGATAAAGTTAACTTAAACAGTTAAGTTAACAAAATTAAGCTAAAAAGTTAAGGTTGTTAACTTAAGAGTAAGTCAAAGGTTAATTCATTAAATTAAAGTGTTTAAGTTAATTAATGAGAAGAATATACTTTGGGGGAAAATTGCAAATAAAATGTTCATTTGAGTTGGCATTTGAATTGATTTGAAATTAGATTCCGAATTACATTGAAATGCACATGAAATTTAAATAAAATTTGAATTTGCATTTGCCAAATTGGCATGCAAACTAGCTACCCACCTTGAGGAAGGTTGGCATCACACCTTTCTCCCTCTATATCTATATGTAGAGGGGACAAATATTCAACACTTGCATTTTGGTGTGAAGATTAGAATATTTCACATTTCCCTCCAAAAACTCTCTTCAAGCATTTCCTCATGTGTTGAAGTTTTACTCTCTATTCTTCTCGTATTTCAAAATCAGCCTCCACCATAGCTTTTCTCCTCCCTTTCTCCAGCTACAAATGAGGAAAAATTGGAAATTCAATTGGTGAAAGAGGTGTAATGCTAAGGATTCAATTTAAAATATTTAAAAACTGAAATATAACTTATATTACACCAATCCAAGGATCTAAATCATGCTTATATAATGGATAAAAGGTCAGATTGTTACGTCTTAAGCAAAATCAAACCAAAAACTTGAAGTAGACCTTTCTTTCCCAAAGGCAAACTGCTTTTGGCACTGCAAAGTGTGATCAACTTTTGATTGGGAAAATCACCTTAGATTGAAGCCGAATTTGGACCAACATTTCACCCACTCAATGGAGAACATACCAAAAAACTTTCAGCATCAAAATCCTTCATAAAGACCTCAAATAGAAAATAGAAACATACTACTCAAAAAACGGATCACCAAAGCAAGCAATCCAAAATTTATCTTGCTTGTATTGCCATAGTCCACACACCAATGGACAATTCTTTTCTCCTTAATTTATTTGAAAAAATCAAGGAGAAATATAGCTGGTAAGAGGCCAAAATGGGGAGGGGGTGAAGAAAAGAGTGAAGCCACAACACGCGAGAGAATTACTTTTTGGAGGAAAATTTTGAATCAAACTTTTAGATGCCCAAAATGTGTGAATTATATTCTTAGTGCTGGCTACCCCCTATTCTATTTCTATAAATAGAGTGGAGATGGTGTGTTACCAAGGTGGCGTCACACCCTTCTCAAGGTGGGGGTGCCACTTAAGCATGCCAACCTGCAAACATCTTGCAAGTTACATGTTAATTTATGTTGAATTGAAATTTAATTTGGAATCTACATTCAATCTCATGAAATGTTTACCTAATCAAATTCTAATTCAGCAGCAAATGAACATTTCATTTGAATTCTCCCTCCAAAATCAATTCTTCATTTTAATTAAATTAAGCACTTTAATTTAATTAAACTTTGACTTAACTTTTAATTTAACTAGCTTAACTCTTTAAGCTAGATTTTGTTAACACCTTAAATTAACTTCACAAATTGATAGTCATGAGGCACCAAATTAAATTAACACTCAATTTAATTGGTCTTAAATTAACTCCTTAGATTAATTAGATCAATTTAACAATTAAATTGATCACGCAGAGAAGGCTAAAAATTATATCAATCGATTCCCTTAATTTTCGACCACCATGGAATCCTTCTGACACTTAAAAGATTCCCCTCAATATTTAAGATTGCCGATTGACTTTTGTGTGCGACCTATTAGTTTGCACCACTCATTGGACATGGGCTCACAAACTTTGTGACTGTAGAATATCATATATTTACATTAGTTTAAATTCTTTTAAACTAACAGACTCAATTCAATTAATCTCTATTAATTAAATATTACCTAATCTCCACAATTGATGTCCAGTTTCAAGCACATGGAGCCCAATAATTAGCCAAATGATACTTTTGGTGAAACATTCTAGCTCTATGCGTACCATTCAAATACAATCTTTTCATCTCTTGTATCCACGAAAGAGGCCATGGGAAAAATATTTATTAGCTTCCTAATAGCCTTATACTATGGATCTATTCTTAATGTTCAATTCTAGTTTGTGACCTCATCTTTGGAAAATCCCTTTTCCAAATTGTCGCACTGCCTTGGCCAAGGACTCTTTGGAATCGATCATCATAGAGTGCATAGGAGATGCATTCGTCCTTCATAACAATGAGGAGTCGAGTCTTACCTTGGATCTAATAAACCTCCATATCTAAGTAGCTCATGCCCAATTACCATTGGAATGCCTTCTAGGTGGCCAAAATAGAGTCAACGTATGAAGACCTAAATGCAAGATTTTAATGGATCCTCAAGTTAAAGGACTAATTATATGCATTAGCAAGCTGGAAAACTTGCCACTATTGACTTGCCACTATGACTATCTAGTGAATTCTCTGAGTGGGTCTCCAGTACTTTGTTCTCTAACAAACACCTACTAACATACACCCATATCGTATTTGGTTTGCTCATAGAATAGAGAAACATCTAACCTTTAGATGATACATTATTAATGCAAGTGTATCCGAATCTTAAATGTACTATCTCATAAGATTTTATGACTTGTGATGTTTAAGATTACGACTGTGGAAGACTTATTCCATGATTACTACCTAGTGCATTACCAAGTTACATAATTTTGTATATTCTCAAGGCTTCAACCATATGCCAGAGAAGTTATATAAACATATGATGAAGATGGCTATTTCTAAGAATATTATTCAATCAGGATTGCATCACAAGTGAAATAGTTTGCATGCTAATCTTATTAGCTTGCAAGGTACTATTCCAATAATCTTTCACTTACCCTAACGCCAATTCCCCATAGTCTTAAGACCTATCTTCATAAGATGTTCTTCAAAGGCCTTTTGCGATAGGGGTTAAGACAGTGATTCTACTATATTTCTCTTTGAGGTAACTTTATCCACTCAATTGTAATCTCTATGAATTGATATCTCACATCAAATGATATCGTACTTACTATGTTCGGATAACTAATGAGTTCTTGGCTTAAGTCCTGAACTATGTTCCAAAGATAACAATGGGCTCATGCTTGCTAGGTACCACATCTAACTCTTGGATGAGATTTCTATCCAAACACCTTCTTCTATGATTTCAAAAACTACAAATTATTTTACCTTATTGGTGGAATCAACTGTGGTGTCTAGTTTGGAGCTCTTCCAACTCTTCATGCTGCCATTAAGGTAAAATATAAACCTAGAAATAGATTTTAGGTCATCTACTTCAGATTGAAAATTAAATTCTTAAACCCTTCGAGTTTCAATTCTCCATTGGTGTATACTACTTAAGAATCATTTTTATGACCATCCAGTGGCATTCACCGAGATAAGATTGAAACTTGCCCGTAATACTTAGGGCATGTGCCATCTCTGGTCTTGTATATTGAATTGCATACATTATGCTCCTATAGCAGATGCATAAGGTATTTGAGACATCTTTTGCCTCTCCACCTCAATCTCTGGGGGCCATAAACTTAGAGAGACAAATCCTATATCCCATGAGAAGAAATCCTTTCTTGGATTCTTCCATACAAAACTGCTTTAGTATTTTGTCAATGTACTAGGCTTGGGAGAACCCTAGCATCCTCTTCAATCTATGTTTATAGATACATATTCCTAATATATGGGATGCTTTTCGCAAATTCTTCATGGAGAATTAAGTAGACAACCACACTTTAATACACTCTAACATGCCTATCTTATTCCTAATGAGAAGTATGTCATTAACGTAAAGTAAAACAAACCAAATGCTACTCCTACTAGCCCTTTGTACACATAAGGTTTAAACATACTTTTGACAAAGCCAAATAGTTTAGCTTTCAATTCAAAACATATGTTTCAAGTTCAGGACATTTGCTTGAGTCCATATATGGATATCTAGATTTTGCAAACCTTTTGTTCCCTTCTCTTGGATATAAAACTTTGTGGTTGCTCTATATAAATTTCTTTCTTCAATGTTGCCATTAAGGAAAGTAGTTTTCACATCCAATTATGATATCTCATAGTCGCAATATATGGCTATTACAAGTAGAATCCAAATGGACTTAAGTATTCTGATAAGTGAAAAAGGTTTCCTTGAAATCAATACCAGGTCTTTGAATGTAACCTTTTGCCACTAGTCATGCCTTGAAGGTCATAACCTATTCATTGACTCCTAGCTTTCACTTATAGATCCACTTGCAACTAACGGGAATGATTCCCTTCGATGGATCTACTAAAATTCATACTTAATTGGAGTGCATAAAATCCATTTTGGATATCATAGCTTCAAGCTAATATCTCAAGTCTATGTCCAATATAGCTTTCTCATAGGTTTTCTAATCTATATCCACTTAGCCCATCTCAAGAAAAAATCTAAACATTTTTGGGTTACTTTTTGATTTAGTCTGACCTTCTCAGAGGTTGTATGTAAAGCTCTCTAATGATAATTTGTTTCTATCACTTTTGGGATTTGTTGATCATCTTGAACTTCATCAAGTTCAACAACAACACCTTTTCTATCTAATAGAAATTTCATTTCCAAAAAGATGGCATTTCTCAAGGCAAACACCTTTTATTTTAAGGGAACATAAAAATAATAACCTATAGATTCTCTAAGGTATCCCATAAACTTGCACAAGGAGGAATGATTATCCAATTAGTCTCCTACTAACCTCTTCACGTATGCAAAAGACCCCCAAACCTTTTAATAATAGTATGAAGGTACTTTGCCAAACCACATCTCATGTGAAGTCTTTAGCTCGGCTTTTGAGGGTACAACATTTAGTAGCCTTGTAGCTGTTTATTAAGTGTATCCCTACAAAGATATAAGCACATTGAAAAGCTACCCTATCCAACAAAGTACAGTTTCTCCTCTTAGCTACTCCATGGAGTGGGGGTATGTCGAGTGGTGTCCATTAAGAGAGATCTATTCTCTTTTAGATAATCCAAGAATTCGGTACTTTAGTATTATTTTCCTTAATCTAATCAAAGAGTTTTAATACTAAGTCCTTTTTGCTTTTCAACTTCACACCTATACTCTTTGAATTTTTCAAAGGTTTTAGACTTGTGCTTCATAAGATACGCATGCCTGAATTGAGTGTAATCATCAATGAAGGTGATGAAGTAAGAATAGCCACCTCATGTACTAACTCTTAGTGGATTGCACACATCCATATAGATCATATCCAAAAGACTTGTGCATCACTCTGATTGTCCTATAAAAGGAGCCTTGGTAATTTTTCCGTTCAAACAAGACTTACAAGATAGATGTTCCTCAATGGCACTAAAATTTAGTGCTTTCATAACTTCTATCTTGTTCATCCTATTTTTAGCGATATGCCCAAGTCTTACATGCCATCGAATGACATCTTCTTGGATATCTAATTTTCACTTACTTGATTGAATGTGTATTAGTGATGGTTGAGAATTCAAAAATGTATAATCCTTTGTTTAGTGTACCATGAGCAACTAAAGAACCAATTTCTTTAATGCCTTCAATTTCCCATTTGGCATAGAAAAATCAAATCCTTTGCTATCCAAATGAGAATTGAATTATTGTTCTCAACAATATGTGGTACATAATAACAAAGGTTCAATATAAGTATGAAGTTCCCTAAGTCTAACTTATTTTATGCCTTTAGCTTTGGCTGCAACTCTTGCTCTGTAGCCAAGGCAATGGATCATAGCCCCATCACAATATTTTATTCTTCTTTCTATTTTTTTTAACAAATTACAAAGATAAAAACTACATGTGATATCATATATTCATGAGGAAAAATATATTCTTAAATATAGTTCAATAAAGTACATACCTGTCTCAATGGTATACTAAGGTATTTCTTGCAATATCACTTCCAATTGCTTGTTTTGCTAAAGTAGAAACAAGTAACATCAACTTTATCCTCTATAATTTTCTTGATTCCTCTGAATGCCTTTAATAGTTGCTTTCCCTTAAAGGAAAAACTTTTCTTCCTTTTATCTCCCTTTTTAAAACTATAAGGGCCCATAGACTTGGAAAAAGAAATAAGCGCCAAAGGTTTGCCCTTGTCATGGTAGTCTTCTTCTAGATCAACACTTTGATCAATAAAACCCGGCGAGGATGTGAGGATCAAATTCTCATTGAGACCATTATCCATTACTATATCCAAGTTGAAAAGCTTTTTCAAGCTTAATCATCTTTAGACCATAGTTTATGATGTATGACTTCATACCCATCCAAGCTTAAAAAATCTCCTTTGACAATATGAACTTCTCATATCTTGTTTGCTTTACAACTTTTGTAAACTTAAACTAAGGTACTATTTCTATACCTTTGAGATTTTTGACGTTCATAGATGAGACAATGGGATAGGATGATTCTTAACCCAATTCGTGAACTTTTCATGTGTCTCTCAATCTATATTAATCCCATGGGATTAGGAGCACCATGATATATGATATTTATCCATTTCTCATAATCTAGAATGATTTTGAGGTTTAGTCAAATGTGAAAGTTTGGTCTAATTAGTTTATTGGTTTCTAAAATAACGTTGAGTAGATTTTAGCCATTCTCATGATTTCACAAATAATCAAAGGTGTAAAAGAGAATATAAGCATGTGATTGAATATTGATATTTTGAAAACATGTTTATGGTCTTTTATGCATGTTTTTTTCCTACTATTTTATCAAATCCTTCACCCCCTAGAAGAATTTGGAAAATCATATTTCCTAGCAAAAATCAAGACTCCAAAGACTTGCGATTGAACCCCCATGACCGAGTGCTATCCACAAACAATCTAAGGATAAGCAACACTTGCTAATTGTATCATATGCAACTTTTGATATATTTTGCCTCACTTTTTGTATAGACCTATGACTTTTGGAACATCTACACTAGTAAGTGTTAAGTTAAACCTATCAATCAAACTTTGATTCAAGACCATTCCACAACATCCCCTGTGATCGAGTGCTAATATGTGGCAAGCCTCAAATCAAAGGTACATCACATGCTAAGTATATGCTCACGGTGTTTCTCCTAAGTGTGACCCCTGTGATTGAGTGCCATCACATAAATTCCAACAATTGGTGTGTGGATCATTATAATAGAGGTAAAACATTTGGTTTGCTTACCTTTGGAGATCCATTTTGTATAGCAACAATTTTGATGAATTTTTTCTAGGAGATCTAGAACATGATATTCTTCAAAATTTTCACAATATTTTAGTCAAGGTGTTGAGAAGATATAGCAATTTTTTCGTGATTTTTGGAAACATTTCTATGATGCAAAATTTGCTCTCTTTTAGCTGCACTGGTTTTTGGTAGATTCTGGATTGATGCAAAATTCACCATTTTCTCCTTGGAAATTTACTCATCAAGGTAATTCTCTACCTAAATCTGAATCATGAGCATGTTTAGATTCTTATTAGATTATGTAGCCTAGTTAATTTTAGTTTTTAAAGTTTTGGCTATTAGATCCTAGTGCAACACTAGCCTTCAAAGGTGTGATGCCACCTTGGCATCTTGAAACACTCAAATTCATCAATTAAATCAAGTATTTGGAGATCTAAAATTTATCCATCACATGAATCAATTCATTAAAATTCAAATTTAGACATAAAGATGGCTCCGATACTACTTGAAGATAAGAGACACACAAGGATCTAATAATTCAAACCAAATTAAAGGCAACAATAACTTGCTATCTCAAACCCAAGGATCAATCAACATGTCTCAAATCAATAATTGGAAGCAAGAATAGTTACTTTTGAGGAGAATCAAGGCAACAATGTGGATCTTTCTTCTAGACTCCTCCAAAATAAGATCTACACTCCTTACTTCAAGGATTAATATCTCCACACCAAATGCTCTTTAATGCAGCAACTTTTGCTCATAATAGGACCTCATATACAACCTCAAGATGGCCAAAATTGATAAGAGAAGGCTATTGGAATAGTATTACATAGTTAATTATGATTGGCTTGTAATAACTACCCCAATTGTGAGATAATCTTAATTGAATGATATTTTATAAAATAGCCATCTTCATCTTATGTTTTTTATACTTCACTTGCATTTTATTGAAGCCCTTAAATCATACAAAACTATGGGACTTGATCACCTATATGATGGTAATCTTGAAATAAGTCTCTATGGACATTATTTTAAATATTCCAAGTTGTAGAATCTTATGAGAAGTAGCTTCTAAGATTCAAATAAACTTGTACTAATAATGCATACTCCAAAGGTTGGATGTTACCCTAGTTAAAGGGCAATGTATGTTAGACATAGATGCATATTAGTGGGTGTTTGTTAGAGAACAAGTTCACTAAAGTCTGCCTAAGGAATCAACTAGATAGCTATAGTAGCACGTCAGTAGTGGTAAGTTCTCAAGCTTACGATAGTACAGATAATTACTCCTTTGACTTGAGGATCTATAGTAACCTTGTATTTAGGCCCTTATACTTTAAATTTGCCCTAACCATGTAGTGCGTTATTCAGGGTTTAGATTGGGCATAAGTGACTTAAATATAGAGGTTTATGAGATTCAAAAATGGATCAATTTCCTCATTGTGGTAAAGAACGAGTGTATTTTCTATATATTCTATAATGATCAATTCCAAGAAATTCTTATGCAAAGTAATATGACAATTTGGAAAAGGTATTTTTTAAAGTTGAGGTCATAAAGTGGAATCAAACATTAGATGTAAAGACATAATTATTAAGGCCACTAGGGAGTCAACAAATATCTTGCTCTAGGCCTATTTCGAGACAGAAGATAGAAAAACATATTTGCATGATAGACATAAGTTATAATGGTTCATCAAGATATAATTTATTCATCTAATTAGTTGGGCTCAATGGGCTTTTCACTAGATATCGACCATGGAAATTGGGTGTTCTTCAATTAAAAGAGATTAATGGTGAGAGTTAATAGTTTAAATGAGTTTAAACCAATACAATATTTTAATATTCAAAATATAACAAAGAGTTGTGAGCTTATGTCCATTTAATGGATGAAACTAATAGGTCATACATGAAAGACTAAGGAAACTCTTATTTTATAAGAGAAATTTTCTCAGGAGTTAGAAAATTACTAACTAGGCATTTTTGCCTAAGGAAGGAAATCAAAATTAACTAATTATCAATTGGTCATTTTAACTTGATTAATTTAAGTGTTAAATTAGTCCAAATAATTTAAAGAGTTGAATTAGGCCAATTAAATTAAGGAGTTAGTTTAATTGGTGCCATATGAAACATTAATCAGTCAAATTAACTTAAAGAGATAAATTAATTACCTTAAGGAGTTAAGTTTAATTAATTAAATTAAAGAGTTAATTTAATTAAATAAGGAATTCTAGTTTTGGTGGAAAATAAAATGGAAGAGTCTATTTGAATTATACAAGTTGGTATTCCAATTTATAAAATGAAATGAAAATGTAAATTCAAGCTAAATGAAGATTTAGCAAGTTGGTACACATGTGTGAAGAGTGTGAAGGCTTCCATTCTCTCCTATAAATAATCCATGTGGCCGGCTGAAAAGTGAGTATAATTTATGTGTTGAATAATTGCCTCCTACATTCCCTCATCAATCTCTCTTCATCCAAAACCAACCTCTATCATTATCTTTCTCTTTTCTTCTCTAGCAAAGATTGTGTGGATGGAGACCCCTTCCTAGGTGTTTGTGCTATTCATTAAAGGCTTTCATGCTTGGGGAGCTTAGGATTGGTTTACTAAATCTCTTTGTAGCCAATATTTGCAAGCTTTTTGCTAACTGATTATAGCATATTTTTCCTCCAATTTTGGCCATCCTAAAAGTTTTTTTGGTGGTGAAAGTGTGTTCAAAAGTTGCTGTATATTGCAAGCTAGAAGTGGAGAAAGTGAATCAAGGTAGAGAAACTTGTTGATTTTCATTTAGAGGTTTCCTTTGGAAGATCAACTTGATTCCTTTGATTCTCCTTTGGAAGATCTACTTGATTCCTTTGATTCTTTCTTCAAAGGTAATTTTCCAGCCTTTAAATTTTAATTTTAGGCATGCAGATAGATCTTTGGGAAGAAGATGACTATTATAATTTTGCCTTATTTCAGTTTAATTTTATATATCTTAGCCCATCTCCTTATATCAAATGCAACTCCAAAATCACCCAAAGTTAGTTCCAAAAATTGGCCGCAAGATAAAGATCTATCTCCAAATCAAAGCTTCCCAAGTATGAAGCCCCTAATGGTGATCCACAAACCTAGGAAGATATCTCAATTCCTCAAAATCTAAGCTAGAATAGAAAACATGAAAAATATGATAGGAGAAAGCAAGAGAGATGGCGATTTTGGTGAAGAGAGAGAGAGATGAGGGAATCAAAGGAAGTAATTACTTAACACATGAGTTGTGTTACAATTTAGAGGAAAAATGGAAGCATGGATCAAGCTCTCCCCATGGCCAACTATACCATGTATTTATAAGATAGGATAGAATGGTGTTGGAATAGTCCCTCGAAGCTAATTAAATCAGCATCTAAACTATTTCACTTGTGATAAAATCTTCATTAAATGATTTTCATATTAAATGTTCATCTTCATCTTATGCTTATTTTTCTTCTCTAGCATAGCACCCAAAATCACACATGACTATGGGACTTGATCATGCAATGGGTAGTGCTCATGAAATAAGTCTCTACAGTTATGATCTTAACTATTCTAAGTAATAGAATCTTATGAGATAAGGAATCTAAAATTTGAATGGGCTTGCACTAACAATGCATAAATCCAAGGAGTTGGATATTTCTCTATTTCACAAGCAATCCATGTTAGACATGAGTACATGTTAGTGGGTGCTTGTTAGAGAACAAGTTTGTTGAAGACAAACCAAATAATCCACTAAATAGTTGAAGTGGGATATTAGTAGTGGCAAATTCTTTAGCTTATGCTAGTGAATGTAATTAGTTCTTTGACCTGAGGATCTATGGTAACCTAATGTTTAGATCTTTATGCTTTGACTCTTCACCGACTATGTAGCAGGTCATCCAGGTTGAGATTGGGTATAAGCTACTTAGACATGGAGGTTTGTGAGATTCAAAGTGGGATCTGTCTCCTCATCATTGTGAAGGACAAGTGTATCTTCTACATTTTTTATAATGATCAATTCTAAAAAATTCTTGTGCAAGATAGTATGACAATTTGAAAAAGAAGTTTTTCAAAGATGAGATCTTGAAGGGGAATCAAACATTGGAATTAGAAACATAGTTATTGAGGCCATTGGAGAGATAGGAGATGGAATGACCATATTTGTATGGTAGGCATAGAGCTAGAATGGTTCATTGAAATATATTCATTCATCCAATTAGTTGGAGTACATAAACTTGTTGCTTAGACATCAACTATGGAGATTGGATACTCTTTGATTAATGGAGATTAATCGAAATAGTTATTAATTTAAAGGAGTTTAAAAAAATGTGAATATTTTAATATTCAAAATATCACAATAAGTTGTGGGGCCATATTCAATGAACAGATGAAATTGATGGGTCACACACAAAAGTCTAAAGGATATTCTTACTTGATAGGAGGAATTTTCTAAGGAGTTAGAAAAATCTATGGAGGCATTTTGGAGAGAAATTAGTTGATAAAATTTTTGGTCATCTTGGCTTCATTAATTTAATAGTTAAATTACTCAAAATAATTTAAGGAGTTAAATCTGACCAATTAAATTAAGGAGTTAATTTAATCAGTGCTAAGTAGCTACTAATTATTCAAGTGAAGATAATTGACTTAAAGTGTTAAGTTAAATCAATTAATTAAATTAAAGAGATAATTTCATTGAAGTAAGTATTTGGATTTTTGAGGGAAATTCAAATGAAGAGTTTATTTGAAATTAATTTGGAGTTAATTTGCATTACATTTCATAAGATGAAATGAAGATGCAAATTAAATGCAAATGCATGTAAAAATCAAATTCACATGCAAGTTTGCAAGTTTGCAAGTTGCCAACTACTGGAATAGTGCCCTACAACCAATTACATTAGCATGTAAATTATTTCACTTATGATATATTCTAGATCTGATGATATTCATATTAAATGGTCGCCTTCATCTTATGCGTATTTTACTTCACTAGCATTTGATCCAAGCCCTTAGATCACATAAGACTACGGGACTTGATCATATACTGAGTGCTAATCATAAATAAGTCTCACATGGTCATCATCTTAGAGCATTCCAAGTCATAGAATCTTATGAGATAGGGCAATCTAAGATTTAGATAGACTTGTACTAATGATACATAAATCCAACGAGTTGGGCATTGCTTCATTTCATGAGCAATCCATGTTAGACATAAGTGCAAGTCTATAGTGGCAAGTTCTCTATCTTATGCTAATGCATATAATTACTCCTTTAACTTGAGGATCCAAGGTAAGCCTATCTTTGATCTTTATTCCTTGACTTTTTCTTAACCACTTAGTGAGTCTTCTCAGTTGAGATTGGATATGAGCTACTTAGACATGGAGGTCTATGAAATCCAAGATAGGATCCATCTCTTCGTCATTGTGAAAGGCGAGTGCATTTCCTATGTTTCCTATGATGATTGATTCCAATAAATCCATGGCCACGATAGTATGAAAATTTGGAAAAGGAGTTTTCCAAAGATAAGGTCATAAAGAGGGATGACCAATCCAAGAGATTCCCTTTTTCCCTCCAAAAGTGTGACATTTATGTATTGAAGGTTCACACTCTCCCTCCCCAATTGCTCTCCAAATAGCCACTACCTTACCTTTATCCTTAGGTTATCTAGCAAATTTGAGGCTGATTTATGACCTTCCTCAGTTGTGTGGACTAATTCATTAGTGGTCCAGCATTTGGGGGACTTGGTGCTCCTTAGTGAACTGTAGCTATCAAGCGATTTGTGTGGCAGATTTGAAAGAATTGGTAAGTTTTGATTTGCACAAAATTTTTACAGCATCCACCTTGGTGTGTGGTGGTGCTCTCTTCAAAATTTGAGAATTTTTGGAGAAGTGAAAGGCCTTCAATTGTTGATCAATTCTATTGTGTGCAAGTTGCTCCATTGAAGAGTTCATTGGAGTCTTTCTTCTCTTGCCTTTGGATTTAGCTTTCAAGGTACATTTTCAAGACTTAAATCCATATTATAAGCATGATTAGATCCTTGGAGCAGAGAAGCTAAGTTATATTTAGCCTTTTTATTGTCTTATATTATGGATCCTTAGCATACTTCCACTTTCATTGGAAACCTTTGGAGGCTTCCATCATACCACCCACACGTGCCAACTTGGTAGATTCTTTTAGCTTGAATTGGGTTTTGAATGTCATAAAATAAAAATGCCAACCCATTTAATTCAAATTCCCTCTTCCATTTGGTTTTACTCCAAAACTAAGATTCCCTAACTAATTAAATTAACACACTAATTTAATTAATTTAACTTAACTCCGTAAGTTAATTTAATTAACTTAACTCCTTAGGTTAACTTTGAATAATTAAATTATCACACGGCACCAATTAAATTAACTTCTTTAATTGGTCTAATTTAATTTTTTAAATTATTTTAATTAATTTAACACTTAAATTAATCAAGCCAAAGTGACCAATTGATAATTAGCCAAACTGCTCTCTCTCCATAAAGGCAAAAACTGTCTACTGGAAATTTTCTAATTCCTCAAAAAATTCCTCCTAAATGAGAGTTTCCTTAGGCTTTTATGTGATCTTTTAGATTCACCAATTCACTAGACATGGGCACAAATTTTTGTGATATTTTGAATATTAAAATATTTGAATTGGTTTAAACTCTTTTAAACTAATAACTCTATCGATTAATCTCCATTAATTAAAGAGTACCCAATCTCCATAGTTGATGCCTATCATAAGCTTATGGAGCCCAACAAATTAGATGAATGAAATATTTGGAGGTCAAGCATTAACATTTACAATTGTTATGCAAATACAGTCCTTTTACTTCCTATCTCTTAGAAAGGCCTAAGGCAAGATATTTGTTTGCTCCCTAAGAGCCTTGATAACAATGTATCAATTCTTGATGATTGATTCTCATTATGACCACAACTTCGGAAAGCTGCTTTATTAAATTGTCATATCACCTTGTACAAAGATTTCTTAAAATCAATCATCTTAAAAGACATAGGAGACCAACCTGCTTTCCACAAACGAGCAAAATGGATTCCATCTTGGAACTCATTAATCTCCATACTTAAGTATCTTATGCACAACCTATACCTTGGGTGACCCATAACATGGTTGGAGCAAAATTAAAGCACAAGGACCCAAATACAAGGGTACTATGGTATCTTAAGTTGAAAGACTAGTTATATGCACTATCTAAGCTGGAGAATTTGCAACTACTAACGTTCTACTATAGCTATCTAAAATAAGGAGACAGACTAGGATCCATAAAATTAAACCAAAATGAGAAAAAATTAAATTAGTGATATCCATCCCAAGGATCTATCTACAAACAAAAAATTAAGATTCAAAGACTAGAAAATTACCTTTGAAGAAGGAATAAAGTAAATCTCCCAAAGGACAACTCCAAATGAAGATCAACAAGCTTCTCTATCTTGATCCATTTTCTCCACTTCAAAGCTGCCAAAATTGTTGCCTCTTGTACACACTTTCACCACCAAAACAGCCTCTAGGATGGCCAAAAATGGAGGAAAAATATGCCCTAATTAGTCTGCAAAAGGTGTCCAAAAAATCAATCACAATGAGGTCTAATCACTAATCCTAAGCTCTCTAAGCATCACACAACTAAGAAGGCCTCTCAATCCACAGACTCCTTACTAGTGAATATAGGAGGACGATGATGATAGAGGTTGGTGGTTTTGAAGAAGGAGAGAAGGAAGATGGAATCTAGGATATGGTTATTCAACAAATCAATTATACCACATTTTGGAGGGAAAAATGAAAGCATGCATTAAGCACCTATGGCAGACCACATGTATTATTTATAAGAGAGGATGGGAGGCTTCTTCCACACTTTCCACACATGTGCCAACTAGCTAACTTGCTAAATCTTTATTTAGCTCGAATTTGCATTTGTATTTCAATTCATAAATTGAAATGCCAACTTGCATGATACAAATGGACTCTTCCATTTGATTGCCCTCCAAAACTAGAATTTCTTATTTAGTTAAATTTAATCTTTAATTTAATTAATTTTGCTTAACTCCTTAAGTTAATTAACCCAATTCTATAAGTTAACTAGTTTAATTAATGTGTCATGTGGCACCAATTAAATTAACTCCTTAATTTAATTGGCCTGATTTAACTCTTTAAATTATTTAAATTAATTTAAAAGTTAAATTAATAAAGCCAAAATGACCAAATGATAATTAGTCAATTTCAATTTCTCTTCTTAGGCAAGAATGCCTCGTTAGTAATTTTCTAACTCCTTAGAAAATTCCCCCTATCATATAAGTGTTTTCTTAGAGTTTTGTGTGTGACCCATTAGGTCCATCCATTCATTGGGTATGGGTTCACAACTCTTTGTGATATTTTAAATATTAAAATATTTTTATTAGTTTAAACTCACTTAATTTAATAACTCTAACAATTAATCTTTAGTAATTGAAAACACCTAATGTCTATGGTCGATGTCTGGCCACAAGCTCATGGAGCCAAACTAATTGGATAAATGAATTATATCTTGATGAATTATTATAGCTTACACCTATCATGTAAATACAATCCTTCTGTTACATATCTCCCAAAAAAGACCTAGGGCAAGATATTTTTTGACTCCCTAATAGCCTTAATAGCTATGTCTCTACATCTAATGTTTCATTCCACTTTATGACCTAAAATTTGGAAAACACCTTTTTTGAATTGTCACACTACCTTGCACACTAATTTTTTGGAATCGATCATTGTAAAATACATAAGAGATGTATGCATTCTTCACCACAACGAGGAAATAGATCCCTTCTTTGATCACACAAGCCTCTATGTTAAGTAACTCATGCCTAATCTAAACTTCGGATCACCTACTACGTCGAAAGGGCAAATTTAAAGCATAATGACCGAAACACAAGGTTAATATGGATCCTCAAGTCAAAGAACTAATTATATGCACTATCATAAGCTTAAGAACTTGCTACTATTGATGTGCCACTATGGCTATCTAGTAGATTCTTTGAGTGGGCCTTTAATAAACTTATTTTCTAACAAGCACCCACTAACATGCATCTATGTCTAGCATAGATTGCCTAAGAAATGGGGCAATATCCAACAGCCCTTGGAGTATGCATCAATAATACATGTCTATCCAAATCTTAGATGCCCCTTCTCATAAGATTCTATGACTTGGAATATTTTAAATCATGACCTTAGAGACTTATTTCATGATCACCATCATATGTATAACCAAGACCAATAGTTTTGTGTAATTTAAGGACTTCAACCAAATGCAAGTGAAGTGTAATAAGCATATGATGAAAACAACTATCTTATAAAATATCGTGCAACCAAGATTGTCTCACAATTAGAGTAGTATTTACACACCAATTCTAATTAGCTATGGGGTACTATTCCAATACTTTTTAGTAGATTCTCTAAGTAGGTCTTCAGTGAACTTGTCCCCTAACAAACTCCCACTAATATGCATCCTTATCTAACATAGATTGCCTATGAAGTGTGGCAGTATCCAACTCCTTGTAATATATATCATTAGTGCAAGTTTATATGAATCTTAATTACCCTATTTCACAAGATTCCATGACTTTGAATATTTAAAATCATGACCTTGGAGACTTATTTCGTAATCGCCATCATATGCGTGCCATGTTCTGTAGTTTTATATGATTTAAAGGCTTCAACCAAATACATGTGAAGAAACTATATACACGTAGGATGAAGATGGCCATTTTATTGAATATAATTCAATTAAGACTGTTAGATGAAATAGTTATACATGACAATATAATTAGCTTTCAAGGAACTATTCCAACATTCTAATCAATTAACACACAAAAGCACACAAATCCAAAGAAAGTTTATTAAAATACCCATACAAACAACTCACTTATTATGATGCTAAAGTACCAAAAAGAGGGACCCAATGAAAAAGAAAAATGGTGGTTGCCCTAAATGAATGGTCACCAATAGTGAATGGTGATCATCAGCAGTAACTAGTGGTTATTGATGGTGAGTGGTTGATGGATATGGTGTTGGTTGGTGGTGGGTGATGGTGTCAATAGTTGATATTAAAGATGATGGGTAAAGTGAATGAGATATGAAGAAGGAGAAATAAGAAAAGGAAACTGAGGGAATATGGGGTTTTGGAAGGGAGAAAAAGTTTTAGAGGAAAACCCCAACCCTTTTTTTCTTTTTTGCTTTTCTCAAATCAACTATAAAACTTTCCACCCTATGTTAGGGCGCAGGATGTTTGCTCCTTAGCACAATGACTACTACGTTGTAATAGTACCTTGCAAGCTAATGAAATTAACCTTGTCAACTATTTCACTCATGGTACAATCTTGATTGAATGATATTTTTTCTATGACCATTTTCTCACATCCTCGTCGAGTTTTATTGATCAGAGTGTTAATCTAGAAGTAGAATACTATGATAAGGGCAAACCTTTGATACTTGTTTCCTGCTCCATGCTTATAGGCCCAAGGGATACTAGAAAGGAAGGTAAAAGGAATAAAGGTTCTTTCTTTAAGGGAAAACAACCATTAAAGGCATCCAGAGGAGTGAAGAAGATTATAAAGGAAATAGTCAATATTATTTATTTCTATTTTGGCAAAATAGGCCATTGGAAGCACTATTACAAGAAATACCTTGCAACCCTTAAGAAGGTTATGTGCATTATTAAACTATATTTAGGATAAATTTTTCCTCATTGATATATGATATTGCATGTTGTTCTTTTCTTTGTAAGTTGTTATAAAGAATAGAATGAAGGATATAACCAAGTGACGTGGATATGATCCACAACCTTAGCTAAGGAGCAAGAGTTGTGTCCAAAATCGAAGGCATACAATAATAAAGACTTAGGGAATTCCAGACTTGTGCTAGACCTTTGTTATAACATACCACATATGTTGAGAATATTATTTCAATTCTTATTTTGATATCGATGAATTTGATCCTTCTATATCAAATGAGAGATTGAAGGCATTAAACGATGGGTTTTTTAATTGCTATTGCTACAGTTAACAAAGGATTGTATATATTAGATTCTTAACCATCACTAATGCACTTTCAACTAAGTAAGCAAATTAGATATGCAAGAAAATGCCATGTTATGACATGCAAGACTGGGTCATATCTCCAAAAATAGGATGAACAAGTTTGAAGCTCTCAAAGCACTAGATGTTAGTGGCATAGAAGACATTACTACTTGTGAATTTTGTTTGAAGGAAAAATGATCATTGCTCCTTTTATGGGATAAACAGAGTGCTCCAGAAATCCTTTGAATTTAATGCATATGGATGTTTGTGGACTACTAAGAATTAGTAGGAGAGGAGGCTACTCTTACTTCATCGCCTTCACTAATGGTAATAGTCAGTACAGACATGTGTATCTTATGAAGTGCAAGTCTGAAGCCTTTGAAAAGTTTAAAGTGTATAAGAATAAAATAGCAAAGTAAATGACTTAGTATTAAAACTCTTCAATTGGATCAAGAGGGTGAATACTTAAGTACCAAATTCTTAGATTATTTAAAAGATAATAGGATTCTCTCTCAATGGACTCCACCTTATACACCCTAACGCAGTGAAATAGCTAAAAAGAGACATCGTACCTTATTAGACATAGTACATTTCATAATGAGCATCTTCGATGTGCCTGTATCTTTTTAAGGATATGCCTTAATAATGGTAGCAAAGTTACGAAGAGTAATACCTTCAAAATTGGTGCCAAAAATACCATACGAGATATGACATGGCAAAGTACCCTCTTACTACTATCTAAAGGTTTGGGGATCTTTTGCCTTTGTAAGATGGATAGTAGGAGACAAGTTGGATAATAGATCCACCTTGTGAAAGTTTGTGGAATACCCAAAAGAGTTTATAGGTAATTACTTTTATGATCCCTTAAGATAAAATGTGTTTGTTTTGAGGAATGCCACCTTTTTGGAAAAGAAATTTCTATAAGATAGAAAAGGCATTGTACTTGAACTTGGTAAAGTTTAAGATGATCAATAAATTCGACAAGTGGTAGAAATAAAAAAATATCAAAGGGCCTAATACATAATCTCTGAGAAGGTCAAACTAGATTTAGATGTAATGCAAAACATTTTGATTTCTTCATCAGATAATCAGATAGAGATCCAAAGACCTATAATGAAGCTATGCTAGACATAGATTCAAGACATTAGCTTGAAGCCATGATATTCGAAATGCACTCCATGTATTCAAACAAAGTATAGACTTTGGTAGATCTACCATAGGGAATAGTTTTCATTGGTTACAAGTGGATTTATAAGTGAAAGCTTTGGGTAGATGGAGAAGTGGTGACTTTTAAGGCAGTGGCAAAAGGTTACACTCTAAGACCCAATATCAATTTTGAGAAAACCTTTTCACCAATCACTATGCCAAAGTCCATTAAGATTCTACTTGCCATAGCTGCATATTATGACTATGAGATTTGGAAAACGAATGTAAAAACCACTTTCTTCAATGGAGACATTGAATAAATGATTCATATGTAGCAACTATAAGGTTTTACATCTAAGGAGAGTGAGCAAAAGGTTTTCAAACTCTAGAGGTCTATTTGTGGACTCAAACAAGCATCCTGAACTTGAAACATACATTTTGATTAGAAACTCAAATTTTTTGGCTTTATCAAAAATATGTAAGATCCATATATGTGTTATAGGCCAGTAGGAATAGTATACAGTTTATTATGCTTTATGTGGATGACATCCTTTTCATTAGGAATGAGGTAAAAATGTTAGATTGCACTAAAATATGGTTATTTACTTAATTCTCCAAAAAGATTTGGGAGAAGCATTCTATATATTAGGAATATGTATCTATAGAGATAGATTGAAGAGGATGCTGGGGCTTTCCCAAGGCCCATACATTGATAAAATACTAAAGAAGTTTAGTTTGGAGGAATCCAAGGGAGGATTTTTTCCCATAGGACATGGCATTCATCTCTTGAAGTCTATAGCCCTCAAGACTGAGGAAGAGATATGAAGAATGTCTAACATACCTTATACCTTCGCTAGTGGAAACATAATGTATGCAGTTCAATGTACAAGACCATATGTGGCACACTCTCTAAGCTTTATGAGCAAGTTCCAATCCAATCCCAGTGAGAGTCATTGGATAGTTGTAAAAATAATCCTTAAGTACTTGAAATGGACTAAGGACTTATTTTTGGTATATGGTAATGTAGAATTGAAACTCGAGGAATTTTTAGATTCAAGTTTTCAATCCGTTGTAGATGACCTAAAATCCCTTGTTGGGTTCACATTTTGCCTTAATAGTGGTCTAGTGAGTTGAAAGAGTTCTAACAAGAAACTATGGTTGAGACAACCACTGAGGTGAAATAATTTGTAGTTTTAGAAATTGCAAAGAAAGGTGTTTGGATGAAAAACTTCATCCAAGAGTTGGATGTGATGCCTAGCATGCATACACCTATAATTGTCTTTTGAAGATAATTTAGGATTTAAGCCAAGATCTCATCAGTAATCCAAACACAGTAAATGCATTATCATTTGATATATGATATCAATTGATAAAGGTGATAACTGAATGAATAAAGTTGCCTCAAAAGAGAATATAGCAGAACTACTGTATTAACCCCTAAAATATAAAGGTCTTTGGAGGACATCTTATGAAGATGAGTCTCAAGGTCACAAGGCATTGGCTTTAGGGCTAATAGGAGATTATTAGAATAGTGCCTTGCATGCTAATGAGATTAGCCTTATAAACTATTTCACTCATGATACAATTTTGATTGAATGATATTATTTATATAGCCATCTTTATTTTATGCTCTTTATTTACTTCACTAGCATTTAGATAAAACCCTTAGATCACACAAGACTATGGGACTTGATCACACATTGAGTGGTGATCATAGAATAAGTCTCATGCAGTCATGATCTTAAATCTTCCAACTTATTGGGTCTAATGAAATAGGACATCTAAAATCTAGATAGACTTGTATAACGATGCAAAAATCTAAGGGTTAGAGATTGCTCTGCTCTATAAGCAACTGTATGAGGTATAAGTGCATGTTTGCTAGATAATAAGGCACTAAAAACACACCAAAAACTCACTAGATAGCCATAATGGAAAGTCGATAGTGGCTAGTTATCCTACTTATGCTAGTGAATATTATTAGTCCTCTAACCTAAAGGTCAATGGAAACCTTGTGTCTGATCCTTATGCTTTAACTTTTTCTTAACTACCTAGCAGGGTTTTTGGGTGGAGGTTGGGTGTGAGCTACTTGGTATAAAGGTTTGTGAGATCCAAGAGGGAATCCAACTCTTTATCTTTGCGAAGGGCAGGTGCTTTTCCTATATGTTCTATAATGATCGATTCCAAGAAATTCTTGCGCAAGGTGATGTGACAATTTGGGAAGGCATTTCCAAAGATGAGGTCACAAAGGGAATCAAACATTAAGAATAGAAATATAGTATCGAGGCTATTAGGAAGCCGATAAATATCTTACCCTAGGCCTTTTTCGAGAGATAGAAGACGGAAAGACCGTATTTGCATGGTACACGTAATGCTAGATTGGTTCTTTAAGAGAATTTATTTCAGCCAACTAGTTGGGCTCCATAGGCTTGAGGTTAGACATCAACTATGGAGATTGGGTATTCTTTAATTAATGAGATTAATTGAATTGAGTCACTTAGTTTAAAGGAGTTTAAACTAAAATGAATATTTGGTATTTCAAAAGTCACAAGGAGTTGCGAGCCCATGTCCAATGAATGGTAAAACCTAATGGGTCACACATAAAATTCAATGACATGATCTATTGAAGGAAAGAGAATTTTCTAAAAGTTAGAAAATTCATCGCCGATTTTTGGATGAGGCAAAATTATAGTCATTTTCAATTTAATTGTTAAATTTGTTAAATTAATTTAAGGTAAGATTAATTAATTAAGTAATAATTAATTAATGTCACATGACTATCAATTGGTCAAAATTAATTTAAAGGTTGAGTTAATTTTGACTGGCTTAAAATGTTAAGCATTTTGACTTAAGAGTTAAGTCAAATGATTATTAATTAAATTAAAGTGTTTAATTTAATTAAGTTGGAGAGATGGTTTTTGGGAGAATTATTAAATGAAGAGTTCATTTAATAAGAATTAGAACTTAATTGTAAGAAATTTTTGTAGATGAAATTTGTGCTTTAATTAAATTCACTATTCACAAAATTAGTGGCCATCTAAGCAAGGGACATTTGGCATCATCTCCTTGTGGGAGGTGTGTGACCACTCCTGTATATGGATATGTTAGAGTGGCCGGCTAGATGTGTGTGAGGTGTGCACATTTTGTGTGATTTTCTCCTAATAGTATTGTGTAGTGAGAATGTAAGTTGTTAGCCTCCCATTATGCTCTCTTTCTCTCTCCTCCTTCTACCTCAATATTCGAACCATTTCTCTCCTCATTCTCTATAGTTTTTTAAGCCTTTCTATAGAGAATAGGCCATTGATTTGGTGAGTGGATGTTTGCATTAGAGGGAATCTAATTTGGTTGTTTTTGCTCTTGACTAGAGTTATTTCTAGCAATAGATTTTTGCTTCTATTGGGAATACCTATGGAGTTCTAATCAACTTAAAATTTGGATTGAAGAATCTTCAAAGGGTTGAGGAGTTCTGATAAAAATTTTAGCCAAAATAGAGGAGTCTATCTTGGGGAAAATTGGTAGTGATTCTACTGCACCAGTGAAGAGTTTGTTTGACGGTTGAAGAGATTTTTCTTTTTCTTTGAATTTTTTGCTTTCACCCAGGTATTTTCCTCTTCTAAATCTGAATTCTATATATTTCTAGAACCTTGTAGAGTTTTATGGGTTAGTTCATTCAATTTTTTTGAAAATATTTAGATCTTTGTGGCACACAAACCTACATACTAACCCTTGATCAAGTTATATCTTGCACTGGAGTGCTAAATCCTTGTGTAAGTCCCAAGGTATAATTTATGTCTTGCCTTGCACTAGGGCACAATATACTTACACCCTAGTGAAAGGACTACTAACCCTAGTGTGAGTTGATTCTCTCCTTGTATTGAAGCGCGAAATTCTTGTGCCTTGCAGCCTGGTCCAAGGATCACTAGTTTGTGTAAATTAGTCATGCCTTGCACTAGGAAGTAGGATACGTCTTGCACCCTTGCTCAATACCAATTGTCTTGCACCTTTTTTTTTTTTCGTTTTTGCTTCTATTCCTCAAAACAAAATAACAAGAAATAAACATTAGATCAAAAATAGAAAGAAAATATAGATGATGATGATAATGATGATAATAATATCAACAACACTAAAACATTCAAAAGAAAACTTGGGTTACCTCCCAATAAATGCCGAATTTATGGTCACCAGCTTGACTTTTTCAAGCATTATTTAACATCGTTCAAGGTGAGTGTGGATCATTGCCGATCAAAATTATCTTCCTAATAGTACATGATTCGTTGCCCATTCATGTTAAACCATCTACTTGTTCCTTGTCCTTCCAACTCCACTATTCCATATGGAAAAACTTCGATGATGCAAAATGGCCACAACCAACATGATTTGAGTTTTCTTGGAAACAACAAAATGTACTGTCCAAGTTCAAAAAGATGCTCTGAAATCATGCCACTTCTTTGTCTTTTCCTTGTATAACTTAACATTCTCCTAGGCATACACTACATTTATCTTATCCATTCAATTGCTATAACCTTTTCTCCTTCATTACTTTAGAATCAAAATTTAATTTCTATGTAGCTCAATAAGCATTTTGTTCCAATTCTACCAATAGATGACATACTTTTTGAAATGCTAATTTGTAAGGTGACATTCCAATGGGAGGTTTATAAATTGAACTATATGCCCACAATGTATCATCCAACTGCTTAGACCAATCTTTTTTCTAATGACACTCACTATTTTATCCAAAATTCTTTTAATTTTTCTACTTGAAACCTCAACTTGATCATTCGTTTGCGGATGATAAGCTATGGCAATTTTGTGTTTTACTCCGGATTTTGGCTAATAGTACATTAAAATGTCTATTACGAAAATGCCTTCCTCCATCACTAATAATAGCTCTAGGTGTACCAAAATGAGTAAAAATATTCTTTTTCATGAAGTTTGCTACAACAATAGAGTCATTAATTGGTAGAGCAATAGCTTTCACTCATTTGGAGACATAGCCAATTACCACATGAATGTAGAGATTCCCAAAAGATGGTATAAAGAGACCCATAAAATTAATACCCCACACATCAAATATCTCAACTTCTATTATTGCATTTAGAGGCATCTCATTTTCCTTAGAAATATTCCCTACTCTTTAACACCTACTACAGCATGTAATAAAAGTATAAGCATCTTTAAATAAAGTAGGCTAATAAAAACCAGATTGAAGAACCATTGCTATAGTGCCATCACTTTGATAATGACCTTCATATGGGAATGAATGGTAATGCTCAATTATGCTCCTCTCTTTTTCTTCTAAGACACTCCCTCTAAGTAATTAATTTGGACAAATTCTAGATAGAAGTGGCTTGTCCTAAACATATTTTCTAACTTTTGAGAGAAATTTCTTCTTTTGTAGAGAATTAATTTGTAGAGGGAAGATTCCACTAATTATATAATTTACTATATCTGTATAACATGGAAATCTTTTCTCATCTATCGCAAATAACTACTCATCCTGGAATATTTCATTGATCATTGTCTTCTCATTTATAAATTTAGTACTTTTTAAACTTGATAAGTGATCAACAATTTGATTTTCTAAACCTGATCAAATTCTTGTAATCGGAACACCTATTTAATTAATCTTGGCTTGGCATCTTTCTTGCCCATTAGATACCTAATAGCTGAATGGTCTATGTATATTATCACCTTTGTTCCTACCAAATATGAATAAAACTTGTCAAAGGCAAATGCTACAACTAATAGCTCTTTCTCCATGGTAGTATAGTTTACCTACATATCTATTAGTGTTTTGCCAGCATAATATATTGAACGAAAGATCATTTCCCTATATTGGACTAAAACAACACCAACAATAAATAAAGTCACTAGGATCACACATAAGTTCACAAGGTAAATTCTAATTAGGCACAATAATAATAGGCACAAATACAAGTTTCTTTATCAATTCATTGAAAATACTAAGATCTTCATCATCAAACTTAAAACATACATCATTTTCTAGCAAATTACATAAGAATTTAGAAATTTTAGAAAAATCCTTAAAGAAAAGCCTATAAAAACCTGCATGTCCTAAGAAACTACGAATACCTTTTACCGATGATGGAGGTAGAAGTTTTTCAATTGTTTTAATTTTTTCTTTGTCTATCTCAATATTGCCATCAATGAGGATTTTCAATCTTACCTGCATGTCCTAAGAAAATTTTCTACCATATCAATGAAGATTACTATCAGAGACCTCTTAAAAGTGGCTGGTGCATTGCAAAGGCCAAAAGGCATCTTTGGGAAAGCAAAAGTGCTATATAGATAAGTGTATGTTGTCTTTTCCTAATCCTTTAAAGCTATGGAAATCTGGTTGTACCCTGAGTAACCATCTAAGAAGCAATAATATTTTTTTCCTACCAATTTATCTAGCATCTTATTAATGAAGGGTAAGGGAAAGTGATCATTTCTTTTGGGTTTGTTTAACTTTCTATAATCATGTACAATTACCATGCAATAACTGTTCTTTTGGGTTTGTTTAACTTTCTATAATCATGTACACTTACCATCCAGTAACTGTTCTTATCGAAATAACTTTCTATAATCATGCACACTTACTACTATCATGCCTCCTTTATTTGGTACATATTGTACTAGACTAACCCATGAGTTATCTAAGATAGAATAAATAATACCTGCATTAAGCCACTTAATGATTTCCTTCTCCACTATTTCTTTCATTATGGGATTCAATCTCCTTTGATGTTCAATGGAGCCTTTGTGATTGTTCTCAAGTAGGATTTTGTGTATGTAAGATGAAGGGCTAATTCCTTTAATATCTATAATTGTCTATCTAAATTCCTTTTTACACTCCTTCAATACTCTTAACAACCTATCTCTTTGCACATTATATAAAAAAAATAAGATAATAACAAGCAATGTAAAAGAACTACCCAAATAAGAATATCATAACTGATTAGGAAGAAGCATCAATTCTGAATTGGGTGGTTTTTCAATGGATGGCTTCAAAATTTATGATGAGGTAGATATATACAAAGTTTCTAATTTTGGTTGCTTAGTAATCCTTGGTATTACTTCTAGGAAATTTAGAAATTCTTAGATTTCTACATCATCTATATCCGCTAAAGCAAGTAAAGCTGCTTCAAGGGCATTAGTATGGTAAGCATTTTGAAAAATATTTCTTACAAGCTTATTTATAACACTAACTGCAAAACAATCATCAAATGCATTGGGATATTTAATAACCTTAAGAATATCAAATTTTACCTCTTTATCTTGAACTCTCATGGTGAATCGATCTTTTTGCAAATCAATAAAAGCTATGCCTATGGCTAAAAATGGCCTCCCAAGAATAATAGGTACCTCACAATCTTTCTCCATATCCATAACAATGAAATCTACAAGAAAAATAAATTTATCAACTGTAATTAAAATATCTTCAATTACTCCCTTTTGATATGCAAGTGATCTATCTGTTAATTGCGAGGTCACAGTAGAAGGTTTGACTTCTTTGAGTCTAGGTTTCTAATAAATAGGGAATGGCATTAAATTTATACTTGCTCCCAAATCACATAGTGCACATCCTAAAAGATAAGTTCTAATGGTACATAGAATTGTGAATTCTTGGATCTTTAAGTTTTAGCAATAACTTCTTTTGGATAATTGCCTACATTCTTCTATTAAAGCTACTATTTCAAATTCATCTAAATGCCTTTTCTGGATATAATATCCTTCATAAACTTCACATATCTTGGCATTTGTTCTAGAACCTCAACTTAAGGAATATTAATTTGTAGTTTCTTGGAAACTTCCATAATCATTGAAATTACTTATCCAAATTTTGTTTCCTAAGCATTTGAGGAAAAGAAGAAGGTGGTGTGATGGTTTTAGATTCAATCTTCTGCTCTAACTCCTCTTCTTTCTCAACTATTAGAGGTTCTTCCACTTCTTTCAAGACTTAAGACACCTTTTGAATTTCTTGCAACTTCCTTTCATTCCATAGAGTAATTTCCTTGTAATGTATTTTTCTTCTTGTTTAGAATTTACCTCAGCATCACTTGGCAAAGTTCCCTATTGTCTTATACTTAATACATGGATTAGTTGCGCCATTTGTGTTTCTAACATTCTAATTGAAGCTGATTGATTTTAAATTGCAATCTCAATTTTTTTCATGAATTACACAAACATCTCCTCTAATGATGGCTTCTTTTCTATAGTTGGTATCTTTATTTGTTACTAAAAGTATGGTGGTAACAGTTGAGAAGCTGAAGTGTGTCCTTAGTTGTTGCTCCATGAAAAATTGGAATATTGCCTCTATCTAAGATGAATGTTGCCTCTATCTAAGATTATAAGTATTTGAGTATGGATTATTTTGATTCTTGTTGAAGTTCCCAACAAGCTGCGTTATTTCTAAAGTATACTGATACTAATCACTCGAATATACATCCTTGCTAATATCGCAAGTAATAAGTTAACTCATTACTACTTGAACTAGCTATATTGGTAGAGTTACAAAACTCATAGATGTATCAAACTTCCTTATTAAGGCTTTTATTTGTGCAATTAAAGATGAAGTAGCATTCAACCTCATAAGTTCTTGCAGCTTTCTTTAGTTTAGTTAACTCATATTTAGCTACTGATAACTGTTTCCAGGCATCTCTTAAAATAACTCAAATATATCCACAATTATCTTCCACGTAAGTGTACTTTCTAAAACAGCATCAATTATTCCATCAGTTTGTGTGGATAATCTTGTTGGAATAGTGCCTCACAAGCTATTACATTGGCTTTGTAAATAATTTTATTTTAAGACAATCTTAATTGAATGATATTTATTATATGGTCATTTTCATCTTATGCTCTTTGTTTTCTTCACTTGCATTTGGATTAAGCCCATAGATCACACAAGATTATAGGACTTGGTCACGTAATGGGTGATAATCATGGAGTAAGTCCTACACAGTTGTAATTTTAAATCTTTCAAGTCATAGGATCTTATGAGATAGGACATATAAAATTTAAATAGACTTGCACTAACGATGCATAAATCTAAGGGTTGGATATTGCTCCATTCTATGAGGAATCCCATATGAGATATAGATACATGTTAGTAGGTATTTGTTAGAGAACAAGGTACTGAAGACTTGCCTACAGAATCCACTAGATAGCTAAAGTGGCATGTCGGAAGTAGCAAGTTCTCCCACTTATGCTAGTGCATATTATTAGTCCTTTGACCTGAGGATCTATGGTAGCCTTGTGTTTAGCCATTATGCTTTGACTTTTCCCTAGTCACTTAGCAAGCTGTTCGGGTAGAGATTGGGCATCAATTACTGGACATAGAGGTTTGTGAGATCCAAGAAGAAATCTGACACTTTGTCTTTGTGAAGGGTGAGTTCATCTTCTATGTACTCTATAATAATCAATTCTCTAAAATCCTTGCACAATATGGTGTGACAATTTGAAAAATGAGTTTTTCAAAGGTGAGGTCACAAAATGGAATCGAACATTAAGAATAGAAATATAGTATTGAAGCTATTAGGAAGCCAACTAATATCATGCCCTAGGCCTCTTTTGAGAGATAAGAGACAGAAGAACTGTATTTGCATAGTATGCGTAATACTAGAATAAGACTTCAAGAGCAATCATTTTGGCTATTTAGTTGGGCTCCATTTGCTTGTGGTTAGACATCGACCATGGAGATTGGGTACTTTTCAATTAATAAGATTAATTAAATTGAGTTGCTTGGTTTAAAGGAGTTTAAACTAAAGTAAATATTTGATATTCCAAAGTCACAAAGAGTTGTGAGCCTATGTCTAATAAATAGTAGAACCTGATGGATCACACATAAAAGCCAATAAAATGGCCTATTGAAGGAAGGTGAATTTTCTAAGAGTTAGAAAATTCATGAGCATTTTTGGAGGAGGCAAAATTGTAGTCATTTCGACTTGATCAGTTTAAATGTTAAATTGATCTAATTAATTTAAGAGTTAAATTAAGATCAATTAATTGAAGGTTAATTAATTGATGTCACATGTCTATCAATTGATCAAAATTAATTTACAGTTTGAGTTAATTTTGACTAGCTTAAATTGCTAAGCGCTTTGACTTAAAAGTTAAGTCAAATGATTATTAATTAAATTAAAGTTTTTATTTTAATTAAGTTGGAGAAATAATTTTTAGGAGAATTATTAAATGAAGATTTCATTTAACAAGAATTAGAATTTAATTGCAAGACATTTCATTGGATGAAATTTATGTTTCAATTAAATTCACTAATCACAAAGTTAGTAGCCACCTAAGCAAGGGACACTTGGCATCACCTCCTTGTGGAAGGTTTATGACCACTCATATATATAGATTTGGTAGAGTGACCGGCCATATGCATGTGAGGTGTGCACATTTTGTGTGATTTTCTCCTAACAATATTGTGTAGTGGGAATCTAAGTTGTTGGCCTCTCATCACTCGCTCCTTCTGCCTCCTCCGTTCACCTCAATATTCCCAGCTTCCTTCTCTCATTCTCTGCATATTTTCCTTATGTATAGAATATGCCATAGATTTGGTATGTAGACATTTTCATTAAAGGTAATCTATTTTGGTTGCTTTGGCTCTTAACTGGAGTAATTTTTGGCCGCCGGTTTTTGCCTCTTCTAAGAGTACCTTCGGTGTTCTCATTGGCTTGGAATTTGGACTGTAGAATCTTCAAAGGGTTAAGGAGTTCCAAAACAAATTTCAGCCTGAATGGAGGAGTCCATCCAAGGGAAAATCAATGGTGATATTACTTCACCAGTGAAGAGCCTATTTGATGGTTGGAAAGAGTTTGACTTTTGCTCTTCATTTTTGCCATCACCAAGGAATTTCCCTTTCCAAATCTGAATTTAATGCATTTTTTGATGCTTAGGGTGTTTGTGTGGACTATGTTTTCAACCTTTTGGGAAAATATTTGGACCCTTATACCACATAAACCTATAAGTGGTAACAGAGCTATATTCATGCATGGATTTGGATTTTTCTTAGCTTGGATGATTGGTGTTTGTGAAAAACTGATCTCTATCACCATGTATCTGATCCATATGATGGGTTGGAGTGTATGGATGATCTTGGTTGTGGCTCCTTGATTGATGGACTAAATCATGCTATTATGTGTATTAATTGTTAAATCATATGATGGGCATGCTTTGATTCAATTTCTAATGTTATTTTTTGATTTGGCATTGGGGAATGTTATATTCTGATATGATATTTTACGAATGGCCTTAGGTTGCTTTATTCATTTTTGGGTCCAATAAGATTGGATATAATTGGAGATCTTTGAAGAATATGATTCTAACTTAAACTTGTTTTTCTAGTATCTTTGGGCACTTGATATTTCAGTTTGAAAAGGTGTTTTAATCTGAAATCTTCATCCATATTATGTGTTTTGATGTTTAGAAGTTTTCTAAAAATCTTGGTACATGAAATTTGAGCCGAAAATGGCTTGATTCGATCGAGAGTCACTACCTAGCAATGAGCAAGCCTCAGCTAGCAGCCTTTAGTTGGGTTTGGGATGAGTTTTAAGCTTTTTATTTGGTTCCTTTAGTGACCAAACTTGTTTCAAAACACATACAATGGTCCAAAAATATTTTGCAAGGCCTCAAAATTATGTTGGACACTTTTTGGTTGCTTTTAAAACTTGTTATAGTTGATCTTCAATTATGGCAAAAATATCATGCATAAATGTTATGCTTGTTTTTGCATGACCAATTATCTGTTATTATCATTAGGACTTAATTGTTAGAATTAAATGTCAATTCTTGGTTTATTTATTGTTCATTTAAATATTGAATGAATGACAATTGAATAGGGATGATCATGAGCCTCTAATATTGATTTGATTTATTTCAATTGTTGAAATAGGTTATATTAACTAAGACTTGCATGTCTCTTGTTCTTCTTGTAAAATTTATGGGAGTAGAATAATTAGAAGTGAGGTTTTCTTACTCTTGTAAATGTTTGAAGGAGCAAAGAGGATTCAAGGAGGCTTGAAGAACTATGAATATATGAGATACAGTCATGTAATAGCTTTGTTTAATCTACCCACCTAAAATCAATTGAGCTATGCACTTATGGCTCTAAGTGCATCACTTGGTTAGGCTTATGGTCATCTCACCCTAGGAGCATGCCAAGCTATTTACTTATTATGCTTTTCATATCCCATTAATGTATGAGATGCATGATTAGGATATAGAGAACCTAAATAAGAAGATAAAAATGATGAGATCTTTGCAAGAAAAAACACCTCACTTAGAATGTCTAAGTATTTTCAAATATCAAGTTAAAATGGATATAAATTAAAATGTTTTTAATTAATTCAATCCTTCCACTAATATTGTATGCCATGATGATGCTACCAATTTTATGTGATGGCACTTAGTCACGAGGGTCACACTTAGGTGGAAAGCTGTGAGCAGCACTTAGCGTAAGATGCACCTTTAACTTAAGAACCTTCATGCATTGGCACTCAATCATATGAATGTCGTGAGGCCATCTTAAATTAAAGTATGATTGGTAGGTTAGACTTAGACACTTATTAGTATATATGGCACATGATCATGTGGTTCTCACTTTTGTAATTCATTATAAGGGATGGAAAGAAGAAGGAATCTGCATGAATGGGATATGATCCTCCACCTAGGAAATGGGGCAAGAGTTGCAGCCATGGTTAGGGGTGTAAATAAGATGAGACTATTTGCAAATGGTTCGGGCTCGACTCAATGAAAGCTTGTATTTGGCTCGATGATTGCAAGCTCGAGTCAAGTTGAGCTAAACTAAGCTCAATAATATTCGACTCAAAAAGCTCGACAACCTAAACAAGTTTTTTTATTATATATACAAAAATATATATAATTATAATGTAAGCTAATATAATAAAATCTATAAAGATGAGAAAATAATAATAATAATAATAATTTAGTTTTTTATTTTTAGATAAATAAAGAACAAAATTATTTAAAAAATTTATAATTATGGATTTTATTTTGAGTCTAAATGAGCTTTAGTCAATTCAAACCTATACGAATTTGAGTTTGAGCTTAATGGATTGAGTTTTTCTGCTTCTCTATAATGAGCTTTATCAAGTCAAACTCGATAAGGCTCACCAAGCATTCATCTATTTCAATGAGCTGAGCTTGAGCCTGGCTTTTGAAGCTCAACCAAGCTTAGCTCAAGTTCGAGCTCATGAATTAATAAATGAGCTGAGCATGAACCTGCTAGATTCGAGCTCAGCTTGGCTCGGCTTGTTTACACTCCTAGCCATGGTCTAAGGCATTATTAAGTTAAACTTGGAGAATTGTAGTATTTTTCTTAATGCAATTAATTATGTATCTAATATTGTTAATAATATCTTTTCAATTCCCATTTTTGATGGTAAAAGATTTGATTTTTCTATATCAAATAGAATTTTGAAAGCATTAAAGAATGGTTCTTTGATTGCTAAAGGTACATTGATCAACAAATTATACATATTTGATTCTCAAACTTCACTAATGCATATTCAATCAAACAAAAAAAAAATTGGAGAAACAAGAAGATGCCATTCTTTGGCATGTTAGACTTGGGGATATCTCCAAAAATAGGATGAACAAGATGGAAGTTCTCAAAGCACTAAAAGTTAGTAGCATTGAAGACCTTTTTACTTTTAAATCTTGTTTAAAAGAAAACATATCCAAAGCTCTTTTTGTAGGACAAATAGAGCACTCTACAAATCCTTTAGATTTGATCCATACGGATGTTTGTAGTCCACTAAAAATTAGTGGGAGAGGAGACTATTCTTACTTCATCACCTTCACAGATGATTTTAGTTGGTTTGGACATGTGTATCTTATGAAGTACAAGTTTAAGGCCTTTGAAAAATTCAAAAAGTACAAGAATAAAGTAGAAAAGTAAAAGTGACTTAGTATTAAAGCTCTTTAATCGGATTGAGGAGGTGAATACTTGAGTACCAAATTCTTAGATTATCTAAAGGAGAACAGGATTCTCCCTCAATGGACTCTACTCGACATACCTCAGCATAATAGAGTAGCTGAGAGAAAAAATCGTACCATGTTGGATATGATACGTTCCATGATGAGCTTTTTGATATACCTATATCCTTTTAGGGATACGCCATAAAAACAGCGGCAAGATTACTAAATATAGTACCTTCAAAGTCAATGCCAAAAACACCATATGAGATATAGCATGGCAAAGCACCCTCTTACTAATATCTCAAAATTTCAGGATCTCCTACATATGTGAGATGGATAGTGGAAGATAAGTTGGATAACAAATCCACCTTGTGCAAGTTTGTGGGATTCCCTATAGAGTCTATAGATTATTACTTTATGATCCTTTGGAGCAAAGGGTGTTTCTTTTAAAAAACTCCCACTTTTCGAAAAAAAAAATTTTATTGGACAGAAAAAGTGTTGTCATTTAACTTGATGAAGTTCAAGATGATCAAGAAATGCCATAGGTAGTGGAAATGAAGGAATTGCAAAAGCCTTGTACACAATCTCAAAAAAGATCAGAATAGATCAAGAAGCAACCTGAAAGGTTTGGATTTCTTCATATAATGGGATAATTGGATTATGATCCGAAGGCCTATGAAGAAGCTATGCCAAACATAGATTCAGGACATTGGCTAGAAGCCATGAGATTCAAAATAGACTCCATGAACTCAAACAAAGTGTAGACTTTGGTAGATCTACCAATGGGAATAGTTTCAGTTTGTTGCAAATGGATCTTTAAGCGAAAGCTTGGGGTAGATAGAGAAGTGGTAACTTTTATGGCATGACTAGTGGAAAAAGGTTACATTCATGGATCTAATATTAATTTTGAGAAAACTATTTCACCAATCGCTATGCCTAAGTCTATTTAAATTTTAATTACCATAGCTGTATATTATGACTATCAGATATGGAAAATGGATGTAAAAATTGCTTTTCTCAATGGTGACATTGAAAAAGAAATTTATATAGAGTAACCACAAGGTTTTACGTCCAAAAAGAGTGAGCAAAAGGTTTGTCAACTACAAAGATCCATTTATGGACTCAAACAAGCATCCCGAAGTTGGAACATATGCTTTGACAAAACAGTCAAATCATTTGACTTTGTTAAAAATATGTATGAGCTATGTGTGTATATGAAGGCTAGTAGAAATAGTGTATAGTTTATTGTGCTTTGTGTTGATGACATCTTTCTCATTAGGAATGAGGCAGGAATGTTAGAATGTATTAAAGCATGGTTATTTATTTAATTCTCCATGCATAATTTGGGAGAACCATCCTACGTATTAGGAATATATATCTACAGAGATAGATTGAAGATGGTGTAGGGGCTTTTTTAAACCCCATACATTGATAAAATACTAAAGAGGTTTAGCATGAAAGAATCTAAGAGAGGATTCCTTTCTATGGGACATGGCATTTATCTCTTGAAGTCTATGAGCCCCAAGACTGAAGAAGAGAAATAAAGAATACTTTATGCCTCCACTATTGAAAGTATAATGTATGCAATTCAATGTACTAGACTAGATGTGGCACACTTACTAAGTGTTACGAGTTGGTACCAATCTAATCCTGATGAGAGTCACTGGATAGCCATAAAAGTAATCCTTAAGTACTTGAGAAGAAGTAAGGATATGTTTTTGATATACGACAATGAGGAATTGAAACTCAAAGAGTTTTTGGATTTAAGTTTCCAATTTGATGTAGATGACCTCAAATCCACTTTGAGATCTATATTTTGCCTTAATGTCAGCACGGTAAGTTGAAAAAGATTGAAATAAGACACCACAGTTGACTCTACCCTAAAGATAGGATATATTGCCGATTTAAAAACCATAAATAAAAGGTGTTTAGATGAAAAACTTCATTCAAGAGTTGAATGTAGTACCTAACATTACTGACCTAATTGTTGTCTTATGTGACAACAAGCTAAAGAGCTAAGATCTCATCAGCGATTCAAGAACATTTTGAGGTGATATCATTTGATCTGAGAGATTATTGAAAAAGGCAACATCCGAGTGGAGAGAGTTGCCTCAAAAGAGAACATTAGCTAACTAAGCCCTATCGTAAAAGGTCTTTGAAGGACATCTCAAGAAAATAAGTCTCAAGGCCATAGGCATTAGCTTTAGCATAAATAGGAGCTTGTTGGAATAGTGCCCCACAAGCTAATTAGATTGGCCTTGTAAACTATTTAATTGTAAGATAATCTTGAGTGAATAATATTCATTATATGGCCATCTTCATCTTACACTTTTTATTTTCTTCATTTGCATCTGGATAAAGCCTATAGATCACAGAAAACTGTGGGACTTGGTCATGCATTAGGTGGTGATCATGGAATAACTCCTACACAGTTGTGATCTTAATTTTTCCAAGTAATAGGATCTTATGAGACAGGGCATCTAAGATCCTGATAAACTTGGACTGAAGATGCATAAATCCAAGGATTGGACATTGCTCCATCCCATGAGCAATCCTATATGAGATATGGATGCATTTTAGTGGGTGCTTTTAGAGAATAAGGCACTAAAGACCTGTATAGAAAATCTAATAGATAGTTGAAGTGGCATATCAGTTGTAGCAAGTTCTCCCACTTATGCTAATTAGTGCATATTATTAGTCCTTTGACCTGAGGATCCATGATAGCATTGTGTTTGGCCCTTATGCTTTGACTCTTCCCTAGTCACTTAGTGGTCCGTTCAAGTAGAGATTAGGCATGAGTTGCTGGATATGGAGGTTTATGAGATCTAAGAAGAAATCAGACTACTCATCTTTGTGAAGGACAAGTGTATCTCCTATGTGTTCTATAATAATGAATTCTTAGAATCCTTGTGCAAGGTGGTGTGATGATTTGAAAAAGGTGTTTTTGAAACGTGAAGTCACATAACGGAATTGAACATTAAAAATAGAAATATAGTATTGAGGCTATTAGCGAGTCAACTAATATCATGCCCTAGGCTACTTTCAAAAGATAGGAGATTGAAGGACCCTTTTTGCATGGTATGCGTAATGCTAGAATGGGTCTTCAAGAGCAATCATTTTAGCCATTTAGTTAGGCTCCATGGGCTTGAGGTTGGATATCGACCATGGAGATTAAGTACTCTTCAATTAATGAGATTAATTAAATTGAGTCACTTAATTTAAAGGAGTTTAAACTAAAGTGAATATTTGATTTTCCAATGTCATAAGTGTTGGAATAGTGCCCTACAAGCTAATTAGAGTGGCAGCCTTGTAAACTATTTCATTGTAAGACAATCTTAATTGAATGACATTTATTATATGGCCATATTCATCTTATACTTTTTATTTTCTTCACTTGGATTTGGATGAGCCGCATAGATTACAGAAGACTAAGAGACTTGGTCATGCACTGGGTGATGACTGTGGAATAAGTCTTGCATGATCATGATCTTAAATCTTCCAAGTCAAAAGATCTTATGAGACAAGGCATCAAATATATAAATAGACTTGCACTGATAATGCAAAAATCCAAGGGTTGGATATTGCTCCATTCTAGGAGGAATACCATATGAGATATAGATGCATATTGGTAGGTGCTTGTTAGAGCACAAGCTACTAAAGACTCGCCTGGAGAATCCACTAGATAGCTAAAGTGGCATATCGATAGTAGCTAGTTTTCCTGCTTAAGCTACTATATATTATTAGTCCTTTGACCTAAGGATCTATGGTAGCCTTGTATTTGGCCCTTATGTTTTGACTCTTCCCTAGTTACTTTGTGGGCCACTTGGGTAAGGATTGGGCATGAGCTGCTGGATATGGAGATTTGTAAGATCTAAGAAAGAATCCAAATCCTTGTCTTAGTAAAGAGCAGTTACATCTCCTATGTGCTCTATAATGATCAATTCCCAGAAATCCTTGCGCAAGGTCATGTGACAATTTGGAAAAGGAGTTTTTCAAAGGTAAGGTCACACAATGAAATGGAACACTAAGAATAAAAATATAGTATTGATGCTATTAATGAGCTGACTAATATTTTTCCCTAGGCCTCTTTCAGGAGATAGAAGACGGAAGGATTGTATTTGCATGGTACGTTTAATGCTAGAGTGGTTTCACAAGAGCATTCATTTCAGCCAATTAGTTGGGCTCCATGGGTTTGAGGTTGGACATCGACCATGGAGATTGGGTATTCTTCAATTAATGATTAATTGAATTGAGTTGCCTAGTTTAAAGGAGTTTAAACTAAAGTGAATATTTGATATTGCAAAGTCTCAAGGAGCTATGAGCGCATGTCCAATGAATGGTAGAATCTATTGAGTCACATACAAATGACAATTAAATGGCCTATTGAAGGAAGGTAACTTTTCTAAGAGTTAAAAAATTCATGATCGTTTTTTTTGCGTGGAAAAATTGTAGTCATTTTGACTTGATCAATTTCAATGTTAAATTGGCCAAATTAATTTAAGGGTCAAATTATGATCAATTAATTAAGGGTTAATTAATTGATGTCACATGACTATCAATTGATCAAAATTAATTTAAGGGTTGAATTAATTTTGATTAGCTTAAAATGTTAAGCGTTTTGACTTAAGAGTTAAGTTTAACAATTTTTAATTAAATTAAAGTGTTTAATTTAATTAAGTTGGAGAGATAATTTTTGGGAGAATTATTAAATAAAGAGTTCATTTAATAAGAATTAAAATTTAATTGTGAGACATTTCATTAGATAAAATTTGTGCTTCAATTAATTTACTATTTACAAAGTTAGTAGCTAGGTAAGCAAGTGGCACTTGGCATCACCTCCTTGTGGTAGCTGTGTGACCACTCCTACAGATAGATATAATGAGTGGCCGGCCAAAGGGTGTGTGAGGTGAGCACATTTTGTGTGATATTCACCCAACAATATTGTGTAATGGGAATTTAAGTTGTTAACCTCCTGTCACTCTCTCCTTCTCCGCCCTTCTTCCACCACAATATTCCCATCCTTCCTTCCCTCATTCTTTGCAGATTTTTCAGCCTTTCTATAGAGAATAGGCTATTGATTTGGTGTGTGGACGTTTACATTAGAGGCAATCTAGTTTGGTTGTTTTTTGCTCTTGATTGAAGCTGTTTTTGGCGACAGGTTTTTGCCTCCACATGGAGTACCTCTAGAGTTCTTATCGGCTTAAAATTTGGAATGTAGAATCTTCAAAAGGTTGAGGATTTCTAATAAAAATTTCATCCCAAACGCAAAAGTCTATCCAAGGGAAAAATGGTGGTGATCCTATTACATCGGTGAAGAGCCCATTTGATTGTTAGAAAGAGTTTGACTCTTGCTCTTCATTTTTGCAATCACCAAGGCATTTTCACTTTTTAAATCTGAATTCCATGCATGTTTTGATCCTTAGGATGTTTGTGTGGACTAGTTATTTTAGTGTTTTGTGAAAATATTTGGACTCTAGTGCCACACAAACTTGCAACAAAGAGTTGTGAGCCCATGTCTAATAAATGGTGGAACCTAATAAGTCACACACAAAAGCCAATAAAATTGCCTATTGCAAGAAGGTGAATTTTCTAAGGGTTAGAAAATTCATGACCATTTTTAGAAGAGGCAAAATTGTAGTCATTTTGAATTAATCAATTTAAATGTTAAATTGGTCAAATAATTTAAGAGTTAAATTAAGATCAATTAATTAAAGGTTAATTAATTGATGTCACATGACTATCAATTGGTCAAAATTAATTTAAGGTTTGAGTTAATTTTGACTAGCTTAAATTGTTAAGCGCTTTGATTTAAGAGTTAAGTCAAATAATTATTAATTAGATTAAAGTATTTAATTTAATTAAGTTGGAGAGATAATTTTTGGGAGAATTCTTAACTAAAGCGTTCATTTAATAAGAATTAGAATTTAATTGCAATACTTTTTATTGGATGAAATTTGTACTTCAATTAAATTCACTAATCACAAAGTTAATGGCCACCTAAGCAAAGGACACTTGGCATCTCCTCCTTGTGGGAGGTGTGTTACCATTCCTATATATAGATATGGTAGAGTGGCCGGCCATTTGCATGTGAGGTGTGCACATTTTGTGTGATTTTCTCCCAACAATATTATGTAATGGGAATCTAAGTTGTTAGTCTCCCATCATTCTCTCTTTTTCCTTCCTTCTTCCAACTTCATATTCCTAGCCTTCCTCCACTTATTCTCTATAGATTTTCCAGCCTTTCTATATAGAATAAGCCATATATTTGGTGTGTGGACATTTACATTAGAGGCAATCTATTTTGGTTGCTTTTACTCTTGATTGGAGCAATTTCTAGCAGTCAGTTTTTGTTTCTTCTAGGAGTACATCTAGTGTTTTGATCAGCTTAAATTTGGATAATAGAATCTTCAAAAGGTTGAGGAGTTCCAAGAAAAATTTCAGCCCAAACGGAGAAGTCCATCCGTGGAAAAATCGATGGTGATCCTATTGCACCGATGAAGAGCTAGCTTGGTTATTAGAAAGAGTTTAACTTTTGCTCTTCATTTTTGCCATAAGTAAGGTATTTTCCACTTTCCAAATTTGAATTTAATGCATGTTTTGTTCCTTGGGGTGTTTGTGTGGGCTAGTTTTTTCTACCTTTTGTGAAAATATTCAGACCCTAATGCCACACAAACCTACAAATCTATTATAGAATGTTTGCAGTTAAAGCCACTTTCTTAATTCATGGTGAGGGTATTTTAGAGTATCTCTTTATATCTTTTCCATGCCTAATAAAATATTTCCTATTCAAATTGGACAAAAGAAGTAATCTCATTCCTTAACTTGGTTATTCGTGATGATGGGAAAGACTATGCAAAGAATACGCTAAATCCTCTCAAGTGCTAATGGACCCTCATGGCAAAGATGCCAACCAACTCTTCGCTTTGTCCCTAAGTGATAAAGAGAACAACCTCAATTAGGTTGCATCATATTACATTTGAAGGTGTAACAAATCTCTATTAAACTAGCTAAATGAGCATTCAGATCTTCCATTGAAAAAGCCCCAAATCGTACTAAACTCTATTTCAACTAAATGATGACTAGATTAATCTCAAAATTGTTTACCTAAATAGCTGGTCTGGTGATTCCTATGTGAAAGTCCTAAATCTATAGGATAACACAGTCCCCCAAGCATCCATCTTTTTCTGCTATTTCTATAGTATTCTCGTTATCTCACTAAAGTGCTTGTCTACATCATTGAAAATTTCTCTCAATCTTTAGATCAAATAGACTAATTCCAGGTCCTAATTATCTTACATATAATTGCAAAGGTCCATGAAATAAATAAATTAAATTAAATTAAATAAACAAAGAAAAATTTTGAATTAAAATTGGGTGCTTAAAATAATATTAGCATAAACAAAAAAAACTTTAGTTTCCTGGCAATGGAGCTAAAAATTTATTGGTGTGAAAAATGAATTATGCAAGCAATCATGCAAGTGTACATGTCATAATAAGTAATAAAGTAATGAGAAGAGTGTCAATCCCACGATGAGCTAATATATTTGCTACTAATTACTAATTTATTGCACACTTGTTTCATTCAAGTAAAAATTAATTGTGTCGAAATTAAATTTAAACTAATAAAAATAAGAAAAAATGTACTGATTAAGTTTTCCACTCAAATAGAGATGAAAAAGGGGAAACAAATTAGGTTCCAATAATTAGAACAAAAATAGACAAAAATAAAACTAATCTTTTCCTTCCCAAGGATCATTAACAAGCTAAAAATAAAGATTAAGATGTTGAAAATTACCTTTGATAAAAGCAACCAACGAAATCAACTAAATCACTCTTAGGACTCCTCCAATGGATGATCAACAAGCTTTGAAACCTAAATCCAATTGCTTCCCTTCCAATGCTGCAAGAATCAACAAAATTGGCACACCAATTCACCACCAATACAAGGAGAATCTGGCCAAAAATCCTAGAATCCAAAGCCTCTTGAACATCCAATCAATGCTTCAAAATGGCCCAAAATCGATACACTAATGAACTTTTAAGTTCCCCAAGTGTTGAACTGCTAATTTTAACTCCACACACCTAGGATTAGCTCTCAATCAACCTCACTTTGCTTGAAAAGAGTGGATGATGATGATGCTAATAGGGGTAGCAATTTTCGGAGGAGGAGAGAGGAAAGAGAGAATTTTGGTGCGATTATTCAACACATGAATCATACCACACTTTGAAAAGGAAAATATGAGAGATGCCAATCAATCACAAGTGGCCAGCCACAAGCTTATTTATAGGAGGGTATGGAAGCCTTACCCTCCATGCATGTGAGCCACCTTGCCAACTTGCAAGTACATTTGAATCTAATGTGCATTTGCATTTACATTTTATCTCATGAAATGAAATGCCAACTTGCACATTTCAAATGGACTCTTCCATTTGATTTCCCTCCAAAACATAAATTTTCAATTTAATTAAATTAACTCTTTAATTTAATTAATTTAACTTAACTCCTTAAGTTAATTAACTTAACTCTATAAGTTAACTAGTGTTAACTTAACACCTTAAGTTAACTTCACTAATTAATTGTCATGTGGCACCAACTAAATTAACACCTTAATTTAATTGATCAATTTAACTTAAATTATTTTAATTAATTTAACACTTAAATTAATTAATTAATTAAGCCAAAATGACCAATTAAATCTAGCTGACATTTTCTCTCTTTTAGGATAAAACTACCTTTATGATTTTCTAACTCCTTAGAAAATCCCTCCCATCAAATAAGAGCTTCTTTAGACTTTTGTGTGTAACCCATTAGTTTCATCCATTCATTGGACATGGGATGACAACTTATTGTGATATTTTGGATATTGAAATAGTAACTATTTCAATTAATTTAACAAGCCTATAGAGCCTAACTAATTACATAAATAAATTACACCTTGATAAACCATTATAGCTTGCACTTATCATGCAAATAAGGTCCTTTCATCTCTTATTTCCCAAAAGAGGCCACGCACAAGACATTTATCTACTCTCTAATGGCCTCAATAACTATATCACTATATCCAGTGTTCAATTCTCCTTCATGACCTCAATTTTGGAAAACTCTATTTCCAAATTGTCACACTATCTTGCACAAGATTTTTTTGGAATTGATCATTATAGAATACCTAGAAGATACACTTTTTCTTCACAATAATAAGGAAATGGATCCCTTCTTGGATCTCACAAATCTCCATGCTTAAGTAACTCATGCCCAATGTCAACCCTGTATGACCCTTTATGTTGTCAGGAAAAATTAAAGCATACGGTTCTAAACACAAGGTTACTATAGATCCTCAAGTGTAGTGATTAATGATATGCACTATTGTAAGCTAAGTTAAAAAACTTGCTACTACTAATGTGACACTACAACTACCTAGCCGACTCTCATGGTGGGCCTTTAATGAATTTGTTATCTAACAAGTACTCACTAACATACATTTATGTCTAACATAGATTGCCAATGAAATGGGATAATATCCTACCCTTTAGAATATGCATAGTTAGTTCAAGTCTATATGAATCTTAGATGCCCTTTCTCATAAAATTTTATGACTTGAAATATTTAAAACCATGACCTTAGAGAGTTGTTTCACGATCACCATCATATGTATAATCAAGTCCTATAGTCTTATATGATTTAAGGGCTTCAACCAAATGCAAGCAAAGTATTAAAAGCATAAGATGAATCAAGCTATTTTATAAGATACATCATTTAATCAAGATTATCTCACAATTGGAGCAATTTTACATACCAATTCTAATTAGATGCGGAGAACTATTCCAACAATCTCCTACTTATCATAAAGCTAATTCCTTATATCCTTAAGATCTATCTTCTCAAGATATCCTTCAATGACCTCGTGTTTTAGGGGTTTAGTCAATAAATTTGCTATATTCTCTTCTGAAGATACCTTGCCCACTTAGATATTATCTCTATCAATGACCTCATAGATCAAAAGATAACACTTTAAAATGTGATTGGAATCCTGATGAGATCTTAGCTCTTTTTCTTGTGCAACTACTCTATTATTCTCACAAAAGACGACAATAGGTATTGTAATACAAAGTATTACATCCAACTATTAGATGAAGTTTTTCATCTAAACACCTTCTTTTGCAATCTCCAAAGCTGCTATATATTTTGTCTCAATGGTAAAGTCTATCATGGTGTCTTCTTTGGAAATTTTCCTATTTCATCATACCACCAATGAGGCAAAATATAAATCCTGAGGTAGATTTAAGGACATCTTCATCAGATTAGAAACTAAAATCTAAAAACCCTTCAAGTTTCAATTCTCCATTGTCATAAACTAAAAATAAATCCTTAGTTCTTTTCAAGTACTTAAGGATAGCTTTTGTAGCTGTCCAGTGGCTTTCACCGGGGTTAGATTGAAAGTGGCTCATAATAATTAGACCATGTGCTACATAAGGTCTTGTACATTGAACGGCATGAATTATGCCCACTATTGTAGATGTATAAGGTATGTAGGAAATACTTTTTCACTCTTCTTCAGTCTTAAGGGCCATAAACTTAGAAAAACGAATGAAAATAGTGATAGATTGGAGTCTAAATATTAAAACCATAATAAGCAAAAATAAAACCAATCATCTCCTTCCCAAGGATCATAATCAAGCTCTAAATGAGGATTAGAGGGCAAAAAATTTACCTTTGTGAATGAAAACAAAGGATTTGACTAGATCACTCTAAGGGCTCCTCAAATGGATGATCAACAAGCTCCAATAGTTGGATCTAATTGCTCAAATTCCAAAGATGTGAAAATTAAAAATATTGGCACACATTTTCATCATTGGAATAGCAAGGTACAAGCTAAAAACCACAAAAAAAATTCAGTTCCTTGGTAGCCCAATTGTACCCCCAAAATTATCCTAAAAATCAATTCATCAATGAACTCTAAGTTCCCTAAATGTTAATCTCTAATATTAAGTCTATACACCAAAATTAGCACTCAATCAACCATGATTTCGAAGAGAAAAGAGGATGATTGTGATAATAGTAGTGGAAATGTTTTGAAAAAGAGAAAGAAAGGAGAGAATTTTGATGTGTTTATTCAACACATGAATTATACCACACTTTTGGAGGGAATAAAGTAAGGAGTAGCCTAAAGATCCAATAATAAAACAAAAATCAGGCCAAATTAACTAGTCCAATCCCTATCCCAAGGATCTAATTATGCAATTGAAATAGATTTAATGGCAAAAAACTAACCTTGAATCCTTAATCCAAGGAAGATGAGGATGACTAGATTGAACTCTTCAAAACTGTCAATCTGTGCACAATAGGAAAATGCCAACATTTGACAAAGCAAATCAACTCCAAATTGGCTGCAATTATGATAGCAACACCTCAACACATTAAGAGTCTCTAGTTAAAATTTTAGCCAAATCTAAGCATGGAAAAGCAACCAAATTAACCTCCAAAGTTACTATACTGTAGTAGATCTTCAAAAGTAAAGCTCCCTAGTTGTGAAGCCTCTAATGTTATGATCCACTCATTCAACAACAATTTCAATCTATGTCTAATCACCTAGATCACTACAAGAAAAGGAAGAGAGCAAGAGGCCAAAAATGTGGAGAGGGAGGTGAGGATGATGTCAAACTTCAACACATAAGTGAATCACACTTTTTGGAGAGAAAAATGGAATCTTGCAACTTACTTGCATAGCATGTGAATGGTCGACCACCTCACTCTTATTTATAGAGTTGGAGATGTGATGCAAGTTGGCATCACACTCTCTAAGAGGTGGATTGCCAACTTGGCAATCCATTTGCATGTGAAATGTGAATTTGACTTGCATTTGGATTTAATTTGACTATACATTTCATCTCATGAAATATCTTTCAAATTCATCCCGAATTAAGCTCAAATGAACTCCTTTATTTTAATTTCCCTCCAAAATTAATAATCCTCACATTGATTAAATTAAAGAGAAATTAACTCTTTAATTTAATTAATCAACTTGACTTAACTCTTCAAGTTGTCTAACTCAACTCTTTCAACCAGAAAGTGTCAACTTAACTCTTTAAATTAACTTGACAAATTAATAGTCATATGACACCAATTAAATTAACTTCTTAATTTAATTGTTCTAATTTAAATTCTTAAATTCTTTTGTTCAATCTAACAATTAAATTAATCAAGCTAAAATGACTAAGAAATTAGCCAACTGATTTTCTCCACAAAAACGGCTAAGGTGAATTTTCTAACTCCTTAGAAAGTTCCTCACATCAAATAGAACTACCTTTAGGCTTTTGTATGTGACCCATTAGGTTCTCCCATTCATTGGACATAAGCTCACAACTCTTGTAATATTTTGAATAATAAAATAATCTCATTAGTTTAAACTCCTTTAACTAATACTTTTGATTAATCTCTATTAATTGAAGAGTACCCAATCTCTATTTTGGATGCCTAATCTGAAGCCCATGGTGCCTGACTAATTGGTCAAAATGAATATGCTCTTGGCAAACCATTCTAACCGTATGCTTGCTATACAAATACAATCCTTTTGTCTTCTATCTCTCAAATAAGGTTTAAAGCATGATATTATTGGCTCTCCAATAATCTTGATAACTATGTTTCTATTCCCAATGTTCAATTCCTCTTTATTAACTCATCTTTGAAAAATTCCTTTTCCAAATTGTCATACTACCTTGGCCAAGGAATTCTTGGAATTGATCATTATAGAATACATAAGAGATGTACTTGTCCTTCACAACAATGAAGAGATTGATCCCATCTTGGATCTCACAAACCTTCTTGTCTAAATAGCTCATACCCAAGATCAACTAAGAAAACCAATAAATGGTCAAGGAAGAGTCAAAGCATGAGGACCTAAACATAAGGTTGCAATTGATCCTCAAGATAGAGGACTAATTATATGCTTTAGCGTAAGCTAGAGAACTTGCCACTTCAACTATCTAGTAGATTCTCCAAGTCGGCTTTTAGTGAACTTGTTCTCGTACAAGCATCCACTATCATGCACCCTTGTCTAGAAAGCAATAATAGCACTAGGATCCAATAATTAAAACTTCATAAGCTTAAATTAACTAGGCTACTCCTACAACTGGGGATCTAATTATGCTGTAGATCTAGATTAGGATGAAAAATTACCACTTGTAGCTCAAAATCAAGGAGAAAAACAAAAAGTTGGTGATTGAAAGCAAGTAAGGCACCAGGACCCAATTATCAAAATTGCAAAAGCATGAAATTAACTAGTGCTTACAAGCATAACAAAGATCTAATTATGCTAGGGATTCAAATTTGGTAAGAGTATTACCTTGAAAAGCAAAAACTAAGGAGAAGATAGTGAACTCTTCACTACTCTAGAAACTATCTACCATTGGTGCAGCTAGAACTGCAAAAATCACCCAATTAAAACTCCTTCAAAATTTCCAAAAACATAACTAGAGCTTCCTAACAACTTTAAGAACTCTTTGTTAGACTTTAGGACCAAAATAAGTTTCAGAACTCCATAGAGAAATTTTCCAAATCAGATTCTGTCCTGATGAATCTCCAAAATCTGGCAAGTTAAATGCCTTGCCTCTATTGTTATGATATACATACCAATTAGATCTTCCAAGATCTCTAATCTATAAGTTGGAGAAAGATAAGAGATTCAACACATGAATGTAATGTTGTAAAATGGTTTTAGAGGGAATTTGCAAAGATTTTAATCTTCACACCTTTTATGCTATGACCAATCCTCTCTTTATATATATCTATATATAGATGCTAAAATGTGTGATGCCAAGGTGGCATCACACAATACATGAGGGGGTCTGGTTAAGTGGGTTACCATGTGGCAAATTAAATTTAAATCTCATTTGAATTTCTTGTGCATTTTAATTACATTAGGAATCCAATACCAAATTAATTAAGATGCTAATTCAAATGAACTCTTCACTTGAATTTCCTTCCAAAATTCATTATTTTTAATTAATCAAATTAGATTTTTAAATTTAATTAATTATCCTTTTACTTAACTCTTTAAGTCAAACTAACTTAACTCCTTAAGCTTAATTTGTTAACTTAACTGTTTAAGTTAACTTGACCAATTGATACTCATCTTGTCACCAAATAATTAATTTCTTAACTATTGATCTAATTTAACTCCTTAAATTAGTTGATTAATTTAACACTTATAAAATTTTCTCCATAAATTAGAAAGCTAATTCAATTTTGCATGTGACCCAATAAATTCTACCATTCATTAGACATGGGCTCACAACTCCTTTTGACTTTGAATATCTTATATTTATTTTAGTTTAAAACTTCTTTTAAACTAATTGACTCAATTTAATTAATTTCATTAATTGAAAAGTACCCAATCTCCATGGTCGATGTCCAACCTCAAACCCATGGAACCTAACTAATTAGCTGGAATGAATATTCTAAAGAACCATCATCGCACTACACTACTATGCAAAGACAGTCCTTCCGTCTCTAATCTCTCAAAAGAGGCCTAGGGAAAAATATTTATTGACTCGCTATCAGCCTTAATACTATGTCTCTATTCTCAATGTTCAATTCCATTATGTGACCTCACTTTTGAAAAACTCTTTCCCAAATTATCACACCACTTTGCGCAAGGATTTCTAGGAATCAATCATTATAGAATACATAGGAGATGCGCTTAACCTTCACAAAAGCGAGGAGTTGGATTCTATCTTGGATCTCATAAACCTTTATGCCAAGTAGCTCACACCTAATCTCAACCTGAAAGACCCACTAGGTGGTTAAAAAATAGTCAAAGCATGAGGACCAGACATACGGTTACCTTGGATCCTCAAGTCAGAAGACTAATAATATGTACTAGCATAAGCAAGAGAACTAGCCCCTATTGACTTGCCACTGCTGCTATCTAGTAGATTCTTTGGTGGGTCTTTAATGCCTTATTCTTTAACAAACAGCCCCTAACATGTACCCGTATCTCATATAGTTGCTCATGAAACAAAATAATCTCCTACCCTTGGATTTATGCATCATTAGTACAAGTCTATCCAGATCTTCGATGCCGCATCTCATAAGATCCTATGACTTGGAAGATTTAAGATCACGACCATGTAAGACTTGTTCTATGATCACCACCCAGTATGAAAGCAACATAAGCACTAAGATCTACAATCAAAACTTTAGAACATGGAATAACTAGTGCCTACATGTATTAAAGGGATTTAATCATGTCTTAGATTCATATTTAGATATAGAATTATGTTAATAAGAAAATCTAGAATGAAACAAGTGAACTCTTCACCGATTCCAGATTCTATCTACTCATGGCATAGTAGAAGATAAGCGATGATCTCCCTACCAAATCACCACCAAATATTCCAAAAATATTACTGAAGATATCTAACACCTTGAAGAGTCCTTAGTCAAAATTTTTGATCAATTGGCATTCAAGATCGTCCTGGATAAATTTTCAAATTTATACCTCATGCAAAGAGCTCCCCAAAAATAAAGTAAGCCACACGTCTTACATCTATTGAAATAATCCATATACCGATAAAACTTCATAAATGCTCTAATTCATAAGTTGAAATAGAACTAAAGAATTAGGGATGAAGAAGGCCAAAATGTTGGTAGAAAGAGGAAGAAAAGCTAAGCCTTCAACAAATGGAATGCTAGCTTGCACAAAGGGTTGATTTTAGAGGGAAAAATGAAGAATCTAATTCTTCACACCTTTTGCACACCACATTCTCTCTCTGGTTGGCTCCCATGCTATATCTATATGTAGATGTGAATTTATGTGATGCCAAGGTGGCATTACACATTTCATGAAGGGGGCAGCCAAGATGCTAAAGTGGCAAGGGAATCCAAATTTCATTTGAATTTAATTTGCATCTTAATTACATTTGGAATATTATTTTAAATTAATTAAAATGTCATCTCAAATCTCATTTGAGTCTTTCCTCTAAAAATGCGTTCTTTTTAATTAATCAAATTAAACACTTAAATTTAACGAATTATGTTTTGACTTAACTCTTTAAGTCAAACTAGCTTAACTCTTTAAGCTTGATTATTAACTTAACTCTTCAAGTTAACCTGACCAATTGGTAGTCATGTTGGCACCAAATAATTAACTCTATAATTATTGATCTAATTTAACCCCTTAAATTAGTTGATCAATTTAACTTTTAAATCAATCAAGCCAAAATTAACCTTCAAATTTGGCACCAAACTTTGGTCGACTAGGATAAAGAGATATTTTTTCTAACTCCTTAGAAAATTCTCTCCATTAATTAGGAAGCTAATTGAATTTTATGTGTGACCCAATAGGTTTTACCATTCATGGGACATGGGCACACAATGCGTTGTGAATTTTGAATATCTTATATTCATTCTAGTTTAAAACTCCTTTTATACTAGTTAACTCAATTTAATTAATCTCATTAATTGAAGAGTACCCAATCTCCATGGTCGATGTCCAACCTCAAGCTCATGGAGCCCAACTAATTAGCTGAAATGAATAATCTGGAGAACCACCATCGCTCTATACATGCCTTGCAAATACGGTCTTTCCGTCTTTTATCTCCCAAAAAGGCCGACGTAAGATATTTATCAGCTTACCATTAGCCTTAATATTATGTCTCTATTCTCAATGTTAAAATCCATTTATGTGACCTCACCTTTAGGAAACTCCTTTTGCAAATTATCACACCACCTTGCATAAGAATTTCTTAGAATTGATCATTATAGAACAAATAGGAAATGTACTTGTTCTTCACAATAGCAAGGAGTTGAATCCCTTCTTGGATCTCACAAACCTTAATGCCAAGTAGCTTATACCTAATCTCAACCTAAAAGACCTGTTAAGTGGTCAAGGATAAGTTAAATTATGAGGACCAAACACAAGGTTATCATGGATCCTCATGCCAAAGGACTAATAATATGCACTGGCATAAATAGGAAAATAGCTACTACTAACTTGCCACTTCGGTTGTCTAGTAGATTCTCTTGTAGGTCTTCAGTGCCTTGTTCTCTAACAAGTACCTACTAATATACACATGTATGTCATACAATTGTTCATGAAATGGAGTAATCTCTAATTCTTGGATTTATGCATTGTAGTGTAAGTCTATCCGAATTTTAGATGCCCTATCTCATAAAATCCTATAACTTGGAAGTTTTAAGATCATGACCATGTGAGACTTATTCCATGGTCACCAAACCAAGTCCTGCAGTCTAAGGTGATCTAAGGGCTTCATCCAAATGCAAGTAAAGTATAATAAAGCATAAATGAAGGTGGCCATATTAAGAATATCATTTAATCATGATTGCCTTACAAGGTAATAGTTTGTATAAGGCCAATCCTATTGGCTTAAAAGGCACTATTCCAATAATCATCCACTTACCCTAAAGCCAATGCTCCATGGCCTTAAGGCCTATATTCTCGTGATGTCCTTGAAAGACCTTCTGTGATAGGGGTTTGGTTAGTGGATCTACTATGTTCTCTTCTGAAGCAACTCTCTTCACTTAGACATTGCCTCTATCAATGATTTCTCGGATCAAATGATATTACTCAATATGTTCTTGGATCATTGATGAGATCTTGGCTCTTTAGCTTGCACTATTGCTTTGGTATTGTCACAAAAGACAACAACTGGCTCAGCAATGCTAGGCATTACTTTCAACTCTTGAATGAAGTTTTTCATCTAAACACCTTCCTTTGCTGCTTTCGAAGTCGCAATATATTCTGCCTCTATAGTCGAGTTGGACATAGTATCTTGTTTAGAACTTTTCCAACTTACTGTGCCACTATTGAGGCAAAATATAAATACAGAATTAGATTTAAGGTCATCTACATTAGATTGGAAACTAGAATTTGAAAACCCTTCAAGTTTCAATCCTCCATTACCGTACACTAAAAGTAAGTTAGTTCTTCTCAAGTATTTAAGGATCATTTTTAAGGCCATCCAATAACTCTCATTGGGGTTGGATTGGAACCTATTCGCAACATTTAGTGAGTGTGCCACATTTGATCTAGTACATTGAACTATATACACTATGCTCCCTATTGCGCAAGCATAGGGTATATGGGTCATTCTTTATTTCTCCTTCTCAGTCTTTGGGGCCATAGACTTAGAGAGATAAATCCTATGTCCTATGGGAAGAAACCCTCTCTTGGATACTTCCATACTAAATCTCTTTAGTATTTTATGAATGTACGGGATTTAGGAAAGCCCCAGCATCCTCCTCAATCTATCTCTATAGATACGTATTCCCAATACATAGGATGCTTCTCCCAAATCCTTTATGGGGAATTATGTAGATAACCATGCTTTAGTGCACTCTAATATTCCTACCTCATTCCCAATGAGAAGGATGTCATTGACATAAAGCACAATAAATAGTACTGAACTCCCACTAACCTTCTTTTACACACATGGCTCATACACATTTTTAACAAAGCTAAATGATTTGACTCCTCTGTCAAAATGTATGTTCTAACTTTGGGATACCTGTTTGAGTCCATAGATAGACCTTTGGGGCTAGCAAACCTTTGCTCACTCTTCTTGGATGTAAAATCTTGTGGTTGCTCCATGAAAATTTCTTCTTTAATGTCACAATTGAGGAAAGTAGTTTTCACATCCATTTGCCATATCTCATAGTCATAATATGCAACTATTGCTAGTAAAATCCGAATGCATTAGGCATAGTGACCAGTGAAAAGGTTTTCTCAAAATTAATATTGGGTCGTTGAGTGTAACCTTTTGCCACTAGTTGAGCCTTAAAAGTCACTACTTCTCCATCTACCCTAAGCTTTTGCCTATAGATCCACTTGTAGCCAATACGAACTATTCCTTATGGTGGATCTACCAAAGTTCATACTTTGTTTGAGTACATGAAATCCATTTCAGATCTCATGGCATCAAGCTAACGTCTCGAATTTATGTCTGACATAGCTTTCACATAGGTCTTCTAATCCTCATTCGATTAACCTATCTCATTAAGGAATCCAAACCTTTTGGGTTGCTTCTTGATCTAGTCCGACCTTCTCAGAGGTTGTGTACTAGGTTTTTGCAATTCTATTATTTCCACCACTTATAGGATTTCTTGATCATCTTGAACTCTATCAAGCTTAATAACAATACCTTTTCTATCCAATAGAAATTTTTTTTTCAAAAAGTGGGAATTCCTTGATACAAACACCTTTTATTTTGAGGGATCATAGAAGTAATAGCCCATGAACTCTCTTAGGTATCCTGCAAACTTGCACAAAGTAGATCTACTATCCAATTTATCCCCTATTGTACGTCTCACGTAGGTAAGAGATCCCCCAAACCTTTAGATAGTGGTAAGAGGGTGCTTGGCCATGTCATATCTCATATGGGATTTTTGGTACTGACTTTTGAAAGTACTACATTTAGTAACCTTGTAACTATTTCTAAGATGTATCCCAAAAAGGATATGGATACATTAGAAAAACTTATCATGGAATGTACTATATCTAACAAGGTACAATTTCTCCTCTCGACTACTACATTAAGTTGGGATGTGTCAAGTGGAGTTTATTATGAAAGAATCACGTTCTCTTTAAGATAATCCAAGAACTTGTCACTTAAGTATTCTCCCCCTCGATCCAATTGAAGGGCTTTAATACTAAGTCCTTTTATTTTTTTACTTTATTCTTATACTCTTTAAACTTTTCAAAAGCCTTGGACTTGTGCTTCAAAAGATACACATGTTCGTACCAACTATGGTCAATGATAAAAGTGATGAAGTAAGAATAACCATCTCTCCTACTAAGTCTTAGTGGTCCACAAACGTCCATATAGATTAAATCTAAAAGACTTGTGGATTACTTCATTTCTCTTACAAATTGAACCTTGGTCATTTTTCCCTTTAAACAAGATTCATAAGTGGAAAGGTCCTCAATGCCACTAACTTTTAGTACTTTGAGGGCTTCCAACTTGCTCATCTTATTCTTAGAGATATGGCCAAGTTTTGCATGCCACATAATCACATCATCTTAGATATCAAGCTTCCTTTTATTTGTTTAAGCGTGCATTAAAGGAATGGGAAAATCAAGCATGTATAATCCATTAACTAATGTACCTTGTGTAATTAAGGAATCATTCCTTAATGCTTTCAATTTCCCATTTGATATTGAAAAATCAAATCTTTCATTATCTAAGACAAGAATTGAAATAATGTTATTAACAAGAATTGGTTCATAGTAAATCAGATTAAGAATAACACAAGAATTTCCTAAGTCCAATGTTACTATGCCTTGGATCTTGGTTGCAACTCTTGCTCCATTTCTAAGGTGGAGGATCATATCCCCTTCACATAGACTCCTTTTCCTTTTCAACCATTACAAGGAGTTATAGAGATGAGAACCATATGCGGTATCAAATACCTATAAGGAAGAATTAGTCCTTAAATACACCACAAAGAAAAACATACCCTTCTTAAGAGTAGCTAGGTAAGCTTTGTAGTTTGTTTTCTAATGACCCTTTTCACCACAATGGAAATAATTTGCATTAGTTTTAGCCTTCTTCTTAACTCTCCTGAAACTCTTCTCGAGTTACTTCCCTTTTGTGAAAGAACTCTTCTTTCTTTCACCTTCCTTTCTAGGGCCCCTACAACCCTTCGACTTGGATGAGGATGCCATCATAAGAGGTTTTTCTTTTCTCATTGTTGCCTCTGCAGTCACTAAGATGTTCATCAATTCATTGATTATAACTATTTACTTAGACATGTTAAAGTTCACAACAATTTCGTTGAATGAAGGAGCTAACGATTAGAGGATCAAATCTATGTAAAGGTCATTAATCATGATCACATCAAGTTGTCCAAGCTTTTCAATGAGTCTAATCATCTTAAGCCTGCGATCATGGACACTTGCCCCTTCACTCATCCTTGTCCTAAAGAACTCCTTAGATAAAGTAAACCTTTTGTATCTTGTTTGAACACCATATAACTCTTGTAGGTGCGTGTAGATATCAAAAGAATGTTTCATGTGCTCATGAGTCTTTTGGAGCTCGTTAGTCATGGATACTATCACGAGGTCTCCAACTTGTAGATCATCATTTGTGAATTTCATGAACACTTCATGAACCTCATCAGTTGCATCATCACCCAAAATGTCCGGTGGACTTTGATCAAGAACATATGTACTTTTATTGGAGTTAAGAACTATCTTAAAGTTTCTCAACCAATCTTGAAAGTTAAGACCGGTGAGTTTATTGGTTTCCAAAATACTTGCCAGTGGACTTTTAGCCATTTGTTTGTTGAAGATTTCAAAAATCTACATGAGGCAAAAAAAGAGAATTAGCATATGATTGAGTTTGATATTGAAACATATTTATGGCCTTTCAAGCATGTCTTTTTCCCACTATTTTGTTAAATCCTTCACCCCCCAAGAAGAATTTGGGAAATCACATTTTCTAGTGAGAATCAAGACCCCAATGACTTGCCATGGACCCCCGTGATCAAGTACCATCCATGAGCAATCAAAGGGTAAACAACTTTTGCTAATTACATCTCATGCAACTTTTGATATATTTTGCCTCACTTTTTATATAAACCTATGTGACCCTGCGCTATCTATACTACTAAGTATTAAGTCAAACCTACCAATCAAACTTTATCTCAAGACGACCTCATGACATCCCTTGTGATCGAGTGCTAATCCATGAGGGTTCTCAAGTTTAAGGTGTATCTCATGCTAAATGTATGCTCACAAGTTTCGTCCTGAGTGCGATCCCCACGACTGAGTGCCATCACATAAAATCGATAGCATCATGATGGTATACACTATTAGTGAAAGGTTTGAATTAATTAAAACTCTTTTAATTTGTATCCATTGTGACTTAATATTGAAATTACTTAGACATTTTATGTAGAGATTTTTACTTGCAAAGATCGCATCATTTTATCTTCTTATTTCAGTTCTCCATATCCTAAACATGCATCTCATACATTAATAGGATATGAAAAGTGTAAATACGTAAATAGCCTAGCATGCTCCTAGGGTGGGATGACCATGAGTATAACCAAGTGATGCACTTAGAGTCACAGATGCATCGAATCAATTGATTTCAAGTAGGTTGAATTAAACTAAACTATTACATGAGTGTATCCCATATATTCATGGGTCATTAATTGGCTTTCATGTCTCCATTGGACTCCTTGTCCCATGCAACATTTACATGAAATGGAAATCTTCACCCCTAGAAGTTCTACTCTCATAACTTTTACAAAATAGAATAAGAGGCATGCAAGCCCCATTTAATACAACACATTTCAATAACTTTGATACAAATAAAATCAATTTAAAAGGCTCTTGATCATTCCCATACATTCATCATTCATTCAACAATTAAATGGACAACAAATAAATCTAGAATTAACAATTAATTCTAACAATTAAATGCTCATCTCATAAACAAATAATTGAACCAAGCATAACACTTATACCATTCGTAGAAGATCAACTTTAACCAATTTTCAAAAGCATTCAAATATGTTAAACATAATTTTGAGGGATAGCACAACATTTGTCCAACTAATGTGTGTAGTGCAAAAATGAGTTGAGCAATTAAGGAGTTGAGAAAACAACTTAAAACTCACCAAATACACCCAAGATCAAACTACCTAGCAGCTCTCGATGCACAGCTGGGCAGCTCGTGTGCACAGCATGTACTTGTTGCCCAGCCAACACCTAGGGACAATCGTCAGCCCCAACTTTTGGAGTTTATAGCGTGCCAAGTCTATTATCCACTCAACTTTTATGCACCAACAATTTTAGCACATGTTCTCAACATCACAACATACATTCCAAATCAATTTTCAGATTCAAAACACATTTTAAAACTAGAAATAAAAGTGCTCAAATGTGCTTTCAAAAATAAAAAAAAAAAGTGATAATCAAATTCTTCAAGTAATCTCCAACATAATTCCAATCAAATTGGATTCAAAATATACCAAAACGCTTTCAGTCTTAAGCCAACATGCTATATCAATATATAAAATCAATTAATGCCAAAACACATTTCAACATTAATCACTATGAATTAAAACATACTAACTACATGAATTAACACTTAAATCACATAATAACATGCTTTTAATTCATTAATCAAAGAGCACATACAAATCACCCAAATTCCTAAATTCATCAATTGAATCGAGAATATGGTGATATAGATAAATCCATCACATGAATCAATCAACCAAGCAAAATCTAAATATAAGCATGATTAAGGCTCCGATACTACTAGAAAGCAAGATAAGCACTAGGATCTATAATCAAAACTTTAGAACATGAAATAACTAGTGCTTACAAGAACTATAGGGATATAATCATGACTTGAATTCAAATTTAGATAGAGGATTATCTTGATAAACAAATCTAGAATGAAATAAGTGAATTCTTCATCGATTCTAGCTTTTGTTTGCTCATAGCACAATGGAAGAATAACGATGATCGCCTTACCAAATCACCTCCAAAAATTCTAAAAAAATTAATAAAGATATCTAACACCTTGCAGAGTTTTCATTAAATTCTGATCAATTAGCCATTTGGATCATCCTAGATAAATTTTCAAATTCAGATCTCGCGCAGAGAGCTCTCCAAAAATAGAGTAAGCCACACATCATGCCTCTATTGAGATAGTCCACACACCAATAAAACTTACTAAATTCTCTAATTCATAAGCTAGAATAGAACCATAGAATTGGAGATAAAGGAGGCTAAAATTTTGGTAGGAGGGGGAAGAAAAGCTAAGCCTTCAACACATGAAATGCTAGCTTACACAAAGGGTTGATTTTGGAAGGAAAAATGAAGAATCTAATTCTACACACCATCTATACACCATACTCTTTCTCTAGCCAGCTCCCATACTATATCTATATATAAATGTGGATTTATGTGATGCCAAGGCAGAATCACACATTCCATGAAGGGGGGCGGCCAAGATGCCAAGGTGGTAAGGGAATCCAAATTTCATTTAAATTTCATTTGCATCTTAATTATATTTGGAATCTCATTTTAAATTAATTAAGATACCATCTCAAATTTTAGCTGAGTCTTCCCTCCACAAATGCATTCCTCCTAATTAATCAAATTAAATTCTTTAATTTAATTAATTATACTTTGACTTAACTCTTTAAGCCTAATTGCTAACTTAACTCTTTAAGTTAACTTGACCAATTGATGGTCATGTTGGCACCAAATAATTAACTCCTTATTTATTGGTCAAATTTAACCCTTTAAATTAGTTGATCAATTAACTTTTAAATCAATCAAGCTAAAATTGACCTTCAAATTTGACACCAAAATTCGATCCACTTGGATAGAGTGATCTCTTTTTTATCTCCTTAGAAAATGCTCTCCATCAATTAGAAAGCTAATTGAATTTTGTGTGTGATCCAATAAGTTCTACCATTCATTGGACATGAGCACACAATGCCTTGTCACTTTTGAATATCTTATATTCATCTTAGTTTCAAACTAGTCAACTCAATTCAATTAATGTCATTAATTGAAGAGTACCCAATCTCCATGGTTAATGTCTAACCTCAAGCCCATAGAGTCTAACTAATTGGCCAAAATGAATATTCTGGAGAACCATCATCACTCTATGCAGGCCATGCAAATACAATCTTTCCATCTCTTATCTCCTAAAAGAGGCCTAGGCAAGATATTTTTCAGCTCCCCATTAGCCTTGATACTATATCTCTATTGTTAATATTTGAATCCATTTTTGTGACCTTACCTTTGGAAACTCCTTTTCCAAATTATCACACCACTTTATATTAAAAGTTCTTGGAATCGATCATTATAGAACATATAGAAGATGTACTCGCTCTACACAATAGCAAGGAGCTAAATTCCTTCTAAGATCTCACAAACCTCCACGCCAAGTAGCTTATACCCAATCTCAACCTAAAGGACCCACTAAATGGTCAAGCATAAGTTAACGCATGAGGACCAAAAACAAGGTTACCATGGATCCTCAAGTCAAAGAACTAATAATATGCACTAGCATAAGTAGGAGTATTAACCACTACCGACTTGGAGTAATCTCCAACTGTTGGATTTATGCATCATTAGTGCAAGTCTATCTAGATCTTAGATGCTCCATCTCATAAGTTCCTATAACTTAAAAATTTTAAGATCATGACCATGTAAAACGTATTCCATGGTCACCAAACTAAGTCCCGTAGTGTAAGGTGATTTAAGTACTTTATCAAGATGCAAGTGAAGTATAATAAAACATCAGATAAAAATGGCCATATTAAGAATGTCATTCAATCAAGATTTCTTTACAAGGTAATAGTTTGTACAAGACCAATCCTATTGGCTTGTAGAGCACTATTCCAACATAGTAAACTAACAATGTCCCGTAGTCATGTGTGATCTAAGGATTTCATCTAAATATGAGTAAAGTAATATAGAGCATAAGATGAATATGACTATATAAAGAATATCATTTAATAAAGATTGTACCATGAGTGAAATACCTTTTTACAAGGCCAATCACATTGGCTTGCAGAGTACTATTGCAACAAGAACAATCTCCCTAGTTAAACTATTCAAAAAATCACCAAATTAAATCTGGAATATCTCCATAAACTAAGAAAGAAATTGTGAAAAATTCAAAGAAAAAATCTTTCTAGATTACTCCAAAAAAATTCACTAATCTAAAGTTATTATAGGTGGATCTCTAAAATCTAGCAAGTCAAGTGCCTTGCCTCAATTGTTATGATCCACACACCAATCAATCTTCTAATTTCCCCTCACTAGAAGTGAGGATAAAATAAGGTAGAGGAGACCAATTTTTAAGTTTGGAAAAAGAAAAAATACAAAGCTTAAACACATGATGCAATGTACGGAGAGAGAGAGAGAGAGAGAGAGAGAGAGAGAGAGAGAGTTTTGGAAGAAATTGTGGAAGACTTTTATTGTTCACACCTTATGTTATATGGATAAACCACACACCCTCTATATCTATATATTGAGGGTGGAAGGTGTGATGCTTAGTAGCATCACACCTTCCACAAGGTGAGCAAAAACTTGCATTGCTTATGTGGCAAATTCAAATTCAAGTCCAACTTGAATTTCATGTGGATTTCAATTACATTTGGAATTCAATTCCAAATTAATTAAGATGCTAATTTAAATGAACACTTCACTTATATTTTCCCTTCAGAAAGTATTCTTTCCATTAATTAAATTAAACACTTTAATTTAATTAAATAACCTTCAATTTAACTCTTAAATAAAATGAGCTTAACTCTTAAACGTTATTTAGTTAACTTAACTCTTTAAGTCAACTTGACCAATTGATGGTCATCTTGGCACCAAATAATTAACTGCTTAATTATTGGTCTAATTTAACTCATTAAATTAGTCGATTAATTTAACACTTAAATTAATCAAGCTAAAATTGACTATCAAATTGTATTCTTGAAAATCAATCACCAAGGAAAAATTTATAACATTTTGAAAATTGTTTCATCATGCTTGGAAGCTAATTGGATTTCATGTGTTTATTCAGATCTTAAATCTTAGATGCCTTGTCTCATAAGATCTTATAACTTGGAACCATGTAAGACTTATTCCATGGGCACCAAACTAAGTCCCATATTCATAAGTGATCTAAAGGTTTCATCCAATTGCTAGTGAAGTAATATAGAGCATAAGGTAAAGATTGCTATATAAAGAGAATCATTCAATCAAAATTGTATCACAAGTGAAATAGTTTACATGGCCAATCTAATTAGCTTGTGGGGTACTACTCCTACATGTTTAACATGGATTGCTTATGAAATAGAGTAATGTGTTACTGCAACTCTATCCTAATCTTAGATGTTCTGTCACATAAGATTTCATGACTTAGAATGTTTAAGATCCGATCATGTAAGACTTATTTCATGATCACCACCTAGTGCATAGCCAAGTCCCATAGTTTTGTGTGATTTATGTTGGAATAGTGCTCTGCAAGCCAATCAGATTAGCTTTGTATAAACTATTACTTTGTAAAACAATCTTAATTGAATGATATTCAGTATATGGCCACCTTTATCTTATGCTCTATTATACTTCACTTATATTTAGATAAAGCCCTTAGATCACCTTAGACTGCGAGGCTTGCTTTGGTGACCATGGAACAAATCTCACATGATCGTGGTCATAAAGCTTCCAAGGTATAGAATCTTATGAGATGAAGCATCTAAGATCTAAATAGGCTTGCACTAATGATGCATAAATCTAAAAATTAGAGATTACTCCATTTCTTGAGCAACTGTATGAGATACAAGTGCTTATTAGAGAACAAGACACTAAAGATCTACCAAAAAATCTACTAGATAGCTGAAATGGCAAATCGGTAGAGGTTAGTTCTCCTACTTATGCTAGTATATATTATTAGTCCTTTGACCTAAGGATCCATGGTAATTTTGTGTTCGGTCATCATGCTTTGACTCATCCTGAACAATATAGTGGGTATTTCTGGTTGAGATTAGGTATGAGCTACTTAGCATGGAGGTTTGTGAGATCAAAGATGGAATTTGACTCCTTGCTATTGTAAAAGGTGAGCACATCTCCTATGTGTTCTATAATGATCAATTCCTTGAAATTCTTGTGCAAGGTAGTGTGGTAATTTGAAAAGGAGTTTTTGAAAGGTGAGGTCACACAATTGGAATTAAACATTGAGAATAGAGATATAGTATTGAGTTTATTTGGGTGCCGAAAAATATCATAATTTAGGCCTCTTTCGGGAAACAAGAGGCAAAAGGACCATATTTACATAGTACGTGTAGAGTAACGATAGTTCTCTAAAACATTCATTTTGGCCAATTAGTTAGGCTCTATGGGCTTGAGGTTAGACATTGATCATATAGATTGGGTTCTCTTCAATTAACAAGATTAATTGAATAGAGTCAACTAGTTTAAAAGGAGTTTTGAACTATAATGAATATAATGTATTTAAAAGTTACAAGAAGTTATGAGCTCATGTCTAATGAATGGTAATATCTATTTGGTCACAAATAAAATCTAATTAGCTTTCTAATTGATGAAGAGAATTTTCTAAAGATTTGGAAAATGGTTCTCTCATAATGGACCGAATTTTGGTGCCAAGTTTGAAGGTCAATTTTAGGTTGATTGGTTTAAGTGTTAAATTGATTGACTAATTTAAGAGTTAAATTTGATCAATAATTAAGGAGTTAATTATTTGGTGCCAACATGATCATCAATTGGTCAAGTTAATTTCAAAAGTTAAGTTAACAAATTTAGCTTAAAGAGTTAAGCTAGTTTGATTTAAAGAGTTAAGTCAAAGCATAATTAATTAAATTAAAGAGTTCAATTTGATTAATTGAGAGCAATGAATTTTGGAGAGAAGACTCAAATGAGATTTGACATGGCATCTTAATTAATTTGAAATCAAATTTCAAATGTAATTAAGATGCAAATGAAATTTAAATGAGATTTAGATTCCTTTTTGCCACCTAAGAGACCCTTTGGCTGCCCCCTCCCTCATGGAATATGTTATACTACCTTGGTATTGCACAATTCCACACCTATATATAAATATAGTGAGGGCTCTACTAGAGAGAGAAAAGGTGTGCTTTAGGTGTGAAGAATTAGATTCTTTATTTCCCTCCAAAATAACCCCTTTTGCAAGCTAGCATTTCATAAGTTGAAGGCTTAGTTTCTTTCTTCTTCATCCTACCAATTTTTGGCCTCCTCCGTTATTAATTGTCTGGCCCTATTCTAGCTTATGGACTAGAGAACTAGGAAGTCTCATTAGTGTGTGAACTTTTCAATAGAGGTAAGACGTGTGGCTTGCACTATTTTTGGAGATCTACCTGCACAAAGTCTAACTTTGCGATTTTCTCTAGGACATTCTGAATGGCAATCAATCTACTTTTTTATTGAAAGTTCTCCAAGGTGTTTTTTATCTCCTGTAATGTTTACAAATTTTTTGGAGGTGATTTGGTAGGGCAATCATTGTAATCTTTTCACTGTACGATGAGCAGGCAAATTCTGGAACCGTTGATGTGTTCACTTGTTTCTTCTCAGATTTTCTTATCAAGGTAATCCTCCATATAAATATTAACCTTAGGCAAGATTTGATACCTATTTTGCTTGTAGTCACTAGTTACTTTATGTTCTGAAATTTTGATTATTGATCCTAGTGCCTATCTGGCTCACAAGTGGTATTAGAGCTTAAATCATGCTTAGATTTGGAATTCGTTTGGTTGATTGATTCATGTAATGCATTGATATTCATCACCATTTTCTCAATTCAATTGATGGATTGGAGAATTTGCATAATTTGTATGTGGCTCTTTGATTATGAATTGAAAATATGCTATCATGTGATTTAAGTGTTAATTTATGTAGTTAGTATGTTTTAATTTATAGTGATTAATGTTGAATAATCATTTGGCATTAATTAATGTTATATGTTGATATAGCATGTTGATTAATGGCTAAAAGAGTTTTGGTCTATTTTGGATCCAATATGATTGGAATTATGTTGAAAAGTTTTTAAAGAATTTGATTCTTACTTTCTTTAATTTTTGAAAGCATGTTTGCGCACTTGAATTTCTAGTTTTAAAGGTATTTTGAATCTGAAGATCCATTTGAAATGTGTGTTATAATGTTGAAAACATGTGCTAAAATTGTTGGAGCACAAAATTTGAGTGGAGAACACACTTAGCAAGCCATGAAGCACCAAAGACAAGGCTGCCGCAACCCCTAGGCACTAACTGGGCAACGTGCACTTGTTGCGCACATAGGCTACCCAACTATGCACCAAGAGCTATCTATCAGTCTAGTTTTAAGGGTATTTCATGAGCTTTGAGTTGTTTTCTCAGCTCCTTTAATGCTCAACAAGTTTTTGCACTACACACATTAGTTGCACAAGTGTTGTGCTATGTCTCAAAGTTATGTTTGACATATTTGAATGCTTTTGAAAATTGGTTAAAGGTGGTCTCCAATTAATGGCATAAGTGTTATGTTTGGCTTAATTATTTGTTTATGAGATAAGCATTTAATTGTTGGAATCAATTATCAATTTTAGATTTATTTATTGTTCATTTAATTGTTGAATGAATGATGAATGAATGGGGATGATTATGAGCCTTTTAAATTAATTTTATTTGTTTCAAAGTTTTTGAAATAGGTTGCATAAAATGGGGCTTGCATGCCTCTTGTTTTATCCAGGAAAAGTTATGAGAGTATAACCACTAGGTGTGAGGATTTCCATTTCATGTAAATATTGCATGGAGTAAGGAGTCCAATCAAGGCATGGAGGCCAATTGAAGACCTATGAATGTATGGAATACATTCATGTAATAGTTTAGTTTAGTTTAATCTACTTAAAATCAACCAAAGTGATGCACTTGTGGCTCTAAGTACATCACTTGGTTAGGCATGTGGTCATCCCATCCTAAGAGCATGCTAGGCTATTTACTTATTTATGCTTTCCATATCCTATTGATGTATAAGATACATGATTAGGATATAGAGAACTTGAATAAGAATATAAAATGATGAAATCTTTGCAAACAAAAATCCTCCACTCAGAACATCTAAGTATTTTCAAATATTAAGTCAAAATAGATATAAATTAAAAGAATTTTAATTAATTCAAACCTTTCACCAATAGTATATGCCATGATGATGCTACCGATTTTGTGTGATAGCATTCAATCATAAGGGTCACACTTAGGAAGAAAGCTATGAGCATACAATTAGCATGAGATGCACCTTTAATGTGGGAACCCTCGCGCATTGGCACTCGATCACAAAGGATGTCATGAGACTGTCTTGAGATAAAATATGATTTGTGGGTTTGACTTAACACTTAGTAGTATAGATGGCACATAATCATATGGGTCTATATGAATAGTGAGGCAAAATATATCAAAAGTTGCATGAGATGCAATTAGTAAAAGTTGCTTACCTTTCAATTGCTTGTAGATAGCATTCAGCCATGGGGTTCCATTAGCAAGTCATTGCGGTTTTGATTCTCACTAGAAAATATTATTTCCTAAATTTTTCTTAGGGATAAAGGATTTGATAAAATGGTGGGAGAAAAACATGCTTGAAAGATTATGAACATGTTCTTTAATACCAAACTCAAACACATGCTTATTCTCTTTCTTTGTCGCCTCATGTAAGTTTTCTGAAAACTTCAACAAACAAATGGCTAAAAATCCACTCACAAGCATTTTGGAAACCAAGACTTCCAAGATTAGTTGAGAAACTTTGAGATAATTCATGACTCCGATAAGAAGATATATGTTCTTGATCAAAGTCCACCGAACTCATTGGGTGATGATGCAACCGATGAAGATCGTGCAGTGTACATGGAATTTGTGGATGATGATCTACAAGTTAGATGCCTCATGTTGGCATCCATGACTAATGAGCTCCAAAAGATGCATGAGCAAATGAAATATGCTTCTGAGATCTGTTCACACCTACAAGAGTTGTATGGTGTTCAAACAAGATACGGAAGGTTCATTTTATCTAAGGACCTCTTTAGGATAAGGATGAGTGAAGGAGCTAGTGTCCATGATCATGAGCTAAAGATGATTGGGCTCATCAAAAAGCTTGCATAACTTGACGTGATCATGGATAATGAACTTTATATGGATTTGTTCCTCCAATCATTATCTCCCTCGTTCGACCAATTCATTGTGAACTTTAATATGTCTAAGAAAATGGTTATGATCAACAAATTAGTAAACATGTTAGTGACCACAAAGGTAACAATGAGAAAAGAAAAACCTCTTATGATGGCATCCTCCTTCAAGTCAAAAGGTCTTAAGGGCCCTAGAAAATGAGGTAAGAAGAAAAATATTCTTCCTCGAAAGAGAAGCAACCCCAAAAAAGTTCTGGGAGAGTTAAGAAGAAGGCTAAAACTGATGCAAATTATTTTCAGTGTGTTGAAAAAGGTCATTATAAAAAAATGCAAAGCTTACCTAGTTGTACTTGAGAGGTGCATGTATTTCTTTGAGGCGCGTTTGATACCACATGTGGTTCTCACCTTTGTAATTCCTTATAGTAGATGGAAAGAAGAAAGAGTTTATGTAAAGGGGATATGATCATCTGTCTTGAAAATAGAGTAAGAGTTACAGCTGAGGTCCAAGGTGTAATAACACTAGACTTAGAAAATTCTTGTATTGTTCTTGATCTAATTTACTATATACCTATTCTTGTTAAGAACATTGTTTCAATTTCTATTTTGGATAATGAAGGGTTTCATTTTTCAATTTCAAATGGAAAGTTGAAAGCATTGAGGAATGGTTCCTTAATTGCACAAGGTACATTAGTTAATGGATTACACATGCTTTATTTTCCCACTTTTCTAATGCATGCTCAAAAAAATAAAAGGAAGCTAGATATCCAAGAAAATGTCATTTTTGTGGCATGTAAAACTTAACCATATCTCTAAGAATAGGATGAGCAAGCTAGAAGCTCTCAAAGTACTAAACGTTAGTGGTATTGAGGACTTTCCTATTTGTGAATCTTGTTTGAAGGGAAAAATGAGCAAGGTTCCCTTTGTAGGACAAATGAAGTTATTCATAGTCTTTTAGATTTGATCCATATAGACTTTTGTGGACCACTAAGGGTTAGTGGGAGAGATGACTATTTTTACTTCATCATTTTCACCAATGACCATAGTCAGTACAGACATATGTATTTTATGAAGTACAAGTCTGAGGCTTTTGAAAAGTTTAAAGAGTATAAGAATGAAGTAGAAAAGCATAAAGGACTTGGTGTTAAAGCCTTTTCGATCAAATCGAGGGGAAAAATACTTAAGTACTAAATTCTTGGATTATTATAAAGAGAATGGGAATCTCTCTCAATGGGCTCCACCCGACATACCCCAACTCAATGGAGTAGTCGAGAAGAGAAATCGTACTTTGTTAGACATGGTACATTCTATGATGCGTTTTTTTTATGTACCCATATCCTTTTGGGAATATGCTATTGAAACAACTGCAAGACTACTAAATATAGTACCTTCAAAGTCTATACCAATAACACCATATGAGATATGGCATGACAAAGCACCCTATTACCACTATCTAAAGGTTTGGGGATCTCCCACCTACGTGAGATGAACAGTGGAGGATAAATTGGATAGTAGATCTATTTTGTGCAAGTTTGTGGGATATCAAAGAGAGTCTATGGGCTATTACTTTTATAATCCCACAGAACTAAAGGTGTTTGTCTTGAGGAATGCCCACTTTTTGGAAAAGAAATTTCTATTGGATAGAAAAGGCATTGTCATTGAACTTCATGAAGTTTAAAAAGATTAAGAAATCCTAAAAGTGGTGGAAACAACTAAATTGCAAATACCTAGTACACAACCTCTGAGAAGGTCAAACTGAATCAAGAAGCAACTCTAAAGGTTCAGATTTTTTCATGAGATAAGTCAATCGAATGAGGATCCAAAGACATATAAGAAAGCTATGTCGGACATAGATTTGAGACATTGGCTTGATGCCATGAGATTTGAAATGGACTCCATGTACTCAAACAAAATATGGACTTTGTTAGATCTACCAAAAAAAATAGTTCCTATTGATTGCAAATGGATCTCTAAGTGAAAGCTTCAAGTAGATGGAGAAGTAGTAACATTTAAGGTGCGAATAGTGGCAAAAGGTTACACTCAAAGACCTAGTATCAATTTCAAGGAAACCTTTCCACCAGTCGATATGCCTAAGTCCACTCAAATCTTACTAGCCATTACTATATAATATGACTATGAGATATAACAAATGGATGTGGGAATTGCTTTCCACAATGGTGACATTGAAGAAGAAATTTACATAGATAAAGTTTTATCTCCAAAGGGAGTGAGAAAAAAGTTTTCAAGCTCCAAAGGTCCATTTATGGACTCAAACAAGCATCTCGAAGTTGGAACATAAATTTTGACAAAATAGTCCAATCATTTGGCTTTTGTCAAAAATGTGTATGAACCATGTGTGTACAGAAAGACCAGTGGGAGTTCAATACAGTTTATTATGTTTTATGTCAATGACATCCTTCTTATTGGGAATGAGATAGGAATGTTAGAGTTCACTAAAACATGGCTATCTACACAATTCTATATCAAAGATTTAGGAGAAGCATCATACATGTTAGGAAAACGTAGCAATAGAGATAGATCAAGGAGTATACTAGGGTGTTTTCAAATCCCATACATTGATAAAATACTAAAGAGATTTAGTATGGAAGAATCCAAGAGAGAATTTCTTCCCATAGGGCACAGTATTCATCTCTCCAAGTCTATGGCCCCTAAGACTAAGGAAGAGAAATAAAGGATGTCCCATATACCCTATGCCTTAATGATAGGGAGCATAATGTATGCGGTTCAATATACAAGATTGAATATGGCACACACGCTAAGTGTTACAAGTGGTTTCCAATCCAACCCAAGTAAAAGTCATTAGATGGCCGTAAAAATGATCCTTAAGTACTTAAGAAGAATTAAAGACTTATTTTTAGTGTACAGAAATGGAGAATTGAAACTTGAAGGGTTTTTGGATTCCAGTTTCCAATCCAATGTAGATGACCTCAAATCTACTTCTAAATTCATATTTTACCTCAATGGCAGTATGATAAGTTGGAAAATTTCCAAGCAAGACACCACGACTGACTCAACCACAAAGGCTAAATATATTGCAACTTCAAAAGCTGCAAAGAAAAGTGTTTGGATGAAAAACTTCATTTAGTAGTTGAATATAGTACCTAGCATTGCTAAGCCAGTTGTTGTCTTTTGTAACAACAATGGGGACATAGCACAAGCTAAAGAGCTAAGATCTCATCAGCGATTAAAGCACATATTAAGGCGATACCATTTGATTTAGGAGATTATTGATATGCGACATCTGAGTGGAAAGAATTGCTTTAGAAGAGAACAAAGCTAATCCACTAACAAAATCGCTATCACAAAAGGTCTTTGAAGGACATTTTGAGAAGATGGATCTTAAGGCCATGGGACATTGGCTTTAGGGCAAGTGGGAGTTTTTGGAATAGTACCCTGCAAGCCAACGAGATTGGCCTTGAATAAACTGTTACCTTGTAAAATAATCTTAATTAAATGATATTCACTATATGGCCACCTTCATCTTATGCTCTATTATATTTCACTTGCATTTTGACAAAGCCCTTAGATCATCTTAGACTATGGGACTTAGTTTAGTGACCATGGAACAAGTCTCACATGATCATGATCTTAAAGCTTTCAAGTTATAGAAACTTATGTGATAAGGTATCTAAAATTCATATAGGCTTACACTAACAATGCATAAATCAAAGAGTTAGAGATTGCTCCATTCCATGAGCAATTGTATGAGATATGGGTACATCTTAATAGGTACTTGTTAGAAAATAAGACACTGAAGACCTACTGGAGAATCCACTAGATAGCCGAAGTAGCTAGTTCTCCAACTTACACTAGTGTATATTATTAGTCCTCTAACCTAAGGATTCATGGTAATCTTATGTCCGATCCTCATGATTTCACTCATCCTTAACCATATAGCAGATCTTTTTGGTTGAGATTAGGTATGAGTTACTCGGCATGCAGGTTTGTGAGATCTAAGATGAAATCCGACTCCTCGCTATTGTGAAGGGTGAGTATATCTCCTATGTGTTCTATAATGATCAATTCCTTGAAATCCTTATGCAAGGTGGTGTAAAAATTTGAAAAAGGAATTTTTGAAAGATAAGGTCAGACAAACAAAATCAAACATTGAGAATAGAGACATAATATCGAGGTTATTTAGGAGCCGACAAATATCTTGCCCTAGGCCTCTTTCGAGAACTAAGAGATGAAAAAACCATATTTACATGGCATGTGTAGAGCACTAATAGATCTCCAAAATATTTATTTTGACCAATTAGTTGGGTTCCATGGGCTTGAGGTTGGACATTGACCATGTAGATTAAGTACTCTTCAATTAACGAGATTAATTAAATAAAGTCAACTAGTTTAAAATGAGTTTTAAACTAGAATGAATATAAGGTATTCAAAAGACACAAGGAGTTTTAAGCTCATGTCTAATGAATAGTAGTACCTATTGGGTCATAAACAAAATATAATTAGCTTCCTAATTGATGGAGAGAATTTTCTAAATCTTTGGAAAATGATTCTCTCCTAATAGACTGAATTTTGGTGCCAAGTTTGAAGATCAATTTTAGCTTGATTGATTTAAGTGTTAAATTAATCAAATAATTTAAGAGTTAAATTCAACTAATAATTAAGGAGTTAATTATTTGGTGTGAACCTGTCCATCAATTGGTCAAGTTAATTTAAAGAATTAAGTTAATGAATTTAGCTTAAGGTGTTAAGCTAATTTGACTTAAAGAGTTAAGTTAAAGCATAATTAATTAAATTAAAGAGTTTAATTTTATTAATTAGGACGAATGAATTTTGGAGGAAAAATTTAATTGAGATTTGAGATGGTATCTTAATTAATTTGAAATAATATATCAAATGTAATTAAGATGCAAATAAAATTCAAATGTGATTTGGATTCCTTCTTACCACCTAAGCAACCCTTTGGTCGCCCCCTCCCATCATGGAATGTATGATGCCACCTTGGTATCACACAATTCTAAATCTATATATAGATATAGTGAGGCCTCAGCCAGAGAGATTAAAAGTGTGCTTTAGGTGTAAAGAATTAGATTCCTTACTTCTCTCTAAAATAACCCTTTTGCAAGCTAGCATTCCATGAATTGAAAGCTTAACTTTTTTCTTCTTTCTCCGACCACTTTTTGGCCTCCTCCATTGTCAATTCTTTGGTCCTATTCCAGCTTATGGACTAGAGAACTAGGAAGTCTCATTGGAGCATAGACTTTTTCAATAGAGGCAAGACGTGTGGCTTGCTCTGTTTTTGGAGATCTACCTATGCAAGGTCCGACTATGTGATTTCCTCTAGGATGTTCTAGATAACCAATCAATCTAAAAGTTTTACTAGAGGTTTTCCAAGGTGTTGGATATTTTCAGTAATTTTTATAGAAATTTTTTAGGCCATTTGGTAGGGTGATTGTTGCAATCTTTTCACTATGCCACAAGCCGATAAATTCTAGAACTAGTGACATGTTCACTTGTTTCTTCTTAGATTTTCTTATCAAGGCAATCCTCTATCTAAATCTGAATGTAGGGCATGATGTGATCCCTATTTTTCATGTAGGAACTAGTTAATTTATGTTTTGAAATTTTGATTATAGATCCTAGTGCATATCTTTCTCACAATCTGGGGGCTTCAACCAAATGCTAGTGAAGTAATAAAGGCATAAGATAAAGATGGCCATTTAATATGAATATATTATTCAACCAAGATTACATCATAAGTGAAATAGTTCACATGCTAATCCAATTGGCTGTGGGGCACTACTCCAATAATCTCCCACTTACCCTAGAGCCAATTCCCCATAACCTTAACGCCCATCTTCACAAGATGTCCATGAAAGACCTTTTTCTTTTAAGGGTTTAGATAGTGGTTCCACTATATTCTTCTCTATGTTAATTGTATCCACTCAATTTTTGCCTCTAACATTGATCTCATAGATCAAATGATAACATATTTATTTCTGTTTGGATTACTAATGAGATCTCAGCTTAAGTCTTAAGTTATCTTAAAACAAAAACCTAGTGTCATGTATGCTAGACACGACATTTAACTCTTTGAAAGACATTTTCATCGAAACACTATCCTTTATAGCTTTCAAAGCCACAATATATTCTGCTTCGGTGGTAAAATTAGTTATAGTGTCTTGTTTGGAATTCTTCCAACTTAATACACCACTATTAAAGTAAAATATAAATCATGTAGTAGATTTTAGGTCATCTATATCGAGTGGTAAACTAGAATCCAAAAACTCCTAGGGTTTCAATTCTCCATTGACATAAACTAAACATAAATCTTTAGTTTTTCTCAAGTACTTAAGGATTGCTTTTATGGGTTTCTAGTAACATTCATTGGGGTCAAATTGAAAGCAACTTGTAATACTTAGATCGTTTGCTACATTTGACCATGTACATTGATTGGCATACATTATGCTCCCTATAGCAGTCGCATAACGTATGCAGGATATTCTTTCTCTCACGGCGTTAGTCTTTAGGGCTATAAACTTAGAGAGATAAAAACCATGTCCCATCAAGATGAATCCCTTCTTGGATTCCTCCATACTAAACCTCATTAGTATCTTGTCAATGTATGGTATTTGGAAAAGCATCAACATTCTCTCTAATCTATCTCTATAAATTTGTATTGCTAATACAAAAAATGCTTCTCTTAAATACTCTATGGAGAATTGTGTAGATAACCATGCTTTGGTGTACTCTAACATTTCTCCCTCATTCCCAATAGGAAGAATATCATCGACATAAAGCATAATACATTGTATACTACTCCTACTAGTTCTCTTATACACACATGATTCATACACATTTTTCAGAAAGCCAAACAATTTAACTGTTTTATCAAAATGTATGTTCTAACTTTGAGATACCTATTTTTGTCCATAATTGGACCTTTTGCTCATTCTCTTTACATGCAAAACCTTGTGGTTGCTCTATATAAATTTTTTCTTCAATATTTCCATTGAGGAAAGCAGTTTTTGCATCCATTTGTCATACTCATAATCATAATATACAGCTACGGCAAGTAAAATCTGAATGGACTTAAGTGTAGCAACTAGTGAAAAGGTTTTTTCAAAATTAATACTAGGTCTTTGAGTGAAACCTTCTTCCACTAGTCGTGCATTAAAGGGGATAACCTCTCAATTGACTCCAATCTATGGCTTATAGATCCACTTGAAACCAACAACACGACACCCTCAAATGGATCGAGCAAATTTCATACTCTATTGGAGTAAATAGAGTCTATTTCAGATTTCATGACTCCCAAATCTATATCCAACATAGCTTCCTCATAAGTCTTCAAATCACTATTCAATTAGCCCATTTCATGAAGGAATCTAAACCTTTTAAGTTGCTTCTTGATCCAATCTGACCTTCTCAAAGGTTGTGTGTTATACTCTTGATGTTCACTTGTTTCTACCACTTGTGGAATGCTTTAATCATCTTGAACTTCATAAAGTTCAACAATAATACTATTTCTATCCAATGGAAATTTATTTTTCTAATAAGGTGGCATTTCTTGAAACAAACACCTTTTATTCTGAGGGATCATAAAAATAATAACCCAAAGACTCTCTTGGGTTTCTCATAAACTTGCACAAAGTAGATCTACTATACAACTTATCTCCCACTAATCGCTTAACGTAAGCAAAAGACCCCCAAACTCTTAGAGTAAAAAGGTACTTTGTCATACCATATCTCATATAGTATCTTTGGCACCGACTTTAAGGATATTACATTTAGTAGTCTCACCATCACTTCTAAGGCGTATTCCCAAAAGGATATAAGCACATTAATGAAGCTCATCATGGAACGTTTCATGTCTAACAAGGTACATTTTATTTTCTCAACTACTCCATTATGTTGGGATGTGTTGGGTGGAGTCTACTGAGAGAGGATCCCATTATCCTTTAGATAATCCCAAAATTTGATACATAAGAATTCTTCTCCTCATTCTGATTCAAAAGCTTTAATACTTAGTCCCAATTATTTTTCTATTTCATTTCTATATTCTTTGAACTATTCAAAAGCTTTGGACCTATACTTCATAACATACACATGTCCAAACTAATTATGATCATTGGTGAAGATGACAAAGTCTAAAATGTCGTCTCTCGCACTAACACTTAGTAGTCCACAAACATCCTTATAAATTAAATCAAAAGGTCTTGTGGTATGCTATGTTTGTCCTACAAATGGACCCTTGGACATTCTTTTTTTAACCAAGATTCACAAGTAGAAAGATCCTCTATGCCGTTAATGTTTACTACTTTAAGGGTTTCTAACTTATTTTTAGAAATATGTCTAAGTCTTATATAGCACGACATGGTATCATCTTGGATATCTATTTTCTTCTTGCTTTGTTGAATGTCCATTAGTAATGATTGAGAATCCAAAAAATGTATAACACTTTGTTAAATGTACTATAAGCAACAAAAGAACCAATTATTTAATGTTGTCAATCTCTTATCTAATATAGAAGGATCAAATCCTTCACTATCCAAAATAAGAATTGAAAAAAAAGTTCTCAACAATTTAAGGTACATAATAACAAGGGTCCAATACAAGTATGGAGTTTCTTATGTCTAACATATTATACACCTTCAATTTTGGTCACAACTCTTGCTCCATTGCCAAGGTAATGAGTCATATACCCATCACTAAGTCTTATTCTTCTCTCTATTCTTTGTAACGAATTACAAAAATAAAAACCACATACAATATCATATATCCATAAGGAAAAATTTATCCTCAAAAGCACTTCAATCAATAAAGTACATACCCTTCCCAAAGGTTGCAAGGTATTCTTTGCAATAACGCTTCCAATGGCCTTTCTCACCAAATTAGAAACACGTAATATCGACTATATCCTATATAATTTTCGTAACTACACCAAATGCCTTTAATGGTACCTCTCCCTTGGAAGAAGAAATTTCTTCCTTTTACCTCTCTTTCTAGCACCCTTAAGGCCCTCAACTTAGAGCAGAAAGCGAGCATTAAACATTTGCCCTTGTCATTGTAGTCTCTAAATAGACTAACACTTTGCTCAATAAAACTTATGGAGGATATGAGGATCATATCTTTACAGAGATCATTTTTCATCACTACATCTAAGTTGAAGATTTTCTCAACAAGCCTAATCATCACTAGACTATAGTCGATGACACATGACTTTTCATCCATCTCAGCTTGAAAAATCTCCTTTGACAACATAAACCTCTCATACCTTATTTCACCGCAAAGAAATGCCAACACTTAACCAAGCAAATCAACTCAAAATTGGCTAGAATTTAGAGAACAACACTTTATTGGAATAGTGCCCCATAAGCCAATAAGATTGGCATGAAAAACTATTTCACTTGTGTTACAATCTTGATTGAATGATATTCCTTTTAAATGGCCATCTTCATCATATGTTTATATTACTTCACTAGAATATAGTTGAAGCCCTTAGATCACACTAAACTATAGGACTTGGTCATGCACTAAGTGGTGTTCATGGAATAAGTCTTACACGATCATGATCTTAAAGATCCCAAGTCAAAGAATCTTATAAGATAGGATATCTAAGATTTGAATAGGCTTGCACTAATGACACATAATCCAAAGGATGGATATTGCTCCGTTCTATGAGCAAACCATATGAGACATGAGTGCATATTAGTGGGTGTTTGTTAAACGACAATGCATTGGAGACCCGCTCAAAGAATCCACTAAATAGCTATAGTGCTAAGTTAATAGTAGCTAGTTCTCTAAGTTATGCTAATGCAAATAATTAGTCTTTTGATTTGAGGATCCATTGTAATCTTGTGTTTAGGTCCTCATGCTTGGACTCCACTTTGGCAACCTAGCAAGTGTTCTAATGGTGATTAAGCACGAGCTACTTGAACATGGAGATTTATGAGATCCAATAAGGAATCTGACTCCTCATCTTTGTGAAGGGTGAGTACATCTCCTATGTGTTTTATGATGATCAATTCCAATGAGTCCTTAGTTAAGACAGAGTGACAATTTAGAATTAGGGTTTGCCAAAGAAGAGATCACAAACCAAAATCAAACATTAAGAAAAGATATATAGTATTGAAGCTATTAGTGAGCCAATAAATATCTTACCCTAAGCCTCTTTCACGGAGATAAGAAATAGTAGGACCATATTTAAATGGTATGTGTAGAGCTAGAATAGTTCACCAAAAGTATTATGTGGCCAATTGTTAGGTTCTATGGGCTTGAGGTTGGACATCAACCATGGAGAGTGGATACTCTTCAATTAATAGAGATGAATTAAATTGAGTCAGTTAGTTTAAAGAAGTTTAAACTAATGTGAATATATGATATTCTAAAGTCACAAGGGTTGTGAGCCCATATCCAATGAGCAATAAAACCTAATGGGCCACACACAAAATCCAATTGGTAATCCTAAATATTGAGGGAATTTTTCTAAGTGCTAAAAGGATTCCATGGTGGCTGAAAATTGAGGGAATTGGTTGACATAATTTTTAGTCCTCTCAACTTGATCAATTTAATTATTAAATTGATCTAATTAATTTAAGGAGTTAAATTAAGATCAATTAAATTAAGTGTTAATTTAATTTGGTGGCTCATGACTATCAATTGGTCAAGTTAACTTAAGGAGTTAAGTTAACAACTCTAGCTTAAAGAGTTAAGCTAGTTGTTTTAAAGGTTAAGTCAAAGTTTAATTAAATTAAAGTGTTTAATTTAATTAAAATAAAGAATTGATTTTGGATGGAGAATACAAATGTAATGTTCATTAGTTGCTAAATTAGAATTTAATTAGGTAGACATTTCATGAGATGAATTGTAGATTCTAAATTAAATTCAAATTCAACACAAATTAATATGCAACTGGCAAAATGCGTGCAAGTTGCCATGCATAGATGGCACCCTTACCTTGAGGAGAGTGTGATTGAATGTTTGTGTGGCACTAAGATCTAATGTTTTAAAAAAAAAACTGAATAAACTAGCCTACATAATACCACAAGGATCTAGACATACATAGGATTCAGATTTAGAAAGAGAAAATACGTAAGTGAAAGCAGAAAATTCGAAGAGCAAGAGTCAAACTCTTCCCTACCATCAAATAGGCTCTTCACCAGTGAAGTAGGATCACCACCCTTGGATAAACGTTTTGGTTTGGATTGAAATTTTAACTAAAACTCCTCAACCCTTTGAAGATTCTACAGTCCAAATTTTAGGTCAATCAAAACTCAAGAGATACTCCAACCAAAGGCAAAAATTGGCTGCCAGAAACAACTCTAGTCAAGAGCAAAAAACAACCAAATTAGAATGCCTCCAATGCAAATGTCCACACACCAAATTAATGGCATATTCTCTACAGAAAGGTTGGAATATCTTCAGAGAATAAGAGGAGAAAGGCTGCGAATATTGTGGTGGAAAGAGGTGGGAGAATGAGAGAATGATGAGAGACTAACAACTTAGATTCCCACTACACAATATTGTTGGGAGAAAATCACACAAAATTGCTCACCTCATGCATCATGTGGCCACTCACTATATCTATATATAGGAGTGGTTGCACACCTCCTTCAAGGAGGTGGTGCCAAGTGTCGCTTGTTTAGGTGGCCGCTAACTTTGTGATGAGTGAATTTAATTGAAGCACAAATTTCTTCTAATGAAATATCTTGCAATTAAATTATAATTCTTATTAAATGAACTCTTCATTTAATAATTCTCCCAAAAATTATCTCTCAAACTTAATTAAATTAAACACTTTAATTTAATTAATAATTTTTTGACTTAACTACTTAGTCAAAGCACTTAATGTTTTAAGCTAGTCAAAATTAACTAAACCCTTAAATTATTTTTGATCAATTGATAGTCATGTGATATCAATTAATTAACCTTTAATTAATTGATTTTAATTTAACTCTTAAATTAATTTGATCAATTTAATAATTAAATTGATCAAGCCAAAATAACTATAGTTTTGCCTCCTCCAAAAATCGATCATGAATTTTCTAACTTTTAGAAAAATCTCCTTTCTTCAATTGACCATGTGATTGGCTTTTGTGTGTAATCCATTAGGTTCTACAATTCATTGGACCTAGGCTCACAACTCTTTGTGACTTTTTAAACTCCTTTAAACTAATTAACTCAATTCAATTAATCTCATTAATTGAAGAGTACCCAATCTCCATGGTCGATGCCCAACCTTAAGCCTATGGTGCCGAACTAATTAACCAAAATGAATTCTCTTGAAGAACTATTCTAGCATTATGCATAACATCCAAATATGGTCTTTTCATCTCCTATCTCTTGAAAGAGGCCTAGGAAAAGATATTTGCCAATTCCTTAATAGCCTCAATACTATATTTCTAATCTTAATGTTCAATTCCATTACGTGACCTCACATTTGAAAAACTCCTTTTCCAAATTATCACACCACCTTGCACAAGAATTTTTGGGAATCGATCTTTGTAAAGCACAAAGAGATACATTCGCCCTTCACAAAGACAAGGAGTCGAATTCCATTTTGAATCTCACAAACCTCCATGGCAAGTAGCTCATACCCAATCTCAACATAAACGATCTACTAAGTAGTCAAGGAAAAGTCAAAGCATAAGAATCGAACACAAGATTACCATAGACCCTTGGGTCAAAGGACTAATAATATGTACTAGCGTAAGTAAGAGAACTAGCCACTACCAACTTTCCACTACGGCTATCTAGTAGATTCTCCAGTGGGTCTTCAATGCCTTGTTCTCTAACAAGCACCCACTAACATCTACCCATATTTGATACAGTCACTCATGGAATAGAGCAATCTCCAACCCTTGGATTTATGTATTATTTGTGCAAGTCTATCTGGATCTTAGATGCCCTGTCACATAAGATCCTATGACTTGAATGATTTAAGATTACAACCACGTGAGACTTATTCCATGATCACCATCCAGTGTGTGACCAAGTCCCATAGTCTTATATGATCTTGGGGCTTCATCCGAATGCTAGTGAAGTAAATAAAGAGCATAAGATAAAAATGGCCATATAAAGAATATCATTCAATGAAGATTGTATCATGAGTGAAAAAGTTTACAAGGCCAATCTCATTGTCTTGTAGGGTACTATTCCAACTATGATGACACCTTGGGATCACACCATCTCCAGTCTATATATAGATATAGGGGAGAGGTGTCCGGTACTAAAAGATTCATACATTTTGTGCATCTAACAGTTAGATCCAAAATTCTCTCTATGAATGATTCTCTCATAAGTTGAGGAGTTACTCTCTTCTTCACCTCCCTCACTATTTTTGACCTCTTGCCAAATCTCTTTCTCCTTGATTTTTTCAAATAAATTGAGAAGAAAAGTATTGTCAATTGGAGTGTAGACTTTGACATTAGAGGCAAGATGAATTTTGGATTATTTGCATTGGTGATCCTCTGTTTGGGTAGTGTGTTTTTAGATTCTGTTTGAGGTCTTTTAGAGGTATTTTGGTGCTGAAATTTTAATGGATGTTCTGCATTAAGTTGGTGAAATTTTGGCCCAAATTTTGGCTTGAATATTAGGTGATTTGCTCGATCAAAAGTTAATCACACCTTGCTACACTAGGAGCAGTTTGTTTTCGGGAAAGGAAGCATTACATCAAGTTTTGGTTGGATCTTTCTTAAGGGGTAACAAACGGAAAATAATCTATTATATAAGAATGATTTAGATCCTTGGATTAATGTAATCTAATTTATATTTCAATTTTTAAATGTTTTAAATTGGATCCTTAGCATTATACCTCTTTCAAGTGGTATTAGAGTCTAATTTCATACTATATTTTAGATTCTCTTTTGGTTGATTCATGTGATAAATTGATCTAAATCTTGCAACACTTGATCTAAATCATAGATTGGAGTGTTTTGATGATGATGCTTTTGGCTTCTTTGATGATGAATAGATATTATGTTAATATGTGTTTTAAGTGTTAATTCCTATGTTGCTGTAATTTGATTCATGATTAGCTAAATATTGATTTAGCATTGGATTATGTTATATGTTGATATGGCATGTTTTATTTGGCCTTAAGTTCTTTTGGTCATTTTTTGATCCAATTGGATTGGATGTAAATGGAGATTTTTTGAAGAATGTGATTCTCACCTTAACTTGATTTTTTGAAACATGTTTGAGCACTTGAAGTTTCAGTTTAAAAGGTGTTTTAGATCTGAAATTTCATCTATATTGTGTGATTTAATATTTAAAAGGTGTTCTAAAATTTTTGGTACACAAAAATTGAGCAAAATGTCAATTGACACGGCCAAACTCACCAAATCAGATCATTGTTAGCTACTGTTGGGCACTGGCAAGGCAGTATGCACACTAGGCACACACCAACTGCCCAACTGTGTGCCTAGGCTGGGTCAGCAGTGGCTAGCTGTGTTGATGGTGAGTTTACTTATTTGTTTTGGCTCTTTTAGTGACCAAAAGTGTTTTATTTCACACATAATGGATGCACAAGTGTTGTGCAAGCTCTCAAAACTATGTTGGATATTTTTAATGCTTTCTTAAATCTTGTTAAAGTTAATCTCCAATTGTTGCAAAAATATGATGCATAAATGTTATGCTTGTTTTTGCTTGGCTAATTAATTATCTATATGATAAGCATTTAATTATTGAAATTGAATGTCAATTCTTGATTTATTTATTGTTCATTTAATTGTTGAATGAATGATGAATGAATGGGGATGATCATGAGCCATTAATATTAATTTTATTAATTTCAAAGTTGTTGAAATGGGTCATATTAAATGGGGCTTGCATGCCTCTTGTTCAATCTTGTAAAAGTTATGAGAATAGAATCACCAGGAGTGATATTTTATTTCTCTTGTAAAAGTTGCAAGAAGTAAAGAAGTTCCAAGAAGGCTTGAAGAACCATGAATGTATGCGATACACTAATGTAATAGCTTAGTTTAATCAACCTACTGAAAATCAACCAGGTGATGCACCTATGGCTCTAAGTGCATCACTTGGTTAAGTTCATGGTCATCCTACCCTAGGAGCATGTTAAGCATATTTATTTATTTAATTTTTGCTAGGCACGTTTACTTATTTATGCTTTTCATATCCTATTGATGTATGTGATGAGTGGATTAGGATATAGAAAACCTAAATAAGAAAATAAAATTGGTGAGATCTTGGCAAGCTAGTTTAAATCCCCCAAATGAAAAATGTCTAAGTGTTCTCAAATATTAAGTCAAAATGGTTATAAATTAAAAGGAGTTTTAATTAATCCATGCCTTCTACCAATAGTATATGCCATGACGATGCTAACAAATTTATGTGATGGCACTCATTCACGAGGGTCACACTTAGGAGGAAAGTTGTGAGCATATATTTAGCATACGATGCACCTTCAATTTGAGGCTTCCCACACATTGGCACTTAGTCGTGGTAGATGTCATGGAGTGGTCTTGAATCAAAGTTTGATTGGTAGGTTTGACTTAACACTTAGTAGTATAGATGTCACACGAGTTGTGGGTCTACATAGAAAGTGTGGCAAAACATATCAAGAGTTGCATATGATGCAATTAGCAAGTTTTGCTTATCCTTAGCTTGTTCGTGGATAGCACTAGGTCATGAGGGTCCACTTGCAAGTCTTTGGAGTTTTAATTCTCACTAGAAAATATGATTTCCCAAATTCTTATAAGAGGTGAAGGATTTGATAAAATAGTGGGAGAAAAACATGCTTGAAAGACCATAAACATGTTTTAAAAATATTAAAATTCAATCACATGCTTATATTCTCTTTTTTGCCTTTGGTGATTTGCAAAACCTCTAGAATGGCTGAGATTCACTCAATGTAATTTTGGAAACCAGTAAACTAACTGAGCCAAACTTCTACATTTAACTAAACCTCAAAATCATTCTAGATTATGAGAAATGGATAAATGTCCTATATCATAGTGCTCCTCATCCCATAGGTTTAATGTAGATCGAGAGACACATGAAAGTTCATGGATTGGGTTAAGGATTATCTTATCCCATTATCTCTTCTACAAACTTCAAAAATCTCAAAGATACATGAATAGTACCTTGGTTTAAGTTTATAAAAGTTGCAAAGCAAACAAGGTATGAGAAGTTATGCATGTGAAGTCATGCATTATTGACTATGGTTTAAAGATGATTAGGCTTAAAGAAGTTTTTCAACCTAGACGTAGTAATGGATAATGATCTCTATAAGGATTTGATTCTCATATCCTCACTGAGTTGTATTGATCAAAGTATTGATCTAGAAGGAGACTACCATGACAAAGGTAAACCTTTGACACTTATTTCTTCCTCCAAGTCTATGGACCTAGGGATGTTAGAAAATGAGGTAAAAGGAAAAAAAGCTCTTCCTCTAAAGGAATCAACTATTAAAGGCATCCAAAAGAATCAAGAAGATTATAAAGGATAAAGTCCATGTTACTTGTTTCTGCTTTAGCAGGATAGGCCATTGGAAATGGTATTACAAGAAATACCTCGGCACCTTTGAGAAGGGTATATACTTTATTGAAGTGCATTTAAGGACATATTCTTCCTCATGGATATATAATATCACATGTGGTTCTTATCTTTGTAATTTATTACAAAGAATAGAAAGAAGAATAAAACTTAGTGATGGGGATATGATATATTTAGCTATAGAGCAAGAGTTGAGGCAAAAGCCAATGGCGAAAAATAAGTTAGACTTAAGAAACTCCATACTTGTATTGAAAACTTGTTATTATGTACCATATATTGTTGAGAACAATTTTTCAGTTCTCATTTGGATTGTAAATGATTTAACCTTTGTATATCAAATGGGAGATTGAAAGCATTAAAGAAATTGGTTCTTTAACTAATCATGGTATACTTAACAAAGGATTATACATTTTTGGATTCTCAACTATCACTAATGCACATTCAATCAAGTAAGTGAAATTAGATATCTAAGAAGATGTCATTTGATGGCATGTTAGACTTGGGCGTATCTCTAAAAAATAGGATGAACAAGATAAAGGCTCTCAAAGCATTAAATGTTAGTGGCATTGAGGAACTTCCAACTTGTGAATCTTGCTTAAAGGGAAAAATGATCAAGGCTTCTTTTGTAAGACAATCAGAGTAAAGCACAAGTCCTTTGGATTTGATCCATATAGATGTGTGTAGTCCACTAAGAGTTAGTACACAAGAAGGCTATTCTTATTTCATCACCTTCACCAATGATCACTCGGTTCAAACATATGTATCTTATGAAGTATAAATCTGAAGCCTTTGAAAAGTTCAAAAAGTATAGGTGTAAAACAAAAAAGCAAAAAGGTCTTAGTATTAAAACTCTTTGATTGGATCAAGGAGGATAAAACTAAAGTACCAAATTATTAGATTATCTGAAAGAGAATAGTTCTCTCTCAATGGACTCCACCCGGCACACCCTGACTCCCTGTAGTAGCCAAGAAGAGAAATCACACCTTGTTGGACATGGTACATTCCATGATGAGCTTTTTGAGTGTACCTATATTCTTTTGTGGATACACTTTAGAAATGGTTGCAAGGCTACTAAATGTAGCACCCTTAAAGATCATGCCAAAGGTTCCAAATAAGATGTGGTGTGGCAAAGCACCCTCTTACTATTATTTAAAGGTTTGGGGGTTTCCCGCCTACATGAAGAGATTAGTAGAAGACAAGTTGGATAGCCAATCCATCTTGTGCAAGTTTGTGCAATACCCAAGAGAGTCTATAAGTTATTTGTAGAAAAGGAATTTTTATTAGACAGAAAAGGAATTGTTGTTGAACTCAATAAAGTTCAAGATAATCAACAAATCCCACAAGCAGTAGAAACAAATTAGCATCAAAAAACCTTACACACAACCTCTACGTAGGTCGGACCGAATCAAGATGCAACCCAAAAGGTTTGGATTTTTTCATGAAATTGGCCAATTGGATATAAATCCGAAGACCTATGAGAAAGCTATGTAGGACATAAACTCGGAACATTTGCTTGAAGCCATGAGATTCAAAATAGAGTCCATGCAATCCAACAAAGTATGCACTTTAATAGATCCAATGAAGAAAATCATTCCCATTGGTTGCAAGTGGATCTAAAAGCAAAAGCTAAGAGTTAATGGAGAGGTTAGACCTTTAAGGTGCGACTAGTGGCAAAAAGTTACACTTAAAGACCCAATATTGATTTTAAGATAACCTTTTCACTAGTAGTAATGCCTAAGTCCATTCGGATTCTACTTACTATAGCCACATATTATGACTATGAGAGATGACAAATGGATGTGAAAACTACTTTCCTTAATGGCAACATTTAAGAAGAAATCTATATGGAGCAACCATAAGATTTTACATCTAAGAAGAGTATGCAAAAGATTTACATACTCTAGAGATCCATTCATGGACTCAAATAGGCATCCCAAACTTGGAACATATATTTTGATTAGAAAGTCAAATTTTTTAGTTTTGTCAAAAATATGTATACACCTTATGTGTACAAAGGGCTAGTAGGAGTAGTATATGGTTTATAGCGCTTTATATCGAAGACATCCTTCTCATTGGGAATAAGATAGATATGTTAGAGTGTACTAGAGTGTGGTTATCAACTCAATTCTTGATGAAGGATTTTGGAGAAGCATTCTATGTTTTAGGAATACATATCTTAGAAATAGATCAAAGAAGATGCTGAGGCTATCCCAAACCCAGTACATTAGCAAAACACTAAAGTAGTTTAGTGTGGAACAATCCAAGAAAGGATTTCTTCCCATGGGACATGGTATTCATCTCTCTAAGTTAATGACCCCTAAAACTGAGACAGACAAACAAAGATATCATAGATACCTTATGCATCCACCATAAAGAGTATAATGTATGTGGCTCAATGTACAAGACTAGATGTGGCACATGCTCTAAGTGTTATGAGCAAATTCTAATTCAACCTCAATGAGAGTCACTAGATGGCTGTGAAAATGATCCTTAAGTACTTAAAAAGGACTAAAGAATTATTTCTAGTATACGGCAATGGAGAATTAAAACTTAAGGCATTTTTAGATTCAAATTTCCAATCCAAATAAGATAACCTAAAATCTATTTCTGGATTTCTATATTGCCTTAATATTGGTGCGGTGAGTTGGAATAGTTCTAAACTAGACACCACAGCTGATTCCACCAGGTGAAATAATTTGTGGTTTTGGAAATCGCAAAGAAAGGTGTTTGGATAGAAACCTCATCTAAGAGTTGGATGTAGTGCCTAGCATACATAAGCCTATTGTTGTCCTTGGATAGAAACATTATCCAATAGTTGGATGTAATGAAATTTTGGTCTAGATTTGGCTTGAATCTTAGGTGATTTGCCCGATCAAAAGTTAATCACACATTGCTATGCCAAAAGCAATTTATTTTTAGGAAAGAAAGCACTACTTCAAGTTTTGACTTGATTTTGCTTAACAGGAATCAATCTAACCTTAATCTATTATATAAGCATGATTTAAATCCTTAGATTAGTGTACTCTAACTTAAATTTTAGTTTTTATTTGTTTTAAATTAAATCATTACCATTACACCTCTTTCACACCTCAACATACTTGAGAGCATCTAATTACAATTTTAGCCAAATCCAAGCATGGCAAGTCCTCCAAATAAGCCTCCAAAGTTATTGTACTATAGAGGATCTTCAAAAGCAAAGCTCCTCAAAAGTAAAGCCTCCAATGTTATGATCCACACACCTAAGAATAGCTCTAATCAACCTCTAATTAGCTTGTTCACTAAAGGAAGAAAAAGAGAGAAAGAGGCTGAAAATGTGGATAAGGAGGTGAGAATGGTGTAAAACTTCAACACATGAGTGAATTACATTTTTTGGAGAGAAAAATGGAATCTAGCAACTTGCTTGCATGGCATTTGAATAGCCGGCCACCTCAATCTTATTTAAAGAATGGGTCATGTGATGTAAATTGGCATCACACCTTCCATAAGGTAGCTTGTGAACTTGGCAATCCACCTATATGAGAAACATCAAAATAGTGCCCCGTAAGCTAATTAGATTGGCATGTAAATTATTCTACTTGTGATACAATCTTGATTGAATGACATTCTTCAAATGGCCAATTTCATCTTATGCTTATGTTTACTTCACTAGCATTTAGTTGAAGACTATAAATCACATGAAATTGTGGGACTTGGTCACGCATTGGGTGGTGATCATGGAATAAATCTTACACGATTGTGATCTTAGATCTTCCAAGTCATAGGATTTTACAAGACCAAGGGCATCTAAGATCCAAATAGACTAGCACTAACAATACATAAATCCAAGGGTTGGATATTGCTCTGTTCCATGAGCAATGCCACATGAGATATGGGAGCATATTAGTAGGTGCTTAACAAGGTACTGAAGACCCCCCGAAGAATCCATTAGATAGCCATAGTGACAAGTTCTCTAGCTTATACTAATGTATATAATTGGTCCTTTGATCTGAGGATTCATGGTAACCTTATATTTAGCTCCTTATACTTTGACTTTTTCTTAGCCATGTAATAGGTCGTTTAGGTTAAGGCTAGGTGTGAGCTACTTAGATATGAAAGCTTCATGAGAAAGGTATAATTCTCACTTCTAAGTGCCAACATTGTAATAATTTTGAGAGTACTTCCCACCTTTTTATTTCTTGTGAGCTTATACAAACATTTTGGAATTTTTTTGCTTCTCTTTTTCATTTTTTGATGCCAGCTACTACTAATATCTCACTTTTATTTCAAGCTTGGAAACGCAGATCTTTTGCAAGTACACAGGTATATATTAGACTCATCATTCCAATTCTGATATGTTGGTTCTTATGGTGTACTAGAAATGATACTAAACATAAAGGCCTCAAATACTCAGCTGATAAGGTTATCTAGAGAATTTAAAAACATATTGGTACAATTCACAAAGCGGGTCTCTTCAAAGCTTGCCATTAGATGGGAGACTTTTCTTCTGCACAGCTTTTTATTATCTCATTTCCCTCACAGCAGAGTCTTAAGAGTATCCTTGTTAAGTGGCTTCCCCCCTACCTTGATCAATATAAGTTAAATACTAATGGAGCTTCTCAAAATAATCCTGGCATAGCTGGGGCTCTGGGATTCTAAGGGACAGCAATTCTAAGGTGATCTTTGCTTTCATAATCCCTCTCGATCAAGCCTTTAACGTTTACGCAGAACTAATGGCTATTTTGAAAGGATTAGATCTAATTTGGGAAAGAAATATCCACAATGTTATTATTGAATCGGATTCACAGGTGACTATTCACTTAATCAAAAATCATCAACCCCATTACTGGTGCCTTGTACACTCAATTGGAAGGATAAGAAATTATATGCAAATCATGAATGTATCTCTCACTCATATTTTTAGAGAAGGCAATTTGGTTGTAGATGTCTTTGTCAAATAGGCATGCTTTTCCTTGAATAGTGTTGTTTTTGAAAAGCATCAATTACCTAGGAAGGTTCAGATATTACTAAGAAGGGATGAATTACAATTTCCAAATTTCATTTTCAAATAATCCGACCTATCTCGTCATGTGGTGGATATCCTTGGGCTATGAATATTTATTTGGTTGACAAATCATTTTGATCCTCAAATGCTAAATAATTTGGAGGGATTCAATGGAAAAAGAAGTTTAATTAATAGGAACTATTTGGTGTCTATTTGGATGATTTATGAAAATTTGTGAAAGATACAATAATGTAGCGTGTTGGTGCTGCTGCATTAAAATCTTTGCGTGGTGATGGATGTCTGTTCAACAAAGGGTTTAGCGCTTTTTGAGACAACTGGCAACATGCTTCAATGCCACATAATCTTGTAGCCTCGCTGACCATTTTTTCTCTTGGGTTTCTTAAGTTTATTGCATGCATGATGAGATACGCACTTGGTTTTTACATGCATGGATTTGTTTTAGGCATTTGAATTGCGAACTCTCATTGCCAAGTGGATCTTTGTTTGCTAGTGGACTTTGGAGGTGGAATCATGCGCAATCTGCCACATTCTCCGTCAATTGCCAAGTATATATCTTGGGCTTTTTTCCTTTCTGTAGATGCAAATGATTTGTATAAATTTTGGCGTTGCCAAGGTAACTATTTAATTGTGCATATTTTAACTTTTAAGATTTTGAATGGGATGCCCTCATCCAAGTTTTGTAACTATTACTAAACATTTTAATTTTCTCGGTAGCCTTAATATATCCTACAACTATTTCAAGCTACTTAGATATGAAAGCTTATGAGATTTAAAATGGGATCCAACTCTTCATCATTGTGAAAGGCGACTGCATCTCCTATGTATTCTATAATGATTGATTCCAAGGAGTCCTTGCACAAGGTAGTTTGATAATATGGTAAAAGAGTTTTCCAAATGTCAGGACATAAATCAAAATCAAATATTAGGAATAGAGACATAGTATCAAGGCTATTAAGGAATCGATAAATATCTTACCGTTGGTCTCTTTTGGGAGATAGGAGAGGAAATGATCATATTTCCATGGTATGAGTAATGTTAGAATGGTTCTCCAAAAACATTCATTTTTGCCAATTACTTGGGCTCCACAAGCTTGAGGTTGGGCATCCACTATGAAGATTTGGTACTATTCAATTAATGAGATTAATTAAATTGAGTCGCTTAGTTAAAGAAGTTTAAACTAATGAAAATGTAAGATATTCCATAAGTCACAATAGTTGTGAGTCCATGTCCAATACATGGTAAAACCTAATAGGTCACATACAAAAGCCAATAGCAATTCCAATTGGATGAACTAGAATTTTCTAAGTGTTAGAAAATTCACTTAACCAAGTTGAGAAGGGGAAAAAATTGATCTTATCTTGAAATGATCAATGTAAATGTTAAGTTGACCAAATTAAATTAAGAGTTAAATTAAGACCAATTAATTAAGAGTTAATCAATTGGTGCCACATGACTACCAGTTGATCAAGTTAATTTAAGAGTTGAATTAATTTTGACTAGCTTAAAGAGTTAAGCATTTTGACTTAATAGTTAAGTTAATGGATATCAAATTAAATTAAAGTGTTTAATTTAATTAGAAGAGATCATTTTGGAGGGAGAGTTTTATGTGGAATTAAAATTTATTTGGAAGAATGTTTCATGAGATGAAATATAGATTCCAAATGATATTCAAATTCACACATAATTTATAATCACATGTCACTTGACATGCTTAGGTGGTGCCTCACCTTGAGGAAGATGTGATGCCACCTTGACATCACACCATCCTCCTCATATATATAGATCTAGGAGGGAGTAGCCACAAGCATAAAGTGTAGTGTGAACATTCTCCCAACAAATATAACAAATTTGTTAGTAGTTAGATCTAATTGTTATATCCTCAAAAATTCTCTCCAACTCCCCTCGTTCTTCCTCCTCAATTCCCAACCTTCATTGCTACATTTCTCTCCAATTTTCTCCTACTAATCTTGTAGGGAAAAGGTCTAGCAACTACTTTGGGCAATTTCTGGGTGACCTTAGAGTGTTCTAATAGGGCTGATTTCTAGACCATATCATCTTCAAGGTGTTGTAGGATTTCAGCAAAAATTTTGGCTCAGAACAACGAGTTTTGCTTAGGGAAATCTGGATGTGTTCCTGCAGCGTCAGGGGGGAGACAGCTTCAAATGTTGAACAGTGTTTTCCCTTGTTCCTTGATTTTAGGTTTTATTGAGGTATTTTTCTTACCAAATCTGAATTATATGCTTGTTTCAATCTTTGTGGATATGTGTAGCCTAGTTTTATCAAGTTTTTATTTAATTTATTACAAATCCTAGTGCTGCACATACCTTCAAGTGCTATCGGAGCCTAATGCATAGATTTAAATTTTTTGTTTCAATGATTGCTTCATGTGATGAATTAATCAAAATCACCAAATACTTGATTCATATCATGGATTGGAGTGTTAAGATGATGTTATATGTGGCTACTTAATTGATAAATTAAAATCATGCTATTATATGTTTTAAATGTCAATTTATGTGAAAAGTATGTGTTAATTCATAATTGCTAATGTTGAATTTTTATTTGGCTTTGGTTGATGTTATATGTTGATATGGAATGTTGATATTGGCCTTAAGTTGTTTTTTTCATTTTTTGATCCAATATGATTGGAGATAATTGGAGAGTTTTAAAAATATGATTCATACTTAAACTTGTTTTAGAAAGCATGATTAAGTACTTGAAATTTCAGCTTTAAAAGTATTTTAGATCTAAAACTTTCATCCATAATATATGTTTTAATGTTTAGGAGGTGTTCTAAAATTTTTGGTGCACAAACATTGAGTCAAAAATGAGTTGACTCATCCTTAATCACCAAAACAGGGGAGCTGCCCACCATGACAGCACACTGGCGAGGCAGTAATTGAGAGTTACTACCCAACAATGTGCATGCCTCGGCCAGCAATGCCCAGTTTGGGTCGGATGAGTTTTACATCTTGCTTTTAGATTTCTTTAGTGACCAAAATCAATTTGAATCATACACAATTGATGCACAAGTGTTGTGCAAGTTCTCTAAATAGTGTTGGACACTTTTTGATTGCTTTTAAAACATGTTAAAGTTAATTTCCAATTGTAGCAAAAATATGATGTGTAAGTGTTATACTTGTTTTTGCTTGACCTATTATTTGTTAATATGATTAGCATTTAATTGTTGGAATTGAATCAATTCTTGATTTATTTATTGTTCATCTAAATATTGAAAGGATGATCATGAGCCTTTAATATTTATTTTATTTGTTTCAAGTTGTTGAAAATGGTTGTATTAAATAGGGCTTGCATGCCTCTCAATTTGTATCTTCTAAATGTCATGAGAGTAGAATCACTAGGAATGAGGGTTTCTTTCTTATGTAAATGTTACAAGGAGCAAAGAAGACCATTGGAAGCATGAAGACCCTTGAATGCATGAGATACACTAATGTAATAGTTATATTTAATCAACCCACTTAAAATCAACCAAGTGATGCACCTATGGCTCAATGTGCATTACTTGGTTAGGCTCATGGTCATCACATCTTAGGAGCATGCTAGGTGCATTTAATTATTTATGCTTTTCATATTCTATCGACGTATGAAATGTATGGAAAAAATGGTGAGATCTTTGCAAGCAAGAAACTCTTCCCACTTAGAAAGTCTAAGTGTTCTCAAATATTAACTCAAAATAGGTATAAATTAAAAGGAATTTTAATTAATTCATGCCTTATACCAATAATATTGCCATGATGACATACCGAATTTGTGTGGTGGCACTCAAAGTTGGGGTCACACTTAGGAGGAAAGCTGTGAGCATATACTTAGTATACAATGCACTTTTGATTTAAGGCTTCCCACATATTGGCACTCGAAGTAGGGGATGTAGTAGAGCGATCTCGAATTAATGTTTGATTGGTAGGTTCAACTTACCACTTAGTAATGTAGATGCACTCAAAGTAGGATGTCTGCATGAAAAGTGAATATATCTAAAGTTGCATGAGATGCAATTAGCAAATGTTGCTTACCTTTCAATTGTTTATGGATGGCACTCGAAGTAGGGTTCCACTTGCAAGCCCTAGGGATCATGATTCTTACTAAGAAATGTGATTTTTCAAATTCTTCTAGGGGCTGAAGAATTTGATAAAATAGTAGGAGGATAACATGTTAGAAAGACTATAAACATATTATTTTTTAATGTCAATATTTAATCACATGCTTATATTCTCTTTTTTGCCTTTGATGGTTTGTAAAATCTCAAGAATGGCTAAAAATCCACTCAACATTATTTTGTAAACCAATAAACTAATCGAGCTAAACTTCCAATATTAACTTAATCTTAAAATCATTCTAGATTTTGAGAAATGGATATATGTCCTATATCATGGTGCTCCTAATCCCTTTGGGATTAAAACAGATCAAGAGACACTTGAAATGTTCATGAATTAGATTAAGGATCATCTTATCTCATAGTTTCATGATGGCATCTATAAACTTCAAAAATTTTAAAGACACTTGAATTATACGTTGGTCAAAGTTCACAAAAGATGTAAAGAAAACAAGGTATGAGAAATTCATGTTGTCAGAAGAGATTTTGCAAGCAGGAATGAGCATGATGTCATGTGTCCTCAACTATGGACTAAAGATAATTGGGCTTGGAGAAGCTCTTCAACTTAGATGTAGTGATTAACAATAATCTCCATAAAGATTTGATCCTCTCATCCTCATCGAGTTTGATTGATCAAAGTGTTAGTCTAGATGGAGGCTACCATGACAAGGATATACCTTTAATGCTTGTTTCCTTTTCCAAGTCTATGGGCCCTGGGGGTGCCAAAAAGGGAAGTAAAATGAAGAAACGTTCTTCCTCGAAGAGAAAGTAAGAATTGAAGGTATCTAGTGGAGTCAAGAAGATTATAAGAGGATATAGTCAATATTTTCTTGTTTCTACTTTGGCAAGATAGGTCAATGGAAGCAGTAATGCAGGGAATACCATGCAACCCTTAAGAAGGGTATATATTATATTGAAATGCATTTAAGGATAAATTCTTCCACATAGATATAAGATATCACAAGTGATTCTTATTTTTGTAAAACATTACAATGAATAGAAAGAAGAATAAAACTAAGTAATGGGGATATGATTCATGGTCTTGGCAAAAGAGTAAGAATTGTAGCTTAAGTTGAAGGCCTATAATAAGTTAGACTTAGGGAACCCCATAACTATATTAAACCTTTGTTATCATGTACCATATATTGTTGACAATAATATTTCAATTTCTATTTTAGATAGTGAAGGATTTGATCCTTCCATATCAAATAGGAGATTGAAGGCATCAAAAATGTTCTTTAGTTGCTCATGGTACACTTAACAAAGGATTGTACATATTGGATTCTCTACCATCACTAATGCACATTCAACGAAATAAATAAAATTAGTTATCCAAAAAAATGCCATATTATGACATGGAAGACTTGGACATATCTCTAAAATTAAGATGATCAAGTTAAAAGATCTAAAAACACAAAATGTTAATGGCATTGAAGACCTTTCTACTTGTGAATCTTGTTTAGATAGAAAAATGACCAAGGCTTCTTTTGTGAGACAATCAAAGCTTACCACCAATCCTTTGGATTTGATCCATATGGATGTATGTGGCTCACTGAGAGTTAGTGAGAAAGGAACTTAGCATTAAAGCTCATTAATCAGACAGAATGAGAGAATGCTTAAGTATTGAATTCTTGGATTATCCAAAGAAAAATAGGATTCTCTATTAATACCCAGCACACCCCAATACATTGGAGTAGCTAAAAGGAGAAATCATACCTTGTTCGACAAAGTACATTCCATGATAAGCTCTTTCGATGTGCCTATATCCTTTTGGGGATACTCCTTAAAAGATGGCACCAAAGTTACAAAATGTAGTACTTTCAACGTCGATGCTAAAGTCACCACATAAGATGTAGTACGGAAAAACATCCTCTTACCATTATTTAAAGGTTTGGAGGCTCCCACCTACGTGAGACAGTTAGTGGGACACAAGTTAGATAATAAATCCACCTTATGTAAGTCTATGGAATACCTAAGAGAGTCTTTAGATTATTACTTCTACGTCCCTCATAATAAAAGGTATTTATTTTGAGAAATGTCACCTTTTTTAGAAAGAATTTTCTATTAGATAGAAATGACATTGCTTTTAACTTGATGAAGTTTAACATGATCATAAAATCCCACAAGTAGTGGAAACAAGTAAATATCAAAAATGTTTCACACACAACCTTTAAGAAGGTTAGCCTGAATCAAAAAATAACCCAAAAGGTTCAAATTCCTTCATGAGATGGGCCAATCAGATAATGATCCAAAGACCTATGCAGAAGTTATGTTAGACATTAATTCAAGATATTGGCTTGATGCTATGAAATCCAAAATGGACTCCATGTATTCTAATAAAATATGGACTTTAGTAGATCCACCCAAGGGAATAGTTTTTGTCAGTCGTACATGGATTTATAAGCAAAAACTTGGAGTTGATGGAGAGGTGATGACCTTTAAAGCACAACTAATAGCAAAAGGTTACACTCAAAAACTCAATATTATTTTCAAGGAAACTTCTGCATCGATCGCAATGCCCAAGTATATTCCGATTTTACTCATTATAGCCCTATATTATGAATATGAGATATAGAAAATGGATGTGAAAACTATTTTTCTCAATGAAAATATTGAAGAAGAAATTTATAAAGAGCAACCATAAGGTTTTACATCTAAAGGAAGTAAGCAAAAGGTTTGCAAACTTCAAAGATCAGTTTATGATCTCAAGCAAGCATCCTGATCTTGAAACATACATTTTGATAAGATATTTAAATTATTTAATTTTTTCAAAAATGTATATGAACCTTGTTTGTATATAAAGGCTAGTGGTAGTAGCATACAATTTATTGTGCTTTATGTCGATAACATCATTCTCATTAAGAATGAGGTAGGAATGTTAGAGTGTACTAAAGCATAGTTATCTACACAATTCTCTATGAAGGATATGGAAATATCACCCTACATATTATGAATACATATCTATAGAGATAGATTAGACAAGATGCTGGGGCTTTCCCAAATATTGTACATTGATAGGATACCAAGGGGTTTAATACGAAAGAGTTTAAGAGAGGTTTCTCCTAATGGGACACGATCTTCATCTCTCCAAATATATAGCCCCCAAGACTGAAAATGAGAGATAAAGAATATCTCACATACCTTATGCGCCCGCTATAGGGAACATATTGTATGATATTCAATGTACAAGGCCAAATTTGGCACACGCTCTAAGTGTTATGAGTTGTTTTCAATCTGACCCCAGTGAATGTCACTGGATGGCCATTAAAATAATACTTAAGTACTTGAGAAGCACTAAGGACTTGTTTTTGGTATACAGCAATGGAGAACTAAAACTGTAGGAGCTTTTTAAATCATAGTTTTCAATTCAATGTAGAAGACCTAAAGTCCAATTTTAGATTTATATTTTGTCTTAATGGATGCACAATGAGTTAGAAGAGATCCAAACAAGATACCATGGCAAAGACTACCACTGAGTTGAAATAATTTGTTGTTTCAAAAACTGCAAAAGAACGTAAACATCATCCAAGAGTTGGATGTACTACCTAGCATACATGAGCCTATGGTTCTCTTCAAAAGATAGCTTAAGACTTGAGCCAAGATCTCATCAATGATCCAAATATAGTAAAAGCATTATCATTTTATATATGATATCAATTAATAGAGGCACAACTAAGTGGATAAAATTACCTCAAAGAAGACTATAGCGAAACCATTATCTAAAACCCTAAATGCAACGGTCTTTGAAGGACATCTTGAGAACATGGGCCTCAAGGAAATGGGGAATTAGCTTTAGGGCAATTAAGGGATTGTAGGAATAGTGCCTTACAAGCTAATTAGATTGGCATGTAAACTATTTCACTTGTGATACAATCTTGATTCAATGATATTCTTTAAATGGCCATCTTCATCTTATGCTTATGTTTACTTCACTAGCATTTAGCTAAAGCCCTTAGATAACATAAAACTATGGGACTTAGTTATACTCCGGAAGGTGATCATGGAATACATTTTACACATTTGTGATCTTAAATCTTCCAAGCATAGAATTTTAGGAGACCAAAGGACATCTAAGATTCAGATAGACTTACACTAACAATTCATAAATTCAAGGGTTGGATATTTCTCCATTCCATGAGAAATGCCACATGAGATGTGAGTGCATGTTAGTGAATGTTACAGAACAAGACACTGAAGACCTGCCCAGAGAATCCACTAGACTGCCATAGTGGCAAGTTCTCTAGCTTATGCTAGTGCATATAATTAGTCCTTTGACCTAAGAATCCATGGTAACCTTGTATTTAGGTCCTTATACTTTTATTTTTCCATTGCCATGGAGTAGGTCGTTTAGGTTGAGGTTGGGTATAAGCTACTTAGACATAGAATTTTGTGAGATCCAAGATGGGGATCTAACTCTTCATTATTGTGAAGGGCGAGTGCATCTTCTATGTATTCTATAATGATCGATTCCAAGGAGTCTTTCTACAAAGAAGTCTGATAATTTGAAAAAGGAATTTTCTAAAGATGAGGTCATAAATTAGAATCAAACATTGGACCCTATAAATATCTTAGCCTAAGCCTCTTTTGGGACCTAGGAGATTGAAGGACTAAATTTGCATGGTACGTGTAGTGCTAGAATGGCTCTCTAGAAGCATTCGGCTCCATAGGCTGGAGGTTAGGCATCGACCATAGAGATTGAGTACTCTTCAATTAATGAGATTAATTAAATTGAGTCGCTTAGTTTAAAGGAGTTTAAACTAATAAGAATATTATATATTCCATAAGTCACAATAGTTGTAAGCTCTTGTTCAATGAATGGTAGAATCTAATGGGTCACACATAAAAGCTAATTGCAATTTCTATTAAATGAAGGAGAATATTCTAAGTGTTAGAAGATTCACTTAATTGAGTTGAGGAAGGGCAAAAATTGATGTCATTTTGGCTTGATCAATTTAAATTTTATGTTGGTCAAATTAATTTAAGAGTTAAATTAAGACCAGTTAATTAAAAGTTAATTAATTGGTGCCACATGACTATCAATTGATCAAATTAATTTTGACTGGCTTAAAGAATTAATCACTTTTACTTAAGAGTTAAGTTAAAGGATATCAAATTAAATTAAAGTGTTCAATTTAATTAGGAGAGTTCATTTTGGAGGGAGAATTTCAAATGAAAAGTTCAGTTTATGTGGAATTAAAATTTATTTGGAAAAATATTTCATGAGATAAAATATAGATTTCAAATGAAATTCAAATTCACACACAATTTATAATCACATGCCACTTGCCATGCTTAGGTGGCATCCCGCCTTAAGGAATGTGTGATGCCACCTTGGCATCACACCATCCTCCTCTTATATATAGATCTATGAGGAGGCTACCACAAACATGAAGTATGGCGTGGACATTCTACCAACAAGCATGAAAAATTTGTTAGTAGTTAGATCTAATTGTTAGATCCTCCAAAATTCTCTCCAACTCCCTTCCTTCTTCCTACTTCCTTCTCAAATGGGTTGCTCTTGCTCTTGGGGAAACAGTTTTTAGCAGTTTCTTTGGGCAATTTTTGGGCGACCTTAGAGTGTTCTAATAGGGTTGATTTCTAGATTATATCATCATCAAGGTGTTGTGAGATTCCAGTAAAAATTTTAGCCCAAAATAATGAGTTTTGCTTGGGGAAATCTGGATGTGTTCCTACTACACCAATGAGGAAACAATTTCAAGAGTTGAAGCGTGTTCTCCCTTGTTCCTCGATTTTGACTTTATCATGATATTTCCCTTACCAAATCTGAATTATATGCATGTTTTGATACTTGTGGATATGTGTCACCTATCTGTATTTAGTTTTTATTGAATTTACTATGGATTCTAACACTACACATAACTTTAGAAATGTGAATTTCACTAGCATTTGGATTTAATTTGACTCTACATTTTAACTCGTGAAATATCATTCAAATCAATCCCAAATTAACCTCAAATGAACTCATTCATTTGAATTTCCCTCTAAAATAAATAATCCTCATATTAATTAAGTAGACTCTTTAATTTAATCAACCAACTTGACTTAACTCTTTAAGTCATTGAACTTAACTCTTTAAGCTAGAAAATGTCAACTTAACTACTTAAGTTAACTTGACTAATTAATAGTAATATGGCACCAATTAAATTAAATCCTTAATTCAATTGGTCAAATTTAACTCTTTAACTTCTTTTCATCAATTTAACTATCAAATTAATCAAGTCAAGATGACTAAGAAATTACCAAACCAATTTTCTCTACAAAACGGCAATGGTGAATTTTCTAACTCCTCAGAAAATTCCTCCCATCAAATAGAACAACCTTTAGGTTTTTGTGTGTGACCTATTAAGTTCTCCCATTTATTAGACATAGGCTCGCAACTCTTTTGATATTTTGAATATTAAAATATTAACATTACTTTAAACTCCTTTAAACTAATAAGTGTTTTAATTAATCTCTATTAATTGAAAAGTACCCAATCTCCAAAGTCGATATCTAACCTCAAGCCCATGGATCCCAACTAATTGGTTGAAATGAATATGCTCTTGGTGAACCATTCTAACTCTACGCTCGCCATGCAAATATGATCTTTCCATCTCTTATCTCCCAAAATAGGCCTAGGGCCAGATATTTGTTAGCCCCCCAATAGCCTCAATAACTAAGTTTCTATTCTAATGTTTGATTTCTCTTTATGACCTCATCTTTAGAAAACTCCATTTCCAAATTGTCATACTACCTTGGCTAAGGATTTCTTGGAATCGATAATTATAGAATACATAGGAGATATAATGCATTCTCTCTTCATAATGAAGAGAAGATGGATCCCATATTGAATCTAACAAACCTCCATGTCTAAGTAGATCATACCTAATTTCAACCCAGAAGACCCACTAAGTCGTCTAGGAAAAGTGAAAGCATGAAGACCTAAACATAAGGTTACCATGGATCCCCAGGTCAAATAATTATATGCAATAGCATAAACTAGAGAACTTGCTACTACAGACTTGCTATTTTAGCTATCTGGTGGATTTATCGAACATGACTTCAGTGAACTAGTTCTCTAACAAGCACCTACCAACGTGCACCTATGCTAACATGGATTGCTCATAAAATCGAGCAATATCCAACTCCTTGGATTTTTCATCATTAGTATCAGTCTATCTAAATCTTAAGACCTATCTCATAAGATTCTATGAATTGGAATATTTGAAGATCACGATCGTGTGAGGCTTTTTCATGATCACCATACAATGCATGATAATCCTACAGTCTTGTATGATCTAGGGGCTTCAACCAAATTCTAGTGAAGCAACATAATCATAGAATGAAGATAGCCATTTAATATGAATATCATTCAATCAAAATTATATCACAAGTGAAATAGTTTACATGCCAATCCAATTGGCTATGGGGAACTATTCCACTAGGGAAAATGTAAGGAATGCTAACTAGCACAAGTGGCCAACCACATAGCTTATTATTAGGGGATGATGGAAACCTTTGGAGGCTTTTGTCACACCGTCCATGCATGTGGGGCCAATTCGCTGACTTGGTGACTTGTATTTACATTTAATGCACATTTGCATTTGTATACGCATTTACATTTCATCTCATGAAATACAAGGTCAACTTGCATAAGTCAAATGGACACTTCCATTTTATCTCTCACCTAAAACTTAAATTCCCAATTTAATTAAATTTACTCTTCAATTTAACTAATTTTACTTATCTCCTTAAGTCAATAACTTAACTATTTAAGTTAACTAAAGTTAACTCCTTAAGTTAACTTGACTAATCAATTGTCACATGGTACTAATTAAATTAACACCTTAATTTGACTAGCCTAATTTAACTCCTTAAATTATTTTGATTAATGTAACACTTAAATCAATCAAGCTAACATGACAAATTGATAATTAATTAATTGCTCTCTCTTCTTTATAAAAAATGACTATCATTAAATTTCTAACTCCTTAGAAAACTTCTCCTATCAGATAAGAGCTTCCTAGGCTTTTGTGTGTGGCCTATTTGATTCATCCAATCATTGGACATTATGATATTTTAAATATTGAAATATTAACATTAGTTTAAACTCTTTTAAACTAATAACTCTTTCAATTAATCTCTATTAATTGAATAGCACCCAATCTCCATGGTTGATATCTAGCAACAAACCCATTGGAGCCCTACTAATTAGATAAATGAATTGTATCTTGATGAACCATTATAACTTATTCTTATTATCCAAACACGATCCTTCCATTTTCTATCTCTTGAAAAAAACTAGGGCAAGACATTTGCCGGCTCTCTAATAGCCTTAATAACTAAGTCTCTATATCTAATGTTTGATTCCTTTTTATAACCACAACTTTGGAACACTTCTTTTCTAACTTATCATATTATCTTGCACAAAAATTTCTTAGAATCAGTCATTATAGAATACATAGGAAATGTACTCATTCTTCACAGTATTGAGGAAACAAATTATTTCTTGAATCTCACAAACCTCCATGCTTAAGTAACTTATGCCCAATCTCAACCCCATATGACCTACTACGTGGTTGAGGAAAAGTCAAAGCATAAGGATCTAAACATAGGGCTACTATGGATCCTCAGATCCAAGGACTAATTATATACACTATATAAGCTTGAGAAGTTGCTATCATCAACATTCCAATATGGCTATCTAGTGGATTCTCATAGAGAGCCTTCAATGAACTTGTCTCAAACAAGCACCCACTAACATGCATCCATATCTCACATAGATTGCCTATGAAACAGGGCAATATCTAACCCCTTAAAGTATGTATCATTAGTGTAAGTCTATCTAAATCCTAGATGTTCATTCTCTTAAGATTCTATGACTTGGAATACTTTAAAATCATGATCACAGAGACTTTTTTCATGACCACCATCATATGCATGACCAAACCCTATAGTCTAGTATAATGTAAGGACTTCAACCAAATGCAAGTGAAATATAAATAGCATAAAATAAAGATGGCCATTTAAAAAGAACATCATTTAATCAAGACTGTATCATAATTAGAGTAGTACAACATATAATCTAATTGACTTGCAAGATAATATTCCAACAATATCCTACTTACCTTAAAGCCAATTCCCTATAGGCTTCAAGCACATCTTCTCAAGATATCTTAAAGATCTTTTTACTTTTAGAGTTTTATATAGTGAATTTTCTATGTTCTCTTGTGAGGCAACTTTATCCACTCAAATGTTGCCTCTTTCAATGAACTTATGGATCAAATGATAATGCATTAAAATGTGCTTGGATCACTTATGAGACCCTGGCTCTTTCACTTGGGCAACATTTCTGTTGTTTTCATAAAACATAACAACTGGCTCTACAATGCTAAGCATTACATCTAACTCTTCGATAGAGTTATTTATCTAAAACTTTTCTTTTGTGACTTTTGAAGCTAAAATATATTTCACCTCAGTGGTAAAGTTAATCGGGGTATCTTATTTGGAACTCTTCCAATTCACCATATTGCTATTGAGGAAAACTATAAATCTTAAGATAGATTTAGGGTCATCTTTATCAAATTGAAAACTTGAATCCAAAAACCTTTCAAGTTTCAATTCTCCATTATCGTAAACTAAAATCAAATCCTTAGTTCATCTCAAGTACTTAAAGATATTTTTTATGGCCGTTCAGTAACTTTCACTATGGTTAGATTGAAAAAAACTTATAAAACTTAGAGCATGTGCTATATCCAGTCTAATACATTAAACAACATGCATTATGTTCCCTATAGCGGATACATAAAGTATATAGGACATTCTTTCTTTCTCATCTTCAATATTATGGGCCTTAGATTTGAAAAAATAAAGACCATGTCCTATAGAGAGGAATCCCTTCTTAGATTCTTTCATACAAAACTATTTTAGTATCTTGTCAATGTACACAATTTTGGAAAGCCTCGACATCCTCTGTGATCTATCTCTATATATTTGTATTCCTAATACATAGGATGCTTCTTTCAAATCTTTCATGGAGAATTATAAAGATAATCATGCTTTAGTGCACATTAACACTTCTCTCTCAATTCTAATGAGAAGAATGTCATCAACATAAAGTACAATAAATTGTATCGAACTCCTACTAGTCTTTTTTATACACATGAGGCTCATACACTTTTTTGACAAAGCTAAATGACTTGACTGTCTCATCAAAACATGTGTTCCAACTTTAGAATACTTAGTTTATTCTATAGATAGACCTTTGGAGTTTACAAACCTTTTGCTCACTCCCTTTGGATGTAAAATCATGTTCTTGCTCTATATAAATTTCTTCTTTAATGTTTTCATTGAGAAAAATGATCTTTACATCCATTTGCCATATCTCATGGTCGTATTAAACAACTATGGTAAGCATAATTCTAATAGACTTAGGCATAGCAACCAGTGAAAAGGTTCCTCGAAGTCAATATCAGATCTTTGAGTATAACCTTTTTCCACTAGGCTAGCCTTAAAGGTTATCACCTCTCTATTGACTCATAGCTTTTGCTTGATCCACTTGCTATTTAAATAGTGTCATGCAACCAATTAGATTAGCATGTAAACTATTTCACTTATGATACATTCTTGATTGAATGATATTCACTATAAATGGCCATCTTCATCTTATACATATATCACTTCACTAGCATTTGGTTCAAGTCCTTAGATCACATATGAGTATAGAACGTGATCATGCATTGGGTGGTGCTTATGAAATAAGTCTTACATGATTGTGATCTTAAATCTTTTAATAGTATAATCTTATGAGACAAGGAATATAAGATTTTGATAGACTTGCACTAATGATGCATAAATTCAAGGGCTAGATATTACTTTATTTCATGATCAAACCATATGAGATGTGGGTGCACATTAGTAGGTGCTTATTAGAGAATAAATTCAATTGAAGACTCGTCCAAAGAACCTACTAGATAGACATAGTAGCAAGTTCTCCAACTTATGCTAGTGCATAAAATTAGTCTTTTAACCCAAGGATCCATGGTAAACTTGTATTTATGTTTTTATACTTTGGCTCTTCCTTATCTACTTTAGATCTTTTGGGTTGAGCTTAGGAATGAGCTACTTAGGCATAGAAGTTTGTGAGATCTAAGATAAGATCTGGCTCATCTCCGTTGTGAAGGATGATTGTATCTCCTATGTATTATGTAATGGTTAATTCCAAAGAGTCCCTACACAAGGCAGTATGACAATTTAGAAAAAGTGTTTTCCAAAGATAAGGTTATAAATTAGACCCGAATATTGGCAACTAAAATATAGTATCAAAGCTATTAAAGAGCCAGCAAATATCTTACCCGAGGCCTATTTTGGGAGATATGAGATGGAAAGATCGTATTTGCTTGGTAAGTGTAGGGCTAAAATGGTTCTCCAAGAGCATATTTATTTGGCCAATTAGTTGAGCTCCATGAGGTTGAGGTTGGACATCGACCATGGAGATTGGATACTCTTCAATTTATAAGATTAATTGAATTAAATCATTAGTTTAAAGAAGTTTAAACTATGTGAATATTTTGATATTCAATAAGTCATAAGAGTTGTGAGCCCTTGTCTAATGAATGGTATAACCTAATTGATCACACACAAAAGCTAATTGAAAATTCTATTTGATGAAGGAAATTTTCTAAGAGTTAGAGAAATTCCATCTTGATTGATTTTGAAGGGAAATAATTGACCCAATTTTTTGATCATTTTGGCTCAATCAATTTAATAGTAAAATTGATGTAAATAATTTAAGGAGTTAACTTAGACCAATTAAATTAAGGAGTTAATTTAATTGGTTCCACATAACTATTAATTGGTCAAGTTACTTGGCTTTTGGCGATCCATTGCAATCTACTCAGTTGGAGGCATTTTTGGAATGGCTTCAAAGTTTCTATTTTAGCTTAATTTTTTTGTTGGATCTTTATCAAGGTGTTGGTGATAGTTTTTCCAAATTTTAGCTAATTCTAAGGTGATTTGGTGAGGCAATTGTTGTAGTACTATTGGAAGACAAATTTAAGGTGTTGAAGTGTTCTTCTTTTTTTCCTTAGATTTTGAGCATTCAAGGTAACGTTTTATCCAAATCTGAATGTCAAGCAAGATTAGATCATTGGTTTCAAGTGTATCTTGGTTAATTTAGCTATGTTTTGTGCTTTCTTATTGGATCCTAGTGCTACACTTGACTTTACTAGCAACCAACGGGTACTATACCCTTAGGTGGATTCCCTAAAGTTCATATTTTGTTGGAGTACACAGAGTCCATTTCAAATTTCATGGCCTTAAGCCAATGTCCTGAATCTATATCCAACATAACTTCTTTATAGGCCTTCATAACACTATCTATTGGTCCCGTCTCATGAAGGATTCCAAACCTTTCACATTGCTTCTTGATTCGATTCGACCTTCTAAAGGGTTATGCTTTAGGCTCAGGATGCTCTATTATTTCTACTTCTTGTTAAAAAATATGATAATCTAGAACTTCATTAAGTTCAATGATAACACTTTTTTCTATATAATCGAAATTTATTTTCTCTAAAAGTGACGTTTCTCATAACAAACACCTTTTATTCTAATGGATCATAGAAATAATAATCCCAAGATCATTTGGATATCCCAAAAACTTGCACAAGATAGATCTCATATCCAACTTATCTCCTACTAGTCTTTTGACATAAGCGGGAAACCCCTAGACTCTTAGAAAAGAATATGAGAGTGTTTTGTCAAATAATATCTCATGCGATGTTTTTGGCACTGACCTTGAGAGTACTATATTTAGTAACCTCACCCCCATCTCGAGGGTGTAACCCTAAAATAGAGATAGGGACACCGTGAAGCTCATTATAGACCATACTATAACTAACAATGTATGGTTTCTCTTCTCATCTACTCCATTATATTGGGGTGTGCCGGATGGAGTCTATTGTCAGAGAATTTCATTCTCTCTTAAATAATCCAAGAATTTGCAGTTAAGTATTGTCCTCCTCGATCCAATCATAAAGTTTTGATACTAAGTCCTAATTGTTTTTCTACTTCATTTCCATACTTTTAGAACATTTCAAAAATTTTAGACTTATACCTCATATGATTCAAATGTCCAGTCCAAGCAAAAACATCAGTGAAGGTAATGAAATAAGAATAGCCTCCTCTTGCACTAACTTTTAGTGGCCCATATACACCCATATGGATTAAACCAAAAAGAATTGTGAATTAGCCATTTTTTCTTTTAAACAAGATTCATAAATAGGTAGATTTAATCCACTAACATATAATAACTTGTGGACTACTAATTTGTTCATCCCATTCTTGGAAATATGTCCAAGTATTGTATGTGAAAGATATGCATTTTCTTAGTTATCTAATTTTCTTTTGTTGTTGAATATGCATCAGCAATGGTGGAAAATCTAAAATGTATAATCCTTTATACATTTACCAATGGTACAAAGGTACATAGTAACAAATATTTAATACAAGCTTTAGAATCTCTTAAATCTAACTTATTTTGCACCATCAACTTTGGCTGCAATGTTTGCGCATTTGCTAAGGCAGTGGATCATATCCCCATCACTAAAATTTATTCTTCCTTCCATTCTTTTAAACCACTTACGGTATCAAATATTCATGAGAAAAAAATTACCTTTCAGTGCACTTCAATAAACAACTCACCCTACCATAGCATTACTAGGCATTTCTTGAACTTGAGCTTCTAATAACCTAATATGCCACAATAGAAACAAGTCACATCATTTTATCCTCTATAATCTACTTGACTCCACCAAACATCTTGAATGTTTGTTTTCTCTTGAAAAAGAACCTTTCTTTTTCTTGCCCCTTTTCTACTTGCCTTTAAAGCCATCAGAGTGGGAGAAGAAAGCAATCATTAATAATCTAGACCAACACTTTGGTCAAATAAACTCAATAAGAAAGTGTAGATCAAATCCCCATAGAGATCATTGTCCATTACTACATCCAAGTTGAAGAGTTTCTCGACAAGTATAAATATGCTTAGACTGTAGTGGAGAACACGTAAACCCTCAATCATCCTAGCTTGAAAAATCTTTGTTGACAACATAAATCTCTCTTACATTGTTTGCTATACAACTTCTTACAAGATATTGACTGGGGTATATTTCATATGTTCGTGAGACATTTGATGTTAATAGATGCCATTATGAGACTATGGGCTAAGAAATGGTCCTTAACTTTTTTCATGAACAATTTGTCGTATCTCTTGATATACATTAATTCCTATGGGTATTAGAAACACCTTGATATAGGACATATATTTGTTTCTTAGAATCTAGAATTTTGATTTTGAAGTTTAGTCAATTGTGGTACTTCAGCCCAATTAGTTTATTGGTTCCAATATAATGTCCAATAGATTTTTAGCCATTCTTAAAATTTCTCAAATCTACATGAGCGAATAAGAGAATATGAGCATGTCATTGAATTTTGATATTAGAAAACATGTTCACGAACTTTCAAGCATGTTTTTCTCCCACTATTTTACCAAATTCCTCATCCTCTAAAGAATTCAGAAAATCATATTTCCTAGTGAGAATCAATATCCAAAAGGCATCCTTTGTGGTCCCATAACTTGTGAGATATCCACAAACCAACCAAAGGTAAGTAACATTAGCTAATTGAACTTTATGCAACCCTTGATATGTTTTGCCTCACTTTTCATATAGATTCACAACTCATGTGACATCTACACTACTAGGTGTTAAGTCATAACTACCAATCAATCTTTAATTATAAACTCCACTATATCATTCCACAACTTGTAAGATAATGCCATAGTGAGTTTAAATTAAAGTGCATCACACGTCGAGAAGTGACCATAGCTTTTCTCTAATAAAGTGTCCCACGACTCGTAACTAATACCAAATTAGGGTAGCATCTTATGTCACCTCCTATTGGTAGAAAGTTTGGATTAATTAGAGCTCCTTTTAATTCATATCCAATTTAACTTAACATTTTGGAAAACTTAGACTTCTCTAAGTTGAGGATTTTTCTTACTTTGAAAGATGTCATCAATATTATCATTCCTACTTTGGTTTCCTATATCCTAACCATGCATCTCATACATCAATAAGATAAAGAAAAGCATAAATAAGTAAATATGCCTAGCATGCTCATAGAGGGGATGACAATGAGCCTTAATCAAATAGTACACTACTTAGTTAATTTTAAGTGGGTTGATTAAATCTTATCTATTATATAAATGTATTCCTTACATTCATAAGTCTTCAAGCCTCTTTGATCATCTTGGCTTTCTTTGCTCCTTGTAATTTTAACAAGAGAAAGAAAATCATCATGCCTTAATTTCTACTTTCATAACATTTAACATTTAGAAAATCGAAAGCGTACAAGTCCCATTTAATACAGCCATTTTCAAACAACATTGAAGTAAATAAAACCAATATAAAGGCTCATGTTCATCCCTATTCATTCATTATCCATTTAATAATTAAATGAACAATAAATAATAGACATTTAATTCAACTAATTAAATGCTTATCACATAAATAACTAATTAATGAGCAAAATTAAGCATAACTCTTACACATATCATTTTTGCAACAAATTGAAGTGCATACTTAAATTTGATCATAAAAGCAAGCAAAAATGTTCAACATAATACTGAGCACTTACACAACAAATGTGTGCCAAAAATGTATGGAAAAATCAAATTTAGGAGGAAAAGATGTTAGAATAGTGCCCCGCAAGCCAATTAGATTAGTATTGTAAACTATTTTACTTGTCATACAATCTTGATTGAATGACAATCTATGAATGGACATCTTCATCTTATGCTTATATTTAGTTCACTAGCATTAGGTTGAAGCCCTTAGATCACATATAGAGTATAGGTCACGCACTGAATGGTGATCATGAAATAAGTTTTACATAGTTATGATCCTAAATCTTTCAAGTCATATAATATTATGAGACAGGGCATCTAAGATCTAAATAAACTTGCACTAACAATACACAAATCCAAAGAGTTGGCTACTGCTCCATTTCATGAGTAATGCCATATGAGATATGGGTGCTTGTTAGGGAACAAAGTACTGAAGACCCATTTGAAGAATCTACTAGATAATCAAAGTGACAAGTCAATAGTGGCAAATTCTTTAGCCTATGCTAGTATATATAATTAGTCCTTTGACCTGAGAATCCATGGTGACTTTGTATTTACATTCTCATGCTTTGGCTCTTCCTTGACCACATAGTGAGTTGTTCAGGTAGATGGTGGGTATAAGCTCCTTAGATATAGAGGTCTGTAAGATTCAAGATAGGATCTGATTTCTTGTCATTTTGAAGAGCGATTAGATCTCCTATGTATTCAATAATGATTGATTCCAAGGAGTCTTTGTGCAAGGTAGTATAACAATTTAGAAAAGGAGTTTTCCAAAGATTAGGTCATAAGGTGGATTGAATATTTGAATAGAGACATAGAATTGAGGCTATTAAGGAGCCAACGAATATATTACCCTACACCTCTTTTAGGAGATAACAGACGAAAAAATGGTATTTACATGGAATGCATAGAGCTAGAATAGTTCTCCAAAACTATTCATTTCAGCTAATTAATTGGGCTCCATAGGCTTGAGATTGGACACTGACTATGAAAATTAGGTACTCTTTAATTAATGAAGATTAATTGAATTGAGTCGAATAGTTTAAAAGAATTTAAACTCAGAAAAATATAAGATACTCAAAAGTCACAAATAGTTGTGAGTCCATATCTAATGAATGATAAAACCTAATAGGTCATACACAAAAGCTAATTGCATATCATTATTGATAAAGGGGAATTTTTTGAGTTAGAAAAATCCTACATGACAAGTTGGAGGTTGACAGATTGACACAAAGGTTGTGGTTGATTATGGCTTGGTCAATTTAAGGAGTTAAATTGATCTAATTAATTTCAGGAGCTAAATTAATCAATTAATTGAGTTAATTATTTGGTGCCACTTCAATATCAATTAGTCTAGTTAACTTAAAGAGTTAAGGTAACAATTGTTGGCTTAAAGAGTTAAGCTAATTATTTAAAGAGTTAAGCTAATTAACTTAAAGGGTTAAGTCAACTTAATTAATTTAATTAAAGGAGTTTAATTTAATTAAAATGGGGAATAAATATTTGGAGGGAAAATTCAATCTCACAATGCTAACTTGCAAGACTAAATGGGCAGTCACCTTGGCATCATACCATGCTCAATCTATATATAGATATAGAGTCACATAGCTAACTGCATTAGATGCTCTCTCATTCAATGTGAATTAGATTCTCTCAATTTTCCTTCATTTCCCAAGTGTTACCTCATGTGTTGAAGCTTCACTTTTCTTTCTTCTCTTACGTCCAATTCAGCCTTCATCTTTGCATATTCTCCTTTTTATCTCTAGCTAATATTGAGGAAAATTGGATATAGCATTGGTATGTGATCATTACATTAAAGGCAAGATGATTTGATTGCTTTTCCTTTGGAGATCCGATTTCTGGCAGGGACTTAGAGGCAGTCCTAGGGGACCTTCCGAAGTTCTTATCAAGCTGATTTTTGGAATGTAGGTCCAACAAGGTGTTGTTGAGCTCTCGAAAAATTTTCAACTCCAATAAAATTTGTTTGGTTAAGGAATTTCAATCGCTACTCTACTGCACTGTTGAAAGGCAATCTTTGAGAAGTTAAGAGCTTTCTTCTAGCTTTCTTGGTTTTTGCTAAAAAAAATGGTAATCCTTATCCTTAATCTAAATCATTAGAATGTTTAGATCTTTTTTTTTAACATGTTTCCTAGTTAGTTTCTATTTTTAAAGTGTTAATTATTAAATCCTAGTGCTATATGTACCTTCAAGTGGTATTGGAGCCTGATTTATGCTATAATTTGGACTTTGGATTTATTGATTCATATGATGAATTGATCAAAATTACCAAATACTTGATCCAATTCATGGATTGGAGTGTTTGGATAATGTTGTACATGGCTCTTTGCTTGATGAATTCAAATTATGCTAATATGTGTTTTAAGGTGTTAATTTATATGTTGATCATGTTTTAATTCACAGTTGCTAATGTTGAATGTTGATTTGGCATTCATTGATGTTATATGTTGATATAGCATGTTTAATTGGCCATAAGAAGTTTTGGCTATTTTGGGATCCAATTTAATTGGAGTTTATTGGAGATTTTTGTAAGAATATGATTCTTACTTAAACTTGCTTTTGGAAGCATGTTTAAGTGCTTGAAATTTCATTTTTAAAAGGTGTTTTAGATCTGAAATTTCATCTATACTGTATAATTAAATGTTTAGGATGTGTCCAAAATTTTTCAATGCACAAAAATTTGAGTAAAATTCCACTTGACTTGCCCAAAACTATAAAATAAGGCTATTGCCAACTCTAGTCAGGCGTTGGCCTAGCAGTGGACACATAATGCATGCACTGACTACCCATTCATGCACTCTGGCAAGGCTGATGGTAGGCAATTTATGTTTAGGATAGTTTTGAGTATGAAATTTGGCTCCTTCTATAACTAAAAGTGTTTTATATCCCATATAGTAGATGTACAAGTGTTGTGCAAGTTCTCAAAATTATGTTCGATATTTGTTATTACTTTTAAAAACTTGTTAAAGTTAATCTTCAACAATTATGCATAGATGTTATGCTTACTCTTGCCTAGCTAATTATTTTTTTATGAGATAAGCATTTAATTGTTGGAATTAATTGTTAATTCTAAATTTATTCATTGTTCATTTAACTGTTGAATGGATGATCAATGAATGGGGATGATCATAAGCCTTTAATATTGATTTTATTTGTTTCAAGTAATTGAAAAGGGTTTTATTAAATTTGGGCTTACAAGCCTTTTAATTTTCTAGCTTGTAAATGTCATGAGAATAGAAGCACAAGGAATGAGGATTTCATTCTCATGTAAATGATACAAAGAGCAAAGAAGACCATTAGAGGCATGGAGATCCAAGAAGACCCACGAATGTATGGGATACATTCATGTAATAGCTAGATTTAATCAACCTACTTAAAATCAACTAAGTGGTGCCCCAATAGCTCTATGCACTACTTGGTTAGGCTCATAGTCATCCCATCCTAGGAGCATGCTAGGTGCATTTACTTATTCACGCTTTTTATATCCTATTGATGTATGAGATGCATGGTTAGTATATAGAAAAGCTAAATAAGAAGATAAAATTGATTAGATCATTGCAAGCAAGAAAAACCCTTCCCTTCAAATGCCTAAATATTTCAAATATTAAGTCAAAATGGATACAAATTAAAAGGAGTTTTAATTAATCCATACCTTCTACTAATAGTACGTAGCATGACAATACTACCATCATTTGTGTCTTATCTCATAAGTCATGGGTCACATTTACAATGGAAAGCGATGACCATATACTTTGCATATGATGCACCTTTGATTTGAGGGTTCCCATGCACTAGCACAAAGTCATGGGATGTCATAAAGCAATCTCAAATCAAAGTTTGATTAGTAGGTTGCACTTAACACCTAGTAGTATACATGTCACATGAGTCGTGGGTCTACGTGAAAAGTGAAGCAAAATACATCAAAAGTTGCATACTTTTCGATTGTTCACAAGTCATGGATCCACTTATAAGTCCTTAGGATCTTGATTCTCATTAGGAAATGAGATTTTTCAAATTATTCTAAGGGGTGAAGGATTTAATAAAATAGTGGGAGAAAAACAAGCTTGAAAAATCATGAACGTGTTTTCTTAAATATCAAATATTCAATCGCATGCTTGTAAAGGTTGGAGTAGCAATAGGATCCAATAATTAAAACTTCAAAAGCTAAAATCAACTAGGCTACTCAAGCTAACAAGGATCTAAGCACGCTCAGAATTTAGATTAGGTAGAGGATTACCATGATTAGCTTAATTCCAAGGAGAAAATGAAGAACTCTTCTTCAATCCAGAATTTGCCGAGCATCAACTTGGCAAAATCAATGCAACGTTTGCATGAGTCAAGCCTCTCTCAAAATTCCAAAAAAATCCAGATTCTTCTCAACTCTTTGATGGATCTACTATGAAAAGTTTAGATTAAAAATTCTTCTAGTTCTCCTAGAGTAAAACTTCCAAGTTGTTGTTCCTACATGTGGATCTCTAAAAGCTTAGCAAACCATTTGTTTTGCCTCTATCAAAATGACCCCCACACCAAAGTAATTTCCAATCACTCCTCACAACTAGCTATAGATTAAGATGAGAGATAAGAGGTAGTGGCCGATTTTAGGGGTTGGAGAAAAAGAGGAAGGTGAACTTCAACACATGAGTGACCATCTTGAAAAATAAAGGAAAAATGTTAAACAATCTAATTCTTCACTTGCAAGATATATGTGTTGCGCACCTCACCTCTATATCTATATATAGAGGAAGGATGGTGTCATGCCAAGTTGGTATCACACCTTTCTCAAGATGGAGGGAACCACCAACCGAGAAACTCCTGTGTGCAAGTTGGCAAATTCAAATATAATTTGAATTTTATGTGCATTTTAAGTTAATTTGAAATCTAATTTCAAGCTAATTAAAATGTCACACCAAATAAACCTTTCATTTGAATTTCCCTCCAAAAATTGTTCTTCTCATTAATTAAATTAAACACTTTAATTTAATTAATTAACCTTTGACTTATCACTAAAGTCAATAGGTTTAACTCCTTAAGCTTAATTTGTTAATTAACTTTGTAAATTAACTTGATCAATTGATGGTCACATGACATCAAATAATTAAATCTTTAATATTGATCTAATTTAACCCTTAAATTAGTTGATCAAATTAATACTTGAATTATTCAAGCTAATTGACACTTCAATTTTTAGTCACCCCAAAAATTGATCACTTTGGAGTGAATTTTCTAACACTTAAAAGTTTCTCCAATATCTAGAAAATGCTATTAGCTTTTGTGTGTGATCCGATAGATTCTATCATTCATTGGACATGATCTCATAACTCCTTGTGACTTTTGAATATCATATATTCATTTTAGTTTAAACTCTATTAAACTAAATTGATTCAATTCAATTATTCTCTTTTAATTGAAGAGTACCCAATCTCCATGGTCAATGTCCTATCTCAAGCCTATGGAGCCCAACTAGTTGGCCAAAATAAATGCTTTTGGAGAACCATTATAGCTCTATGCATACCATTCAAATATGGACTTTCTGTCTCTTAATTCCAGAAAAAAGCTTAGGACAAGATATTTATCAACTCCATAGTGACCTCGATACTATGTCTCTATTCTTGATGTTCGATTCCACCATTTGAATATTGGAATAGTGCCCTACAAGCCAATGAGATTAACCTTGTAAACTATTTCACTCATGGTACAATCTTGATTAAATGATATTCTTTATATAGCTATCTTCATCTTATAGTTTGTTTCACTTCACTAGCACAAGGATGAAGCCCCTAGATCACCTATGACTACGGGACTTGGTTTGGTGACCATGGAATAAGTCTCACATGGTCATGATCTTAAATCTTTCAAGTCATAGGATCTTATCAGACGAGGCATCCAAGATTCAGATAGACTTTCACTAATGATGCATAAATCCAAGGGTTGGAGATTGCTCCATTCCATAAGCAACTATATGAGATATGAGTACATGTTAGTATGTGCTTGTTAGAGAATAAAAAATTGAAGGCCCACCAAAAAATCCACTAGATAGCCGTAGTGGCTTGTTTTTCTACTTACGTTAATGCATATTATTAGTCTTCTAACGTGAGGATACATGATAACCTTGTGTCTGATCCTCATGTTTTAACTTTTTCTTGACTACCTAACAGCTTTTTTGGGTTAAAATTAGGTATAAGCTACTTAGCATAGAGATTTGTGAGATCTAAGATAGAATCCAACTCCTCATTTTTAGGATGGGCAAGTGCATCTCTTATGTGTTTCATAATGATTGATTCCAAGAAATCCTTACGCAAGGTGATGTGACAATTTGGGAAATCCTTTCCAAAGATGAGATCACAAAGGGAATTGAACATTATGAGTAGAAACATAGTATCGAGGCTATTAAGGAGCCAACAAATATCTTTCCCTAGACCTCTTTTAGGAGTAAGAGATAGAAGGACCATATTTGCAAGGTACGCATAACGCTAGAATAGTTCTTTAAGAGCATTCATTTTGGCCCATTAGTTGGGCTCCATGAGCTTAAGGTTGGACATCAACCATAGAGATTGGGTACTCTTCAATTACTGAGATTAAACAAATTGAGTCGCTTAGTTTAAAGGAGTTTAAACTAAAGTGAATATTTGGTATTCGAAAAATCACAAGCATTTGTGAGCCCATGTCCATTGAATAGTAGAACCTAATGGGTCACACACAAAGCTAATGACATGGCCTATTGAATGAAGAAGAATTTTCTAAGAATTAGAAAATTCATGACCAGTTTTTAGAGGTAAAATTGTAATCATTTTGATTTAATCAATTTAATTGTTAAATTGGTCAAATTAATTTAAAAGTTAAATTAAGATCAATTACTTAAAGGTTAATTAGTTGATGTCACATGACTATCAATTGGTCAAAATTAATTTAAGGATTGAGTTAATTTTGACTAGCTTAAATTGTTATGCGCTTTGACTTAAGAGTTAAGTCAAATGATTATTAATTAAATTAAAGTGTTTAATTTAATTTAGTTGGAGAGATAATTTTTGGCAGAATTATTAAATGAAGAGTTCATTAATAAGAATTAGAATTTAATTGCAAGACATTTCATTAGATGAAATTTGTGCATCAATTAAATTCACTAATCACAAAGTTAGTGGCCACCTAAGCAAGGGACACTTGGCATCACCTCCTTGTAAGAGGTGTGTGACCACTCCTATGTATAGATATGGTAGAGTGTCCAGCCAAAAAGGTGTGAGGTGTGCACATTTTGTGTGATTTTCTCCAAATAATATTGTGTAATGGGAATCTAAGTTATTAACCTCCCATCACTCTCTACTTCTCCCTCCTCCTTCCACCTCAATATTCCTAGCCTTCCTCCCCTCATTATCTAAATATTTTCCAGCCTTTACGTATAGAATAGGCCATATATTTGAAATGTGTACGCTTACACTAGAGGTAATCTATTTCGGTCGCTTTTGCTCTTGACTAGAGCAGTTTTTGGCAACCGATTTTAGCTTCTTCTAGGAGTACCTCTAGTATTTTGATCAGCAAAAAGTTTGGACTGATGAATCTTCAAAGGGTTGAGGATTTGCAATAAAAATTTCAGCCAAACATAGGAATCCATCTACGGGACAATCGGTGGTGATTATGTTGCGCTGATGAAGAGCTTGTTTGACAGTTGAAGAGAGTTTTCTTAGTCTTCGAATTTTCTACTTTCACCAAGGTATTTTCCACATCCAAATATGAATTTCATGAATGTTTTGATCCTTGGGGTGTTTGTTTGGACTAGTTGTTTTAGTTTTTGTGAAAATATTTAGACCCCAGTGCCACACTAACCTACAAGTGGTATCAAAGCCATATTCATGCATAGATTTAGATTTTGCTTGGCTTTGATTATTGGTTTTTGTGGAGAACCAATTGAAATCACCATATACTCAATCTATATGATGGGTTGGCATTATGGATGATCTTGCTTGTGGCTCCTTGATTGATGGATTGAATCATGTTATTATGTGCTTTAATTGTTAAATCATATGAGGGGACTATTTTGATTCAATTTTCTAATGTTAAATTTTGATTTTGCATTGGTGAATTTTATATTATGATATATATTTTTATGAATGGCCTTAAGTGTTTTTGGTCATTTTTGGGTCCAATAATATAGGATATAATTAGAGATTTTTTGAAGAATATGATTATTGCTTAAACTTATTTTTCAAGTATCTTTGGGCACTTGATATTTCAGTATTAAAAGGTGTTTAATCTGAAATCTTCACCTATTTTGTGTGTTTTGATGTTTAGAATTTATTCTAAAATTCTTGGTGCACAAAAAAATTTTTGATTCGGCCATGAACCCCAAAATGGGGGTGCTGCAGGCTTGTGGCAACCCATAGTAAGGCAGTGGCCAAGAGCCACTACCCAATAGTGAGCAAGCCTCGGCCAACAAACCCTAGTTGGGTTTAGGTTGGGTTATGAGCTTTTTCTTTGGTTTCTTTACTGACTAAACTTGTTTTGAAACACACACATTGGTTGCACAAATGTTGTACAAGGCCTCAAAATTGTGTTAGACACTTTTTGGTTGCTTTTAAAACTTGTTAAAGTTGATCTCCAATTGTGGCAAAAATATGATGCATAAGTGTTATGCTTGTTTTCACATGACCGGTTATTTGTTAATATGATGAGCCCTTAATTGTTAGAATTGAATGTTAATTCTTGGTTTATTTATTGTTTATTTAAATGCTGAATAGATGGTGAATAAATGGGGATGATCATGAGCCTTTTAATATTGATTTTATTTATTTCAAGCTGTTAAAATTACTTGTATTAAATGGGGTTTGCATGCCTTTTATTCTATCTTGTATTTATGAGAAGCATGATTAGGATATAGAGAACCTAAATAAAAAATTAAAAATGATGAGAACTTTGCAAGCAAAAACCCCCAACTTAGAATGTATAAGTGTTTTCAAATATTAAGTCTAAATAGATACAAATTAAAAGAGTTTAATTAATCCATTCCTTCCACCACTTGTGTATGCCATGATAATGCTACTGATTTTGTGTGATGGCACTCAATCATAGGGGTCACACTTGGAAGGAAAGCTATGAGCCTACACTTAGCATGAGATACACCTTTGACTTAAGAACCCTTACGCATTGGCACTCGATCATAAGGGAAGTAATGAGGCCGTCTTGAATTGAAGATTGATTAGTGGGTTAGATTTAACGCTTAGTAATATAGATGGCACACTGTCACATCGGTCTATATGAAAAGTGAGAAAAAATACATTAAGAGTTGCATGAGATACAATTAGCAAAAGTTGCTTACCCTTTGATTGCTTGTGGATGGCACTCAGTCATGAGGGTCCATTAACAAATCATTAAGGTCTTAATTCTCACTAGAAAATTTGATTTTTTGAATTTTTCATAGGGGTGAAGAATTTGATAAAATAATAAAAGGAAAACATGCTTGAAAGATCATGAATATGTTTTTGATATCAATTCAATCACATGCTTATATTTTCTTTTTCACTTTTGAGGATTTGTGAAATCTCAAGAATGGTTAAAATTCTACTTAATGTTATTTTGGAAAATAATAAACTAATTAGGCCAAACTTCCATGATTCACTTAACCTTAAAAAACATTCTAGATTCCCAGATGCTGATATGGGTCCTATATCATAGTACTCTTAATCCCTTTAAGATTAATGTAGATCTAGAGACACGTGAAAATGTCATGAATTGGACTTAGGATCATTCTATCCCCTAGTCTCATGATAGCATCTACAAACTTTAAAAGCCTCAAGGGCACATGAATTGTAACTTGGTTAAAGTTTACAAAGAAGTTGTAAAGTAAACGAGGTATGAAAAGTTCATATTGTGAAAGAAGACTTTTCACGCTAGGATGGATGGGAAGCCATGTCTCATCGACTACAGTTTAAAGATGATTAGGCTTGAAGAAACTTTTCCACTTGGATGTAGTGATGGAGAATAATTTCCATGAGGATTTGATCCACACATCCTCGCTGAGTTTTATTAATCAAAGTGTTGATCTAGGATAAGACTACCACGACAAGGGCAAACCATTGACATTTGTTTCCTCCTTCAAGTCTATAGGCCCTAAGGATGCTAGAAAGAGAGGTAAAACAAAGAAATGTTCTTCCTCGAAGGGAAAACGACTATCAAAGGCATTTGAAGGAGTCAAAAAGAATATAGAGGAAATAATTGAAATTATTAATTTCCACTTGGGCAAAATAGGCCATTGGAAGCACTATTGCAAGGAATACCTTGAGACCCTTAAGAAAGGTATGTACTTTATTGAAGTGTCTTTTAGGTTAAATTCTTCCTCATGGATATATGATATCATATGTGATTCTTTTCTTTATAATTTGTTATAAAGAATAGAAAGAAGAATAGAATCAAGTGATGTGGATATGATCCACTGACTTAGCTAATGAGCAAGAGTTGTGTCCAAAGGCAAAGGCATATAATAAGCTAGACTTAGAGAACTCCATACCTGTATTGGACCTTTGTCATATAGTTCCTTATATTGTTGGAAATATTATTTCAATTTCCATTTTAGATAGCAAAGGATTTGATCCTTCTATGTCAAATGGAAGATTAAAGGCATTAAAGAATGGATTCTTTAATTACTTATGGTACACTTAACAAAGGATTATACATATTGGATTCTTAACCATCACTAATGCACTTTCAACTAAGTAAGAAATTAGATATCTAAGATAATACCATGATGTGGCATATAACACTTGGTCATATCTCCAAAAATAGGATAAACAAGTTAAAATCTCTCAAAGCACTAAATGTTAATGGCATTGAGGACCTTCCTACTTGTGAATCTTGTTTGATGGGAAATTCACCAAAGCTCCTTTTGTAGGACAAATGGAGCACTCCATGAATCTTTTAGATTTAATCCATACAAATATTTGTGGACCACTAAGAGTTAGTACAAGAAAAGCTATTGTTACTTCATTTCCTTCACCGATGGCAATAGTCGATTCAGATGTATCTCATGAAGTACAAGTCTGAGGCCTTTTAAAATTTTAAAGAGTGTAACAATGAAGTAGAAAAGCAAAAGGGGCTTAGTATTAAAGCCCTTCGATAGGATCGAGAAGAAAAATACTTAAGTGCCATATTCTTCAATTATCTAAAAGAGAATAGGATTCTCTCTCAATGAACTCCACCTAGTATACCCCAAATAGAGTTGCTAAGAGGAGAAATCATACCTTGTTGGACATGGAACGTTCCATGATAAGCTTTTCTGACATGCTTATATCCTTTTTGGGATACACCTAAGAAATAGCGATGAGGTTACTAAACATAGTACCTTCAAAGTTGGTGCCAAAGACAACATATAAGATATGGCATGGAAAATCACCCTCTTACTAATATCTCAAGGTTTGGAGATCTCCTGCATACATAAGTGAAAGCAAGATAGGCACTAGAATCTATAATCAAAACTTCAAAATATAAAGTAACTAGTGCTAACAAGAAAAATAAGGATCAAATCATGTCTTGGATTCATATTTAGATAGAGGATTACCTTGATAAGCAACTTTGAGAAGAAACAATTGAACACGTCACTGGTTCCAAAATCTGCCTGCTCATGGCACAGTGAAAGGATTACGACGATCACCCTACCAAATCACCTCCAAAAATTCTAGAAACATTAATGGAGATATTCAAAACCTTGGAAAACCTCCAATAAAAAATTCAAACTAATAGGCTATTTGGAACGTCCTAGAGAAAATCGCAAAGTCAGACCTTGCATAGAAAGCTCTCCAAAAATAGAACAAGGCACACGTCTTGCCTCTATTCAAATAATCCACACACTAATGAAACTTCTCAATTATCCAGTCTATGATTTGAAATAGAACTAGAGAATTGATAATGGAGGAGGCTAAAAATTGGTAAGAGGAACAAGAAAAAGCCTAAGCCTTCAACTTATGAAATGCTAGCTTGCAAAAGGTGTTATTTTGGAAAGAAATGAAGAATCTAATCCTTCACACCTATGGCTCATGTATTGCTCTCTATGTAGCCAAGCCCTCATCTATATCTATATATAGATGTGCAATTATGCAGTGTCAAGATGGGATCACACAATCCATGACGGAGGCAGCCAAGAGGATGCTTAGGTGGCAAAAAGGAATCCAAATTTCATTTGAATTTCATTTGCATCTTAATTACATTTGAAATCTCATTTCAAATTAATTAAGATGCCATCTCAAATATCATTTGAGTATTCCCTCCAGAATTCATTCCTCCTAATTAATCAAATTAAATTCTTTAATTTAATTAATTATATTTTAACTTAACTCTTTAAGTCAAACTAGCTTAACTTTTTAAGCTCAATTGTTAACTTAATTTCTTAAGTTAACTTGACCAATTGATAGTCATGTTGGCACCAAATAATTAACACATTAATTATTGGTCTAATTTATATCTTAAATCAGTTTATTAATTTAACACTTAAATCAGTCAAGCCAAAATTGACCTTCAAACTTGGCACTAAAATTCGGTCCATTAGGAGAGAGATCACTTTTCTAACTTCTTAGAAAATTCTCTCCATTAATTAGGAAGCTAATTAAATTTTTTGTGTAGCCCAATTAGTTCTACCGTTCATTGAGCATAAGATCACAACTCCTTATGTCTTTCGAATATCTTATATTTATTCTAGTTTAAAACTTCTTTTAAACTAATCGACTCAATTTAATCAATCTCATTAATTGAGGAATACCCAATCTCCATGGTTGACATCCAACCTCAAGCCCATAGAGCCCAAGTAATTGGCTGAAAAGAATAATCTGGAGAACCATCATCACTCTATGCATGACATGCAAATACGATCCTTCCATCTCTTATCTCACAAAAGAGGCCTAAGATAAGATATTTTTACAAATTGTCACACTACCTTGCGCAAGGATTCCTTAGAATTGATCATTATAGAACACATAGGAGATATACTTGCCCTTTACAATAGCGAGGAGTCAGATTCCATCTTTGATCTCACAAACCTCTATGTCAAGTAGCTCATACCCAATCTCAACTTCAAAGACCCACAAGAGGTCAAGGATAAGTCAAAACATAAGTATCGGACACAAGGTTATCATGGATCCTTAGGTCAAAGGACTAATAATATGCACTAGTATAAGCAGAAGAACTAAACACTGTCGAGTTACCACTTTGGCTATCTAGTGGATTCTTCGGTAGGTCTTCAATGCCTTATTCTCTAACAAACACCTATTAACATGTAGCCATATCTTATACAATTGCTTATGGAATGGAGCAATCTCCAACCCTTAGATTTATGCATCATTAATGCATGCATATCCAAATCTTAGATACCCCATCTCTTAAGACCCTATGATTTGAAAGTTTTAAGATCACAATTGTATGAAACTTATTCCATGGTCACCAAACCAAGCTCTGCAGTCTTAGGTGATCTATGGGCTTCATTCAAATTCAAGTGAAGTATAATATAGCAAAAGATGAAAGTGGCCATATTGAGAATATCATTCATTAAAGATTGTTTTACAAGATAATAGTTTATACAAAGCCAATCTCATTAGCTTGTAGAGCACTATTCCAATAATCTCCAATTGCCCTAAAGCTAATGCCCCATGGCCTTATGACCCATCTTTTCAAGATGTCCTTCAAAGACCTTTTGCAATAGGTATTTTGTCTGTGGATTTGTTATGTTCTCTTTTGAGAAAACTCTCTCCACTAAGATGTCATCTGTATTAATGATCTCCCGAATCAAATGATATCGCCTCAATATATGCTTAGATCCATGATGAGATCTTGGCTCTTTAGTTTGCGCTATTACCCCATTGTTATCATAAAAAACAACAACTGGCTCAACAATGCTAGGTACTACATTCAACTCTTAAATGAAGTTTTCCATCCAATCACCTTCCTTTGTACTTTCTGAAGCTGCAATATATTCTATCTCTGTGGTCAAGTCAGTGGTGGTATCTTCCTTGGAACTTTTCCAACTTACCATGCTACCATTAAGGTAAAATATGAATCCAGAAGTAAATTTGAGGTCATCTACACTAGATTGGAAACTAAAATTCAAAAACCCTTCAAGTTTTAATTCTCCATTACCATACACTAAAGAAGTTCTTAGTTCTTCTTAAATGTTTGAGGATCATTTTTACAGCCATCTAGTGACTCTCACTAGGGTTGGATTGGAACCTACTGGTAACACTTAATGAGTATGCCACATCCAATCTTGTACATTGAACCACATACATTATGCTCCCTATCACCGAGGCATAGGGTATTTTGGACATCTTTCATTTCTCCTCTTCAATCTTAGGGGCTGTAGACTTAGAGAGACAAATGCCATGTCCTATGGGAAGAAACCCTTTCTTGGATTCTTCTAGACTAAATCTCTTTAGTATCTTGTCAATGTACAAGGTTTAGAAAAAACCCTAGCATCTTCCTCAATTTATCTCTATAGATACATATTCACAACACATAGGATGCTTCTCTCAAATTTTTCATAGAGAATTGTGTAGATAACCATACTTTAATGCACTTTGACATTTCTATCTCATTCCTAATGAGAAGGATGTCATCGACATAAAATACAATAAACTGTACTGAACTCCCACTAGCTTTCTTGTACACACATAGCTGATACACATTTTTGACAAAGCCAAACGATTTGACCATTTTTGTTAAAATATATGTTCCAACTTAAGGATGCTTGTTTGAGTCTATAAATGGACCTTTGATGCTTGCAAACCCTTTGTTTACTCCCTTTGGATATAATACCTTGTGTTTGCTCTATGTAAATTTTTTCTTCAATATCACCATTGAGGAAAGCGGTCTTCATATCCATTTTTCATATCTCATAGTCATAATATGCAGCTATGGCTAGTAAGATCTTAATGGACTTAGGTATAGCGATTGGTGAAAAGGTTTCCTCAAAATTGATTTTGGGTATTTGAGTGTAACCTTTTGCCACTAATCGTGCCTTAAAAGTTGCTACTTCTCCATCTAGCCCAAGCTTTCGCTTATAAGTCTACTTGCAACCAACAGCAACTATTTCTTTTGGTGGATCTACTAAAGTCCATACTTTGTTTAAGTATATGGAGCCTATTTCGAATCCTATGGTATCAAGCTGACATCCTGAATCTATGTCCGACATATCTTCCTCATAGATCTTCAAATCCTCATCCGATTGACCTATCTCGTGAAGAAATCCAAACCTTTTGAGTTTTTTCTTGATTTAGTCCAACCTTCTTAGAGGTTGTATACTAGATTTTTGCAATTTGTGTTGTTTCCATCGCTTATTAGATTTCTTGATCAACTTAAACTTCATCAAGCTTAATGATAATGCCTTTCTACCCAATAGAAATTCCTTTCCAAAAAATAGTCATTTCTTAAGACAAATACCTTTTATTCCAAGGGATCATAGAAGTAATAGCCCATAGACTCTCTTGGGCATTCCATAAACTTCCACAAGGTGATCTATTATCCAATTTATCCCCTATTGTACGTCTCACATAGGTGGGAGATTCCCAAACCTTTAGATAGTGGTAAGATGGCACTTTGCCATGCCATATCTTATATGGTGTTATTGGCACTAACTATGAAGGTATTATATTTAGTAGCCTCACAGCCATTGCTAAGGTGTATCCCCAAAAGGATATGAGTACATCAAAAAAACTCATCATGGAATGTACCATATCTAACAAGGTACGATTTCTCCTCTCGGCTTCTCCATTAAGTTAGGGTATGCCAGGTGGAGTCCATTGAGAGAGAATCCTATTCTCTTTAAGATAATCCAAGAATTCAGCATTTTAGTATTTTCTCCCTCGATCCAATCAAAGCACTTTAATACTAAGTCCTTTATACTTTTCTACTTCATTCTTATACTCTTTGAACTTTTCAAAAGCCTCAAACTTGTACTTCATAAGATATAAATACTTGTACTGACTATGGTCATCGATAAAAATGATGAAGTAAGAATAGCAACCTCTCATACTAGCCTTTAGTAGTCCACAAAAGTCCGTATAAATCAAATCAAAAAAACTTGTAGATCACTCTGTTTGTCCTATAAAGGGAGCCTTGGTTATTTTTCCCTTCAAACAAGATTCACAAGTAGGAAGGTCCTCAATGCCATTCACTTTTAGTAATTTGAGAGCTTCCAACTTGCTCATCCTATTCTTAGATATATGGCCAAGTTGTGCATGCCATAAAATGGCATTTTCTTGGATATCTTGTTACTTTTTATTCATTTGAACATGCATTAGAGAAGTGGGAAAATGAAGCATAATTTATTAACTAATGTACCTTGTGCAATTAAGAAACCATTCATTAATGCTTTCAACTTCCCATTTGGTATTGAAAAATCAAATCCTTCATTATCTAAAATAGGAATTGAAATAATGTTCTTCTCAAGATTAGGTACCTAGTAAATCGGATCAGGAACAATACAAGAATTTTCTAAGTCTAGTGTTATTATGCCTTGAACCTCAACCACAACTCATTCTCCATTTCCAAGATAGAGGATCATATCCCATTTACGTAGACTTCTTCTTTTTTCCATCCCCTATAAGGAATTACAGAGATGAGAACCACATGCAGTTTCAAATACAAATGAGAAAAAATTAGTCGTCAAATGCACCTCAAAGAAATACATACCTTTCTCAAGAGTAGCTAGGTAAGTTTTGCAGTTTCTTTTCCAATGACCCTTTTCACCACAATGGAAATAATTTGCATTAGTTTTAAATTTCTTCTTAACTCTACTGAAACTCTTCTCAGGTTGCTTCCCTTTCAAGAAAGAACTCTTATTTCTCTTACCTCCCTTTCTAGGGCTCCTAGGACCCTTCGACTTGGAAGAAGACACCATTATAAAAAAATTTTCTTTTCTCATCATCACTTCTGCGATCACTAGCATGTTCACTAATTTGCTAATCATAACTATTTGCTTGGACATATTAAAGTTCACAATGAATTGGTCAAACGAGGGTGGCAACAATTGGAGGATAAAATCTATGTAAAGGTCATTATCCATGATACATCAAGTTGTCCAACCTTTTTGAAAGTCCAATCATCTTCAGCCCATGGTCATGGAGACTTGTCCTTTCATTTATCCTTATCCTAAAGAGCTCCTTCGACAAAGCAAACCTTTTGTGTCTAGTTTGAACACCATACAACTCTTGTAGGTACAAGTAGATCTCAAAAGCATGTTTCATGCTCTCATAAGTCTTTTGCAGCTCGTTAGTCATGGAAGCCAACATAAGGCATCTAACTTGTAGATCATCATCCACATAATTTGTGAACACTTCATGATCCTCATCGATTACATCATCACCCAAAGTGTCCAATGGACTTTGATCAATAACATATGTCTTCTTATCAAAGTCATGAATTATCTTAAAGTTTCTCAGCCAATCTTAGAATTTAGGACCAGTAAGTTTATTGGTTTTCAAAATACTTGTGAATAGATTTTTAGCCATTTGTTTGTTGAAGATTTCAAAAATCTACATGAGGTGAAAAAAGAGAATTAGCTTGTGATTGAGTTTGATATTAAAAACATGTTCATGGTCTTTCAAGCATGTTTTTCTCCCACTATTTTATTAAATCCTTTACCCCAAGAAAAATTCAGGAAATCATATTTCCTAGTGAGAATCAAGACCCCAATGACTTGCTAACGGACCCCCATGTTCAAGTGCCATCCACAACCAATCGAAAGGTAAGCAATTTTTGCTAATTACATCTCAAGCAATGCTTGATATATTTTACCTCACATTTCATATAGACTCATGTGACCATGCGCCATCTATACTACTAAGTGTTAAGTCAAACCCACCAAGCAAATATTATCTCAAGACTATAGCGCCCCTCTTTGGACACCACCTAAGCCAAGGCACCACTCCAATCAATCTTACATGAAAATTATAAAAAGAATCCTAGGCCCGAAATCTCAATTCAACATCATAACAAATTAAGCAACGGAACTTTTATCTTAATTAATACCATAGTCAGCAACATTCATAACCAAAAACTATTCTTCAGAGGTACCCGGACATAATTACAATCCTAAAAAAAAACATTCTTAACATCTCTGCCATAACACATCATCTCTAAAGGTAAAGTGCAACATACATAAGGCCCATAAGCAATTATACGTGGCTGTTCTAGTACAAAATTATACTTGCTGATCCGATCAAAAGTCCAAACCTATCATGCAGTACTGTCTGAGAAAATACAGAAGAAATGGGGGGTAAGTCTAAAAACTTAGTGAGGGATATTCATAATATAGAGAATAGGGATCTGTTGGGAAAAGATCAACCCAACAACTAATAATTATCATCAATAATAGAACAAATTAATTATAAGAAATCCAGTATAAATTTTTTTAATAGATCAAATACAGACTATCAGAAATGATCACAAAAAGTAACAAGAACAAACTATCGGGAGGTATTAGCTAGGGTTGTAATTGTTAGCTCAAATAGCTTGGGATCATCTCAATCGATCCTGCTCGAGAGGTATAGAGCATCTCAACCGATCATAGTCGGGAGGAAATATAAACAACTTATTCAACTTGTACAAAAACCTAATCTAGACCTAGAAACTTAACTACCCTTATTGCTCCATGAGTAGGGTACAATAATCAAGATATGGATCAAAATAGGACAGACTCATCAAATTCACCCTATCATTAGTTTCGGGTTTACGGCTTATCCCAAGCACATAGGAGGGATTAACGTCCCGTTACTTAATTGATTTATGGCTTACCCATACACATAGTAAGGACTAACTTCCCATTTCCTAACCAAGTCTCATAGATTTACTACTTATCCATGCACACAGTAGGGATTAACATTCCTTTACTCCCATATAACAATCACGCGGTAGTAGATAACCAAACAAACAAATAATAGATAATTAGATAACCAACAAATGGAAACAAATGCAGAAAAGAACATACGTATATGCTGACAAGGCAATAGGTATGATACAGAACTGTACAGACACAAAACATATAGATATCAAAAATATAGATAACTGATAGATGTTCTAGGCACCAGATAGACAGAAATTAGATTCAACTCAACAAATAACCCTCACAGGGGTATTCAAATCAAATAATAGATAATAAATAGCAAACATATTCCAAAAATAGATCATAATACAATTCAAAAATAGTGAAACCCACACAGGGGCTTATTACAATCATATATAGGAAATGCAATGCGAAATTAGCAGACCCTCACAGGGGTTTCCAACAGTATCAGAGCAAGTCAAACAAAGCAATACCCAGAGTGTGAGAATTCCTCACCTCTTGTAGTCCCAAATAGTAACAGTCAAAATCAAATCTACTGTTCGTGGGAGCCTAGCTTGTCGTCACCTAATTAGGAAAATATGTCGTAAATCAAAATTTTTGCTCAATTCCAATAACCTTATAGAAATACATCAAGCATTCTAAGGCCTCATCTATCACCATGATAATAAACAATTCTTCAAAATCATTATTTACGCATAAACCCCTAGTCAAATTCCCATTCCAAAACCATTTAACTTATAATGATTCCAGATATCAAAATTAATTTTCAACTTATTATTAACCAACATACAAGTCCAAAATCATATCTCCTATTACCCTATTCCTCGCATAAAAAATAATCATTGAAATACCCATATCAACTCAAAAGCTCAACCCGAATAAAACTACAACTACATGCATGCATGCACATATATATATAGCATGCAATAATCAAATAAAATTCCAATCTCAATAACAAAAGCTCAAAATCACCAACCAAAAGTACCAGGATGATCACTGCATTGAGACAATAAGACTGTCTCTCTGCTGCTGCGGACCGCCGCCGTCGTTCGCCGACGTTTAAAAATGAAATTTTACCCCCAAATGATTTCTCTAATCATGAGGAATCCAACACCACCTTTTGTTTCCAATTTTGAGCAGCATACACATCAGAACGGGCCAAAAATTGCCACTTTCTTCTTTCTCCAATGAGCTTCGATCACCGCCTCGCTGTCGTCAGAATCACCACGCAATGACACCATTATGTTCCTCTCATCAAGATCTTCCTAACCCTACCCTCGAAATGAAGAATAGTCATCAAAAAATGAGAAACCTAGCAACCACCGTGACATGCACTCATCGGTTCTCCCCCATCTACTGTTACTCCACCACCTAGTTGGTGGTTTTAGGGTATGGAAGTTATTAGTTGTGGTGAGGGAAAGAGTTTGGTTGGTTTGGAGTGGTGAAAAAGCCGCCAGCAAATGATGGTCGGAGATGGTGGTGATGCTTCGATAAAGAAAGAAAAAAAAAGAGGAGAAGGAAGAAGAAAAAGAAAGAAGGAAAAAAAGAAAAGAAAATATAGGGGAAAGAAAATGAGGGTCCTACCTGATTTCTAAAATTTTAATGTTTGATTTTCATTTTTTTTTATAAAATTTTAAATTATGCAATTTACCTCAAATTTTTAGAAAATAGCAATTGACACTAAATTATTCAAAATTATACACAATTAAGTCTACAAAATAATAATTAAAATGTGAAATTCATAAAATTTACAAATAACGATAAAATTGTATGTTATAAATAAAATAAATAAAATTTTAGGGGTGTTACACTCCCCCCTTGAAAGGATCTGGTCCCCATATTCTTTCATTTAAGTACTGATTCGACCAACAAATGTGTAATAAATCCAAATCTTGGGTTGCGTATTAGTTTTAGGAATGCAACATGTATAAAGAAATGTAGACACCAAGATCATATAAAGCATTAACATGGATTTCAAATACCATACCTTTTGTCATTTCATTAGGATTTGGTACTTCTTCTCCAGTTAGAGCATAGGCACGAGCTTGTATATTCGGCCTCTCGCTAGCTTTTGCCACATATTTTCCTTTATCTGCAGAGGTGAGACCTCTCCATTTGGGGCAGTCTTTTGCAAAGTGCTGATCACTACCGCAACTTACACATCTACCCTATTTTCTCCAACAGCTAGTCTTATCATGGCTAAATCACTTACAAAATTCACATTCCTTGAGTGCTCTCTCTTGAGTCGCATTTACCTTCTCGCCTGAATGAGGGGCTTATAGGGTAGTGCTTCCCACCTGAAGCTTCAGTCGCTCTCTTTCGACACTACCCTATCCGTCGAGGTGCATCTTTTCTTTTTGACTTCTATCCTCAATTTTTCTGATCTCATGTAGTTCTGACTCAAGTTGCAGTACCTTACTCATTGCTTGGTTGAAGCTCATCAAATCACAAGTGGCCAAACCCCTTCTCAATTCTAACCGTAATCCTTGTACAAATTATCTAGCCTGTCGACCTTCATCATCTTGTAAGTAGGGAGCATATTGTATTAGCTGGCTAAAAGTAGCCTCATATTGACTAACAGCCTGCGCCTCTTGAACAAGGTCCACGAACTCTCTTTCTTTTGATTACTTCACCACCTCTGGTACATACTTATTCATAAATTCTCGTGCAAAATTCTCCCAGGTCTGTGGTGTTCCTTCAGTTGTCCACCTTCGGTTAATCATTTTCCACCAACTTTGGGCAAAACTTCCTAGAAAGAACATAGCAAATCGAACCTTCTGATCATCTGAGTAGTGAAGGGTCTCAGAAATATTCTCCAAAACCTCAATCCATTCTTCAGCTTTTCTATCATCAGGGTCTCCTAAGAACTTTAGGGGTTTCAAGCGAAGAAATCATTCTAATGCCCGGTCATCAGTCATCTCATTAATGCCTCTAGCTCCACTACCCGAGTGTTGAGCCTGTGGCCTAAATGCTAGTTCTCTCTAGTACATAGGATCTATTGGATAGCCTACATAAAGGATTTACAAACCCTCTTCTTCGTGTATGGCTTATGGGTAAATAAGTGCCCCTTATCTTGGTGCCCGTCGATCATTCACCCATCAACCAAGAGGTGTTTCTCGACATCTAGTCCTAGGTGAAATAGGAATACTAGAGCTTCCTTGCAATGCCATCACTTCTACTAACTACCCTAAACTTCTAAAAATAAAAGAAAGAGAAATGTTAGATAAGGTCAAACTAAACGTATGAACAAACAAAAATCATAAGGCCATAGAACATTGGCTTTAGGGCAAGCAGGAGATTGTTAGAATAATGCACTGCAAGCTAATGAGATTAGCCTTGTAAACTATTTCACTCATGGTACAATCTTGATTGAATGATATTCTTTATATGGTCATTTTCATCTTATTCTTTGTTTCACTTCACTAGTATTTGGATGAAGCCTTTAGATCACCTATGACTGTGGGACTTGGTTTGGTGACCATGGAATAAGTCTCACACTGTCATGATCTTAAATCTTCTAAATCACAAGATCTTATGAGACAGAGCATCTAAGATCCGAATAAACTTGCATTAGCAATGCATAAATCTAAGGGTTGGAGATTGCTCTATTCTATGAGCAACTGTATGAGATATGGGTGCATGTTAGTAGGTGCTTGTTATAGAACAAGGCACTAAAGACCTATCGTAAAATCTACTAGATAGACATAGCGGCAAGTCAGTAATAGCTAGTTTTCCTGCTTATGCTAGTGCATATTATTAGTCCTCTGACCTGAGGGTTTATGGTAACCTTAAGTCCGGTCCTCATGTTATGACTCTTCTTTGACCTTTTGGGTTGAGAATAAGTATCAGCTACTTAGCATAGACATTTTTGAGATCCAATATAGAATCTGATTCCTCATCTTTGTGAAGGGCGAGTGCATCTCCTATGTCCTCTATAATGGTTGATTCTAAGAAACCCTTGAGCATGGTGATGTAATAATTTGGAAAGGTATTTCCAAAGATGAAGTCACATAGGGAATCAAACATTAAGAATAGAAACATATTATCGAGACTATTAAGGAGCTAAGAAATATCTTGTTCTAGACCTCTTTCGGAAAATAGGAGATGAAAGGACCATATTTGCTTGGTATGCATATGCTAGAATGGTCCTTTAAAAGCATTCATTTCAGCCAATCAGTTTTGCTCCATGGGCTTGAGGTGGAGATTGGGTACTCTCCAATTAATGAAATTAATTGAATTGAGTCATTTAGTTTAAAAAAGATTAAACTAAAGTGAATATTTGATATTCCAAAGTCTGAAGGAATTGTCAGCCATGTCCAATGAATGGTAGAACCTAATGGATCACACACAAAATCTAATAAAATGGTCTATTGAAATACGGAGAATTTTCTAACAGTTAGAAAATTCATGATCGGTTTTCATTAGAGATAAAATTATAGTCATTTTGGCTTCATTAATTTAATTATAAATTGGCAAATTAATTTAAGAGTTAAATTAAGATAAATTAATTAAAGGTTAATTAATTGATGTTACATGACTATCAATTGGTAAAAATTAATTTAAGAGTTGAGTTAATTTTGACTAACTTAAATTGTTAGGTACTTTGACTTATGAGTTAAATCAAACAATTATTAATTAAATTAAAGTGTTTAATTTAATTAAGTTGGAGAGATAATGTTTTGGAGAATTGTTAAATGAAGAGTTCATTTAATAAGAATTAGAATTTAGTAGCAAGATATTTTATTTTATGAAATTTGTGCTTCAATTAAATTAACTAATCACAAAGTTAATGGCCACCTAAGCAAGGGACACTCAACATCACCTCCTTGTGGGAGGTGTGTGACCACTTCTATATATGGATATGGTAGAGTGGTTGGCTAGAAAAGTGTAAGGTGTGCACATTTTGTATGATTTTCTCTCAAGAATATTATGTAGTGGGAATCTAAATTGTTAGCTTCCTATCACTCTCTCCTTCTCTCTCCTCCTTCCCCCTCAATATTCCTAACCTTTCTCCCCTCGTTCTCTACAAATTTTCCAACCTTTCTATATAGAATAGGCCATAGATTTGGTGTGTGGACATTTACATTAGAGGCAATCTATTTTGGTTGCTTTTGCTCTTGACTAGAATAGTTTTTGCCAACTGATGTTTGCTTCTTATGGGAGTACCTCTGGTGTTTTGATCAGCCTAAAATTGGGATTAAAGAATCTTCAAAGGGTTGAGGAGTTCTAATAAATATTTCATCTAAAATAGAAGAGTCCATCTATGGAAAAATTGGTGGTGATTCTGCTGCACTAGTAAAGAGCCTGTTTGACAGTTGAAGAGAGTTTTCTTGCTCTTCGAATTTTCTACTTTCACCTAAGTATTTTCCTCTTCTAAATTTGAACCCTATGTATGTCTAGATCCTTGTGGTGTTGTAAGCTAGTTTATTCAATTTTTGTTGAAAATATTTGGACCCTAGTGCCACGCAAACTTTCATTGGATTTATCTTTGGAAGACCCCTTTTTTCAAATTGTCACATTACCTTACATAAGGACTTTTGGAATCGATCATTATAGAATACATAGGAGATGTACTCATCCTTCACATAAAGAGTTATATTCCATCTTGGATCTCACAAACTTCCATGCTTAGTGGTTTATGCCCAATATCTACCCAAGTAGCCCGCTAAGTAACCAAGGAAGAGTTAAAGTATGAGGACTAGACACAAGGTTACCATAGATCCTCAGATCAAAGGACTAATTATATGCACTAGCATAAGTGGGACAACTTGCCATTATGACTATCTAATGGATTCTCTGGGTGGGTCTTCAATACCTTGTTCTCTAACAATGACCCACTAACATGCATCTATATTTGATATAGGATTGCTCGTGGAACAGAGTAGCATCCAACCCTTGGATTTATGCATCATTGGTGTAAATCTATCTAGATCTTGGATGCTATGTCTCATAAGATCCTATGACTTGGAAGTTTTAAGATCATGACCATGTAAGACTTATTCCATGATTACCATCTAATGTATAACCAAGTCCCATACTCTAGTATGATCTAAATACTTTATCAAAATGCCAATGAAGTAATAAATAGTATAAAATGAAGATGACCATATAAGCAATGTCATTCAATCAAAATTATTTTACAAGAAAATAGTTTTACAAGGCCAATCTAATTGGCTTACTAGGCATTATTCCAACAATTTTTACTCTTTTTTTACCTCTTTGTAGATTTTTCAAATCTCCAAAAAGAAAATGACGAAAAACCTACTCTACACTATTTTTGAAATCAATAAACGTGTTGGGCCTAACTTCCAATATTAGTTAAGGAACTTTAAAATCATTCTTAACTCTAAAAAGAGGACCTACATCCTTGATCAAAGTCCGTCGGATACCTTGGGTGATGACCTATCTGATGAGGCTCATGAATTATTCAACAAGTTTGTAGATGATGATCTATAAATAAAGTACCTCACAGTGGCATCCAAGACCAATGAGCTCTGAAAGACTCATGAGCATATGAGATATGCTTGTGAGATCTACAAACACCTACAATAGTTGTAAGGTGTCCAAACCCAACACAAAAGATTCACTTTATCTAAAGAGCTCTTTAGGTCTAGCATAGTAAAGGGTTCTGGTGTCCATGATCATGGGCTCAAGATGATAGGACTCATCAAGAAGCTTGGACATCTTGATGTGGCTATGTAGAATGATCTCTATGTGGATTTGATCCCACAATCAATACCCCCTTCATTTAACCAATTTGTTATGAACTTTAATATGTCCAAGTAAAAGGGGACAATTAAGAAATTGGTAAACATGTTAGCAACTACTATGGTGATGATGAAAAATGAAAAACCTATTATGCTTACATCTATCTCTAAATCAAAAGGCCCTAAGGGCCCAAAAAAGGGAGATAAGAGGAAGAAGAGTTCTTCCTCAAAAGAGAAGTAACCCTTGAAAGGCTTGGGGGAAGTAAAGAAGAAAAAAGGTGACAAATCGATGCAACTTATTTTCACTGTGGCTAAAAAGGGCATTCAAAAAGAAACTACAAGGAATACCTTGCCACCTTTAGGAAGGGTATGTAATTTTTTGAAGTGCGCTTAACTACCAATTCTTCCTCATGGGCTTTTGATACAACATATGATTCTCACCTTTGTAATTTAGTATAGGGGATAGAAAGAAGAAAGACACTTAATGAAGGGGATATGATTCTCTGCCTAGGAAACAGAGCAAGAGTTGGTGCCACAGTCCAAGGTGTAGACAAGTTAGAATTAGGGAATGCTTGTATAGTATTAGATCCTTGTTATTATGTACCTCAACTTGTTAAGAACATTTTTTTAATCCCCATTCTTAATAATGAAGGATTTAATTTTTCTATATCGAATAGGGTGTTGAAAGAATTAAAGAATAGTTCTTTAATTGCGCAAAATACATTACATAATAGATTTTATGTACTTGGTTCACAACCTCCATTAATGCACATTTAATCAAGTAAATGAAAGCTAGATAACAAAGAAGATGTCATTCTTTGGCATGCAAGACTTAGGCATATTTCTAATAATAGAATGAACAAGTTAGAATCTCTCAAAACACTTAATGTTAGTAACATTAAGGGCTTTTCTATTAGTGAATCAAGTTTGAAGGGAAAAATGACCGAGGCTCCCTTTATAGGATAAATGGAGTAAACCACAAATCCTTTAAATTTGATCTAAATGAATTTATGCAGCCCATTGAGAGTTAGTGCAAGAAGAGGCTATTCCTACTTCATCACCTTCACCAATGATTATAGTCAGTTCATATATGTAAATCTTATGAAATACGAGTCTAAAGCCTTTAAAAGGTTTGAAGAGTATAAGAGTGAAGAGGAAAAGCAAAAAGGACTTAAAACTAAATCTCTTTGATGGAATCGAGAAAAAAAATGCTTAAGCACATAGTTCTTAATTTATCTAAAGGATAATGGGATTCTCTCACAATAGATTCCACCTGGCACAGGCCAACATAATAAAGTAGCTGAAAGAAGAAGTTGTACCTTGTTAAATATGGTACGATCTATGATGAGTTTTTCAGATGTGCCCATATCTTTTTAAGGATACTCCTTAGAAATGATAGCGAAGCTACTAAATGTAGTACCTTCAAAATTGGTGCCAAAGATACCACATGAGATGTAGTATAGCTAAGCACCCTCTTACCATTATTTAAGAGTTTGGGGGTCTCTTGCTTATGTCAAGTGATTAATGGGATAAAAGTTAGATAATCGATTTGCCTTATGCAAGTATGTGGGATACTCAAGAGAGTTCTTAGGTTATTATTTTTATGATCCCTCAGAAAAAAAGGTGTTAATTTTGAGGAACAATACCTTTTTGGACAAAAAAAATTTATTAGATAGAAATGGTGTTGTTGTTGAAGTTGATGAAGTTCAAGATGATATCAAATCCTACAAGCGATAAAATAAGTGAACATTAAGAGCTTTGCACACAACCTCTAAAAAAGTTGGACTAAATCAAGAAATAACTTGAAAAGCTCATATTTCTTCATGAGATGAGCTAATCAGATAGTAATCCAATACCTAAGAGGAAGCTATGTCAGACATAGACTCAGGACATTAGCTTAATGCCATGAAATCCAAAATGTACTCCATGTACTCAAATAAAGTACAGACTTTGGTATACCCACCAAAGGGAATCATTCTCATTGGTTGCAAGTGGATCTATAAGCAAAAGTTTGAAGTTGATGGAAAGGTAACAACCTTTAAGGCACAACTGGTGGCAAAAAGTTACACTCAAAGGCCTGATATTGATTTTGAGAAAACCTTTTCACCAATCGCAATGCCTAAGTCTATTCGGATTTTACTTGCCATAGCTGTACATTATGACTATGAGATATGGAAAATGGATGTTAAAATTGCTTTCCTCAATGGAAGCATTGAAAAAGAAATTTATATAGAGCAACCACAAAGTTCTATATCCAAAGGGTATGAGCAAAATGTTTGCAAACTCTAAAGATCCATTTATGGACTCAAACAGGCATCCTGAAGATGGAACACACATTTTGATACAACAATCAAATCATTTAACTTTGTCAAAAATCTATATAAACCTTGTGTGTACAAGAAGGTTAGTAGAAGTAGTATATAGTTTATTCTATTTTATGTTGATGACATTCTTCTCATTGGGAATGAGAGAGAGATGTTAAAATGTACTAAAGCATGGTTATCTACTCAATTCTCCATGAAGAATTTGGGAGAAGCATCCTACATATTAGGAAAACATATCTATAGAGATAGATCAATGAGGATACTGGGGCTTTCCCAAACTGTGTACATAGATAAGGTACTAAACAGGTTTAATATGGAAAAATCCAAGAGGGGATTCATCCATGTGGGACATGGCCTTTATCTCTCCAAGTCTCAAGCCCTTAAGACTAAAGACAATAGAAAGAAGATGTCCCATATACCTTATGCTTAAGCTATTGGGAGCATAATATATGCTATTCAATGTACTAAACTGGAAACATACTCTAAGTGTTATGAGATATTTCCAATTCAATCCCAGTGAAGGTCACTAGGCAGTCGTGAAAGCAATCCTTAAGTACTTGAGAAAAACTAAGGACTTATTTCTTGTATACAATAATAGAGAATTGAAACTCGAAGGTTTTTTGAATTCTAGTTTTCAACTCAATGTACATGACCTAAAATCCACTTTTGGATTTATATTTTACCTTAACAGCGGCATTGTGAGTTGAAAGAGTTCCAAGCAAGACACCCCAGCTAATTCAACCACTGAGGGAGAGTACATTATAGCTTTTAGAGCTGCAAACAAAGATGTTTGGACAAAAAACTTCATCTAAGAGTTAGATATAGTGCCTAGCATTGTTGAGCCTATAGTTTACTTCTATGACAACAATAGGGTGGTAGCACAAGCTAAAGAGCTGATATCTCATCAGCAATCCAAGCATATATTGAGGCGATAACATTTAATTCAAGAGATCAGTGCTAGAAGCGACATCTGAGTGGCGAGACTTATCTTGAAAGAGAATATAGTAGATCTACAGACAAAATCCCTATCACAAACGGACTTTGAAGGACATCTTGAGAAGATAAGTCATAAGACTATGGGCAATTAGCTTTAGGGTAAGTGGAAGATTATTGAAATAGTATCTCGCATGCCAATTAAACTGGCATTATAAACTTTTCACTTATGTTACAATCTTGATTGAATGATATTCTATAAATAGCTATCTTCATCTTATGCTTATATTTACTTCGCTTACATTTGGTTAAAGTTCTTAAATCACATATAGACTACGGGACTTGGTCATGCACAGAGTAATGATCATGAAATAAGTCTTACACGGTCAAAATCTTAAATCTTCCAAGTCATAGAAACTTAGGCCAAATTGC